>JAJJWX010005118.1:0-600000 GCA_023529315.1 Papaver bracteatum
GGAAACCTAATCCCCATACCTTACGTGTGATAATAGTTGCATAGATATAGTTGATTCTCCTTTAACCTTTGGTTTCTTCTTCTAAACCAGGTTAACGACTTAAAGACTTCATTGGGATTGTGAAGCCAGAACGATATTACGTTTATCATAATTGTGTGATCTGGTCTTGTTGTTTATATCATACGAGTACAATTGTAATAATTGGCTTGAGATTAATTTCTATGATATGCAAGATATAAAAGTAGTCACAAACAACTTCGTCTCATCGTTTGTGATTCCAAAATATATTTTTTCGCTACGTCGATTAAGATTATTGTGAGGTGATTGATAAAGCTGAGTTGTTCTTAGGGAATATAAGTCTAGTTTTATCAATTGGTTCCTATTCACCTTGATTTATCAAAATACGGAACAAAACTCGTAGGTATATTCGTGGGAGACGAATTTATCTATTACCGTAGACTTTTATGTGTGATACATATTGGTTTATTAAAGTCTTCGACTTTGGGTCGTAGCAACTCTTAGTTGTGGGTGAGATCAACTAAGGGAATAAAGTACGTAGTATCCTGCTGAGATCAGAGGCGTCGGAGCTTAACTGTACCTTGGATCAGTGTGAGATTAATTGGGGTTCAACTACAGTCCAGATCGAAGTTAGCTTTGAGTAGACTAGTGTCTGTAGCGGCTTAATATAATGCATGTTTAAACTAGACTAGGTCCCGGGGTTTTTCTGCATTTGCGGTTTCCTCGTTAACAAAATTCTGGTGTCTGTGTTATTTCATTTTCCGCATTATATTGTTTATCTTTATATTTGAAATAATACAGGTAGTGCGTTGCTGTTCAATCAATTAGAATATCCGACATTTTGGTTGTTGATTTAAATTAATTGACACTTGGAAATTGGTCTTTGGTACCATCCAAGTTGTCCCTTGTATTTGATTAAAGACTCGCCGATTTCTATTAGCTTGAGTAAATCAAAACAAGAGAGAGATAATAACTCCTTGAGATATTTCTATCTAGATTGAGTATGACTGTCTTGTTGATTCTCTAGAAATAAACTCGGATTTTGTCCATACAGATTGCTAATTTAAAATATTAGGTGTGATTGTTAGACCCCCGCTTTTTCAATAGGTATCAGAGCAGGCAAACACGTTTAAGACCTTACAAGTCTGTGTTTGTGGCATCTGAGTCTGAGGGCAAGATCTTATATACGCCTACCAAAATGTCTCCTAAAGCTTTTAATTATGCAAAGTGTCTTGGAAACACCTCAAAGGATTTCTCCTTAGCTGATTCTTCTGAATCCCGAGGTAGAAAGATTTTTCAATCTGATATTGACATATCTTCCTCTCATGAGGCATGTGACACTCTAGCAAAAGATGAAAAGGAGTTCACCAGAATTTCAAAAAATTCCGATGATATCATTGATTTTTAGGATATTGATCATCTTATTGATGAATTCGAAAAGAATCTTGATCGAGAACGTGATCTCTATAACATCATTGAGTCTTTCTCTAAGAATATTGAGAAACTTCTCCAAGAAACTACTCTACAACGTGAAAAAATTAGTGCTCTTGAGGATATTGTTAAGGAATACTCAATTAGAGAAAAACATCTGATCGAGACTCATTCATCCGATCTTAACAGACTTCGTGTCGAAAAAGAGAAACTTAGTGCATCTCTTACTCTAGCCCATGACCAGTGCAAATCCTTGGAAAAGGAAAACTCTGTCTTAAGGAGAAATTCCTCTGTACAAACTAATTATCGTGATGTTCTGTACAAGACGAAACGCTCTCCAGAAGAAGATTGTGTCAAGAAAAGTTTACATAACTTGCAATCTTCTCATATGGCTATGAAGTTAAAACAGGTGCCAATTATTGCTTCTCCTCCACGAACCTGTACCTTATGTGGGAAAACGAATCACAATGATATCCATTGTTTTTCCAGAAGGAAACAAATTTCTTATCTTCACAATTTTCTTTTCTTCACTGTCAATAGAACAAATAGTCGGTCGGCTACTGTAGTGAATCGCATGCCCATAGAAAACCAAAAATCTTATTCTAGAAAACATCACAGGGCTCAAGTACTTTTTGGCATAAATTCTTATATTGCTAAAAGCATTCCCTGTACTTATAAGAATGTTTCTGGTAAATCTAAGTCTAGAAAATTGATTTCTATCTATTCCGATCCCCTTGAACCAACTACAAGAGGTCCTAGATTTAGTCCTTCTGAAAATTATACTAATCAAGTAGTGTCTCACTTTTCCGGAATGAGCACATGTTGAAGACAGAAGGATAAAGAAGAACAACGTTCATTTAATGATCTAAAGGCTCATACTTGTGTAACGTAATCACAAGGTTGATATCTCACATACAAAAAAAACCTAGTTGTGAAAAAATTGAATAGGTATACTCTTGACAAAGTGACTCTAACTATCAAGCTAATATATTATCGTTTTTAGATAGATAGTTGGTCAAACACTTTTACATGAGTATTTTTTTCTCTTCTTCTTTTTTAGTTTCTTTTATTCCTTTTCTAAACTTGCTTTTGAAAAGTAAAAGCGTAAACTATTCCGTGCAAAGATTTGTGAACCCTCATCTTACGGGTACACGTACGGTTTCGAGGTTTTCTTTTAAACCTATCTTGTAAACCCTAAAATGTCACGAGTTTTACCTATATATACCTATCCTATTGAGTTTAATCTTCTTACTCTATGGCATACTTTATCAATGGATTCTTCTTCCTGCTCATGGGACTTGCCTAAAGATTTCGTTGATAATGCCGTATATTTCAAACTCGATAAAGAGAAGGGAACGATTGTTGAAGTTGAAGGTTCCTTTCTCCAATCTTCTGATTCCATTTCGGATATATAAGAGGTTGAAGAGATTTCGTCAGATGTAGTTCTAGACTTCCTACAGAAATTTGAGAAGGCAAAGCAGCAACTTGTTGATACAATGAAGTGTCTTGATGTGGTAAGAACTGAGTTGAAAAAGGCTAAGTCTGGCCTTGTTCTCATGAAAAGAACTTCCCAATAAGGATATCCTCTCCAAAGGTGCAGAGGATGCTATTGTTCACAAGCTCCAGGACCTCAAGACTCAAGAAGGTCCTGAATTGTCTAAATGACTTTAGTTCACTGAGGCATGGAAGTGTTTTTCAGTTAAGTATGTTTGATTTTGGTTGCCTAGTAAATCTTCTATTTTTTCTTATTTTGTTCAGAAGAATAACTAGAGTTTGGAATAGCCAATATTGTGATTATGCATAGCTGTGTCCAACGTTTTCATCTTCTTGTTTTTAGATTTATTGGTTTAAATTCTAAACTTGTTTGGAAGATGATTTTTGCAGCATTAATCTTTATAATTTTATATATTGCAATATTGTTATGGGATATGTGTGTTTACGTCCGTGAACTTGATTTTCCCATACTTTGTCAAAAGTAAAGTTGTTCATGATTTGATATGCAAGTACTGATGAAAGAATGAATGGAATTTTGACAAATACAAAAGTTAAGGCTCTTATGTCAATTTTTGATGGAAGATAGGTTAAAATCTTTTGTAATTCAAGGATTATGTCTATTGTGTGCCATTATGCAAATGGTGATGGAAACAAGAATGAATCCTTGTGTATTCCACAATAATTGATCTTCCCTGATCCATGTATTACTGTGAGGCTCCATTTTGTGTCTTATGTTGAGCACTAGACAACCAAGTTGATTACTTTTGTGATTAGCTTCGTTGTGTTCCGTAAGGTACTTTATGTCGAGCACATTGAACTAAATTAATCATCTTGTGTGGTTATTTAGTTATGACTCCGTAAGTATTTTCTTATGTTTGAGCGTTTTTTACTGGGTTGATTATTTTCATGATTAACTTAGTCATTGCTCCATAGACTTTCTTATGTGAGTATAAACGATTAAATTTGATTACTTTTGTGATTAGTTTAATTGTGTATTCCGATTAGATTAATTATGGGTTCTCTTGTGATTAATCTAATTGAGTTTTTAAGTCTCCGTAAGTTTACTTGTGTTGAGCATATTCAGTTACTTTTGTAATTGAATATTTTTTGGATTCAAATTCATACTTATATGTGATTTGTTATGTGCAAAGAAATCCTTCTTTTCTTTTGAAATTAGCCAACTCAGATGAATTTCATTGAGGTCCTGCGGATCCCACCCAATCTAAATACAGTTTTAACGCCGGTGGACCAGACGAAGGAAGTAGTACCGTCGCTCTTGTTGTTCTTTCGGGAATGACATATTATGGGGGAGAGTTCTTAATTGAACTTGTGCTTAATTGCCAAATCTTTGTGGGGAGTGCGGATGTGGAATATTATAGGGGTTATTTTGTATCTTTATAGACTCCTTGATGAATGCATTTAGCTTCGGCTTTATGATTGTATCTAAATAAGATGATATACTTTTACCTTTGGTCATGAAACGTCGCCTACGGAAATTTCATTAGGATCCCATTATTGTACCTTTGCCAATTTTATTGACAAAAAGGGGGAGAATTAATATGTAGTTCATACTACAAATACATATGATTTTCGGATCATTATGTAAGGGGGAGTGGTTTCCATGTGAGATGGAGTATGGAATAAGGGGGAGTGACATATCACCATAGTATTATTGTTGAAGTTGTGATGCAATTGGACTTTGACATTGTGTAATGATACTATGACAATGTATAACAATGATTGAGAACTCTTGTTTTCTCGTTGTTATAGCTATGGATTTTCAACAACGATGATGCTAAACTTACAACCTTTGGGATCATTGGAGTACCTGGAAGTGACGAAGATTTTGAGTAATTTTGAAGATTAGACATGTGGAATAGGAGCTACAAAGTTTATTTATATATTTTTTGTATTCCATATGTATTGATAGTTTTGTCACTAAAATTGACAAAGGGGGAGAATGTTAGAGCATTGCTCGGTCGAACTCGCATGCGTTGCTATCTCAAGCATGTTTGTTAAAGTTAGTGATCAAAACTATAAGTCTTTATTTCTAGTCTACTATAGTAAGGTCTCGGACTAGGATAAAAAGTGTAGTTAAGCTCAAGAACTCCATGGAAATCATCATACAAGACGAAGGACTACTCAAGGAACTAGTGGATATTTATCGACTAAAAGGTATGTGGAGACTTGAACTTATCTATCACTCAAAAGTATATCTACTATATCTCCTATCTTGATGAAAAAGCGGGGGTTTAACAACCACACCCAATATTTCGATTAGAAGTTTGTATGGACAACTCCGAGTTACTTTCTAGAGAATCAACTAGACAGTCATACTCAATCAATAGAAAATATCTCAGGCAGTTATTATCTCAATCTCTCAATTTGATATTTACTCAAGCAAATACAATCTACGAGTCTTTAACAAAGAGATATAACTTTGATGGTGCCAAAGACCAATATCCAAGTGTCAATCAATTTAAATCAACAACCAAAAAGGTCGGATATTCTAATTGATAGAACAACGCACAACCTTTATTATTTCAATTATATAACAAAATATAATGCGGAAAAGAAATAACACAGAAACCGTAATTTTGTTAACGAGGAAACCCCAAATGCAGAAAAACCCCGGGACCTAGTCCAGATTAAACATACATTGTATTAAGCCTCTACAAACACTAGACTACTCCAAGATAACTTCGGTCTGGACTGTAGTTGAACCCCAATCAATCTCACACTGATCCAAGGTACAGTTATGCTCCTACGTCTCTGATCCCAGCAAGATACTACGTACTTGATTCCATTAGCTGATCTCACCCACAACCAAGAGTTGCTACGACCCAAAGTCGAAGACCTTAATAAACAAATATGTATCACACAGAAAGTATATAGTAATAGATAAATCCTTCTTCCACGAATATACCTACAAGTTTTTTGTTCTATCTTTTGATAAATCAAGGTGAACATGAACTAATTGATAAAACCAGACTTATACTCCCGAAGAACAGCTCAGCTTTATTAATCACCTCACAATAGTCTTAATCGATGCAGCGAAAAAATATATTGTGTAATCACAAACGATGAGACGAAGTGTTTGTGACTACTTTTATATCTTGCCTATCGGAAATAGAAATATCAAGCCAATTATTACAATTGTAGTCGTACGATAGAAATAGCAAGATCATATCATATAACTACGATAAAAGTAGTATCGGTATGGCTTCACAATCCCAATGAAGTCTTTAAGTCGTTAACCTGGTTTTAGAAGAAGAAAACCAAAGGTTAAAGGAGAATCGACTCTATCTTAGCACAACTAGTATCACACATAATGTGTGGGGATTATGTTTCCCAGTTGCTAGAGTTCTCCCTTATATAGTCTTCAAATCAGGGTTTGCAATCAATGTTAGTTTACTAACAAAGCATTCAATATTCACCGTTGGATGAAAACCTGATTAGATTCAAGATAATATTTAACAACCGTTAGATCGAAAACATAGCTTGTTACACACACATGTAATGCACGTTTCTAGGCTTGTGTAACCGTACCCAAACTTGTACATTAGTTGGTTCAACAATAGTTCACCAAAAGGTTAGCCATATGATAACTTTCATATCAACCATGTTCTTCTTCACCATAACTAGTCCAAATGACTCAAATTAACTAGTTAGAGAGTTTTTCAATTCTTTAGATATTTATGTACTACACAAGACATAATTGAAGCAAAAACGATGTGATTTACTCGAATTGGTTCATAAATTATAAATCCATGGTTTGCAATAGCATTCCTTAGTTTATTAAGATAAGTTCACAATCATCGTTTTTAGACATAACCTACTCAAGTTCGCGGATTGGGTTCGCGGACTTAAGTTCCCGGATGGAGTTCACAAACTCTAACATAAATTCTCGGGTTCGATAACTACGCTAGTTCGCGGATTGGTTTGGCGGACTGAAGTTCACGTACTGCTCCGGTTTCACTTAATCAACACAGTTCGCAAACTTCGGTTCAAGGAATAAGGACTTATACATATATGTGTTTCCACAACAATGCTTATATCCTCCAATGGTTATATTGTATAAACTCTCATTTCAATCATTGAAACATTATCAAAGGGCGTTATATAGTTGTTATTCACAAACTATTTTACGTCAGAGTGATTTCCAAAATGATTGAAACATAACATGACTTTTGTCACTAAGTAAAGAAGAACTTGGCTAAATCGAAAGCTTTACCAACACATATTTCGAGAAATACATAAGCGAGATATACTCAGCTCGAAATGTCACATGTTTATAATCTTAGTCTATATAGTAATACGACATTTGTATCAACATAGGAGATAGAGTAGATAGAATTTTGAGTGATAGATAAGTTCAAGTCTCCACATACCTTTTAGTCGATGAAGATCCACTGGTTTCTTGAGTAGTCCTTCGTCTTGTATGATGATCGCCATGGAGTTCTTGAGCTCAACTACACTTTCCATCCTAGTCCGAGACCTTAGCTATAGTAGCCTAGAAATGAAGACTTTATAGTTTTGATCACTAACATTGAAAAACATGTTTGAGATAGCAACGCATGCGAGTTCGACCGAGAAATGCTCTAACAATCTCCCCCTTTGTAAATTTTAGTGGGAAAACTATTAATACATATGGAATACAAAAAATATATAAATAAACGTTGTAGCTCCTATTCCACATGTCTAATCTTCAACATTACTCGAAATCTTCGTCACTTCCAAGTATTCCAGTGATCCCAAAGGTTGTAAGTTTAGCATCATCGTTGTTGAAAATCCATAGCTATAACAACGAGAAAACAAGAGTTCTCAATCATTGTTATACAATGTCATAGTATCATTACACAACGTCAAAGTCCAATTGCATCACAAATTCAACAACAATACTGAGGTGATACGTCACTCCCCATTAGTCAATACTCTATCTCACATGGAAACCCCTCCCCCTTAGATAATGATCTGGAAACCATATGTATTTGTATTATGAACTACATATTAATTCTCCCCCTTTTTGTCAATAAAATTGGCAAAGGTACAAGAACGGGATCCTAATGAAATTTTCGTAAGAGACATTTCATAACCAAAGGTAAATGTATATCATCTTGTTTAGATGCAATCATAAATCCGAAGCTAAATGCATTCATCAAGGAGTTCATAAAGATACAAGATAACCCCTATAATATTCCACAACCACACTCCTCACAAATATTTGGAAATTAAGCACAAGTTCAAAAGAACTCTCTCCCATAAAATGTCATTCCCAAGGAAACAACAAGAGCGACCTTAATTTTAAAAGAAAAGAAGAATTTTGAACAAAACACACTACATAAAATCAACCTATGTGAATCCAACACAAACATGGCATAAACTATTGGAGTTCCAACTTAATTTCCCAAAAGATCGAGATAAGCACAGGGGAAAGAGTTACGGGAAAAGATAATGAACTGAAACAACACCAATAAACTGCCGTAAGTCCTGAAAAGTGGCAGTGCCTAATGGATATGTGAGAATTCCAGCCAATTGTTGTTCGGAAGGCACAAATTCCATATTTATGATACCATTCTCTTAAAGATCTCGAAGAAAATGGTACCTTATGTCAATGTGCTTCGATCTTGAGTGCTCAACGGGATTCTCAGTGATTCGAATCACACTAGAGTTATCACAAAATATCTTCATTATTCCAGTATCAACTCCATAGTCATCCATCATTTGGTTCATCCATAGAAGTTGAGTACAACATGACCCAACAGTTATATACGCTTCTTCGCATGTAGACATGGATTGTGAATTTTGTTTCTTGCTATGCCAAGCAATAAGATTCAGTCCTACATAGTAGAAACCCCCTGATGTATTTTTTCTATCTTCTACACATCTTTCCCAATCAGCATCTGAATAAGAAGAAATGTCAGTGTTAGCATCAAAAGTGTAGGATAGACAATACCCGAAAGTGTGATTGACATATCGTATGATCCTTTTTGCAGCTGCAAGTTGAGATTCCTTTGGATCAGCCTGAAACCTATCACAACAACCAACAATAAAAGAAATATCAGGTCTAGTAGCTTTTAGATATAAAATGCTTCCAATAATAGATCGATACAATTTTTGATCTACTTTTACTCATTTCTCATCTCTATGTAGTTTACCAGTAGTAGGCATAGGTGTCAATTTTGGAGAAGACTTATCCAAGCTCAATCTTGTCACAAGATCCCTTGCATACTTTTCTTGGGATAAGTATATTCCATCCTTATGTTGTTGAATTTGCAATCCTAGAAAGAATTTTAATTCACCAACATTGCTCATTTCAAATTCTCTAGCAAGTGAAACTTGAAAATCCTTTGCTAGCTTCTCAAAAGTTTATCCGTAGATGATATCATCTACATAGAATTGAGCAATGACAACGTTTTTTCCCACTCCATTTGGTAAACAAAGTCTTATCAGCTTCACCTCTTGAAAAAACTTTCCTAATAAGAGAAGTGGTAAGTTTTTCAAACCAGGCTCTAGGTGCTTGTTTTAATCCATATAAAGCCTTCTTAAGTTTGAGAACATGATTTGGAAAATCACGGTTTTGGTTGAGCAACATAGACTTCTTCTTTTAAAATCCCGTTTAGAAACGTAGATTTTACATCCATCTGGAAAAGCTTAACCTTGAGAAAACAAGCATGAGATAATAAAAGTCTAATGGACTCAAGGCGTGCCATAGGAGCAAAGGTTTTGTCAAAATCGATACCTTCAATTTGTGAATATCCTTGAGCGACGAGTCTAGCTTTATTTCTAACAATTGTTCCAAATTCATCAGACTTGTTATTAAATATCCATTTGGTACCAACAATATTAACATTGGAGGGACAAGGTACGATTTCTCATATGTCTTTCCATTGAAATTGATTTAACTCTTCATACATTGAATTCACCCAAGCGAGATCACTAAGAGCTTCATCAATATTTCTTGGTTCTACTTGTGACAGGTAACAACCAAAATTGCAAATATTTTGAAGTTATCCTCTCGTTTTAGCCGTAGAATCTCTTCCTCCAATAATACTGTTGGGATCATGATTCCTTTGAACCTAGAGGTGCCGTGGATGAACACGTTCTTGTTCATCAGGAACAGCTTGATCAGTGTTCTTCTCCTCATCACTAGAAATATCAGGATCAGTAACCGATGGGATAACTTCAACTGATTCCAGTATTTCTTTGACTTTCTCAATTGTCTCTGTTGGAGGCAATTCAGCAGGAGGATTATCATGATGGAAATTACTAATATCATCAATGATAACATTAGGAGATTCCATCATGACCTGGATTCGGAGATTAAATACTCGGAAACCACGACTATCATAAGCATAGCCAAGGAAGATACCTTCATCACTTTTGGTATCAAATTTCCCTCTCTGCTCTCAATCGTTTAGAATGTAGCACTTTCTACCAAACACTCTAAGATAGTGCAAGTTGGGTTTTCTACCGTACCACAACTCATAAGGAGTGTTGAGGGTTTTAGACCGTAAGTAGATATGGTTGATCAAATAACATGTTGTGAAGACAGCTTCTCCCCAAAAACTTAACAGTAAGTTTTTGTTATAGAGCATTACCCTGGCCATTTCCTGATATTTTTGTTCTTTTTCTCTGCAACTCCATTAGCTTGAGGAGTAATAGGTGGAGAATATTGTAGTTGCAGGAAAACCTACACTACACCCCTTACCAGAATCCACAATTATCCACACATATTTGAAGATTAAGAATAACACTTTATTGATTAATTCTCAGAAATGTTACAAGAAATGGAAGAAATCAAGAATACAACCGCTCACAAGAATTTTATCTCTACTCAAAACTCTTTCCTGACCCCAAAATTGATCTCTTTTTCTCTAAATCTATTGATTCTCTTTATATAGGGTAGTTACATAGTGGATGACAGCTAAGTTGTCCTTTATTTTTGGATCTGACTCGCGATACTCTCACAGTAGCTGCTAATGCTAATTCTCGCAGGTGTTTGTGAACCTCGTGGCATCATCAAACTTTTCTCATGTTTCAGTTGTCATCATCCGCTGCGTCATTCTTTCAATCATTTTTTGACACTCGCAGTGTGTTATTGAAGAGCTCGCACAACTTTCGTTGTAAATCTCGCATGAATATTATTGTGGCGATATTATGATCCTATATCTTGCTTCTTCTCATGTCTTTTCTTCGAAGGGAAAAGACCAGAAATCATAACCTTTTGAAATGTCGCAACTGTCTATTTTTCATGTTCTTTTGACATATATATTTTCCTCGCCAGGTTTGTTACACATATCTTTTTATCCATTCAAATTTTGACACGTCCATTTCAACCGCTGCATTCCAACCGTTTACGTCTCTTCCTTGTATTAACTGCACTTATCTTCTCGAGATTTTTTACCTTCTATATATATATATATTCTTCACTCTTCTCTTTTCTTATTTTTACTTCTTTCTTCCTTCGCTCTGTAATCTCTCAGTAAATTCACTGTTCTTCCGTAAATTCTGGATCTGCTACTATTATAATTTTTCTTTCGACCTTTTACTCTTTCAATCTTCATTCCCATACTAAAAATGGTTGCAGCCGGTCACAAATATGTGATTGCTTTCGAGAAGATTAAAAAAGAACTTCAAAACAAAGGTTTTACTTTATCCACCATTCCCAATCAAGACCCTAAGTCTGAACTTTCTGTTCCATTATTTTCTGATCTTCCATGTAACCATGAGAAGATCATAGTCTTGCTAGGCCAGCTTGAAGCTTCTGATCTTTCATGTAACCATGAGAATATCATATTCTCGCTAGGCCAGCTTGAAGCTGGTCTTCCCATTCCTCTCTATAACCATGAACTTCATTTATTCTATGAGATACTCTCTCACGCGAAGTTCTCGCGGGCGGTATATCAGTTGAGTGGGGATTGCATTCGCTTAATGCTTGAGTATGCTACTCGCGGTGCTGGAAAAGAATCTCGCGACCTTGATACTGCGAAGAATCCTAAATTCAAAGATGTTCCAATTGTTCCCGCGAAGTATACTGTGGATAACTTCTTCGCATATTACGATATAATCCCTATGAAGAAGGACATCACTTGTTGGGGTGTCCGCTTACAAAATAAGGATGACTACGCTGAAGATAAAGTTCTTATGTTAGATATCGATTGGCATACGGGTAATAATCAAGGCCCTCGCCACTCCAGTGATGACAAATGGTTCATTTTTCCACCATGTCTAGAGGGTCCCTACATCTCCGGTCCTCATGCATTGCCTGCGAATCTCACAGAATATCAGCCGTGGGCTTTCTACTGGCCACTACACCATTTTTTTAGAATAGTAACTAAAATTTGCAACAGCCCTTATGCAGTTGCGAATTCGCAACTGATTTTGCAACTGCTCTAAAATTCGCAACTGCAGTAAGCCGTTGCGAAATTTTGGGCCCCGTTACAATTCGCAACGGCTGACAGAAACAGGAGTGCGAACCAACCGTGTGCAAGGTAACACCTGAATTGCAGGCGTGCAAACCAACCGTGTGCAAGGTAACACGTTATAACCCTAGTTTCTATCCTTCTATCCCATTTTCTCTGTTTTTATCCTTCTATCCCATTTTCTCTTTCCATTCTAGAAACAACTCCTTCCTCCTCCTGCTCCTCCCCATCCCCGTACTCATACTCTTGCAATTTCTTACTCTCTTCTTCTTCATCATCATTATCATCATTGATAGTCAATTTTTTGACTTAAAATCCTCCTTTCTCCCTTTCTAAATCTACCAACAAAGGTAACTAGCAGATTTATTTTAGTTTTGATTTTTTTTTTGCATTGGATTTATCTAATTTGTTTTTGGTTTCGTGATTGACGGTTAATAATTATAAATGGGTGAAACCTGTTCTCGCATAGTTCGTATGAGGTTTGTTAATTTCATTCTGATTTTAAATTTATTTATGACTACGGATCTAGGGATTTGATATATTTTGGTTCACTGGTTTCTAGGGTTTGTAGGTTTTTAGGGATTTTTTTTTGTTTCACTGAGATTGAATGGGTGTTGTGTTTGACAGAAAGCTGATGTGGGTGATTTCAAGATGAAATAGATGAAGAAGAGATGGTTAATGCTGAGAAGAAGAAGTAATGAAACAAATTATTGATTGGTTTTCGAATTAGTTGATTGTAAATCTGCAGATGAAGAAGAAATGGGTTTATGAAGAAAGAAGATGGTTGAATGGAGAAATTGCAGCAGATTTATGAAGATCTAGGGTTTGGTGGTAATGAACAGCTGACTGGAAAATGAGTTTTAGGTTGATTTTAGTTTGAACTCAAGTGTGCAAATCAAGAGCCGTTTGTGGTGGTTGTGTTCAAGAGACTCAGGAGGAATCAAAAAAGATGTTTAAATGGGTTTCTTGAGCTGGATTTGGATTTTGAGATAAGCAGAAGGGTTAGATGAATGTTAGGACAGGGATGAAGCAGTTATTGTTGGTGGTTCTGGTTTGTGATGAATTCAGAAATGCGGGAAGACATTTCAACTGGGTTGATTGTAGCTAAAGATGAAGTTGCAGGTGCAGGGTCAGATGCAGTTGGAGTTGTTTGGTTATGGATGCTACAGGGAAGAAGGTCTGGAGATTGTATGGCTAAGGTGTTAAGAATGGATGCAGTAGTGAATGAATGGGTTAAAGGATATTGATGGAGAATTTGTGTATGCCAATGCATTTTCAACTGGCAAAGATTGTCCACCAATGACAGTCACCTACAAGCTTCAGGTATATCTTCCTACAAATAGAGTTCTGTATTTTGAAATGGTATAAATGATTTTTCGAAAGATTAAAGACGTTTTGGCGACATGCATTCATGTTCTGTTATCTCCCACCCTAAATCAAGTCTTGTGTTGATTTTTAAACTAACCTATTACTTATTTGATAACCACGAGCTTAACATGTTTTAGTCCCTAAAATTTATGTACATTTTCACTGCTTTTTCCATATTATCCCTTGCTTTTGAATTGCACATCATCTTGGATGTGATAAATGAGTTTATGAAAACTATTATGCAACCATTTAAGTCCTGATTTCTATCATGAATCCAAGTGTGGGATTGAGTTTCTAAAATAGCTCAACACCTGTTTGTAAAAATGACCCAATAAACTTTCCGTTTTCCATGGATTTTGTAATTTAATCTCCTTCCCTCCCTGTAATTCAAAGATTCTAACCCATTGATTTTTCCTTACACCACTTAACTTAATAATTGTTTTTATCTTATAAAATAGACTTATTGCTTTATAGTTTTGTTCTCTATTGTATTAGCTTTATTTCCTTCTCGGCAACTGGGACTAAGCTTACTTGGTTGAATTTTCAGATGTGTGTCCATTCAAAATGTTTTCTCCATTTTGTCCCAGATTTAAAGAAAGTGTTTCCCTTCTTTGGTTCCATGTTTGTTACAGCTTAAGTATCTTATCCTAGCTACTGAGATTTTCCATTGCCATGCATGAATTGACGTATTTTTCTGGTTTGGGAAATGGGTCATAATTTTATGTTTTTCTCATAGAATTTACTTCTTTGAAATGTTGAAACTGCCGCACAAGGACTTGTGTTGTTAAACTGTTATTTTTATAGCTGTTTTTAGAGTTATTGCTTGAACGTGCTATAAGGATAGAAATTCTACTTTAGGAACGTCGGGCCTAAGTGGCACCCAACCAACTCGGTGGCTACCCGGAAGATCTTTGCGGCAACGATGGCTGGTAACCAGAACTACCCTGAGGGTGGCTTTGGCCATGAATAGTATAGTAAATTTATTTATGGCTCTGAATCTTGTTTGAATGGTATTTTCTTAAGGATTTCTTTCTCTATTTTATCATTTTTGCTTCTCCTTGTTTATGCATTTATATTTTCATGTCGATATTATTATTTTTATTCCGTAACCCCTACTGGGCATTCGCTCACCCCGTTTTGTTTTGATTTCCCCCCACAGAGTACGGAGAGAAGTCGCAGCAGTAAGCCGGCAGAGCTTACATGCGCTTTATCGCTTGGAAAGTTAGTATTTTGTAAGATTATGATATTGTATATCACAAGGGTATCTGGGTGGTTTATATTTTCTGTTGTCCCATGTTATTTTGATGTGTTTTGATGTTGTACATATGATGGGATCCGATAGAAAGTCTTTGCATGGTTTACAAAGTAGAAACTTAATTATGCTAAGAACTAATGGTCTGATTTCAGGGGTGTACGGGATGCTTTGAAACTTCTCTTGGTGTCTAGCGTCTATGTATTACTGGTCGGTCCTATATGTATATAGCCATTTTTTTTTATTTCCACTTATGAATCACCGAACTTCTCTTGCTGTCTTGGCATACCATCTTAAGTTACCATAGGGGCCTTGGTTTTCTTGAAATAATTTTGAGCATGATCCAGGTTTGCTGCATACCTCATAACATTATATATCCATTGTTAATCCTGTATTGTTTTGTAGGTGCTTGACCTTGTTATCTCAATAATTCTCTTTGACCCGTCGGTTAGATCAAGTCATCCTTGTGACCTGATAGCGATTACTGGTCGAGGTGAATAACTTGTCCTCGATGTAAATCTGATTTGATATGTTACTTGTATTATATGCATAACTTCTAGTCATATTAAACTGATTTAGATATCTTTCTGTGTATTTATTTGTTCTTTTCACCTATCTGAATTAGTTGTTCTTAATTGTTGCAGAAAATAGGGAAGTGCTAGTGTTTTGTACTGCACATGTTTCGTTCTTCAGGTACATTGGCTTCATGTAGTTGATATTTACGTAGTTGTTAGATTGCATATCTATTCCTCAAAGATATATTTCATAGTTTACGCTATCTTTTACACTTTTTTCCCAGATTTGTTTGAAGACTTGTGCTTATGGAGGATGTATATAGCGGTGATGATAGGAAGGGATCTAAACTGAAAAGAGATCCTCATGGCAAGGTACCACTGGAAACATAGTAGAAGATATGGAATTTTTCGGTTGCAACAAGCTGGGGACGAGTTGCGCCTTAGAAGAATCTCACAAGCAGTTATTTGATTATGTCAGCAACTTGATCTCAGATAACAGTCTCTAGGTATAAGGTTCCTTGGACTTGAAGTACTGGTGCTTGCAGAAGTAGGCCTACTCTTTGTGATGTATTTTCAACTTATCTTTCATGTATACATATCTTTTATTCCAACAATAAAGTGGCAGTACTATGCATTGCTGGTTTGGCAGAGTTTAGTTGAACCTAATTTATGTGATACATGCAGTAATTGATGTGCCAATGTAGTGTGTTTTCATGGATTTGGCCTGAATTTGTTGCAGGGAACTCTTGACTAGGTCACAACAAATTGACTTGACTTTTTTTTCATGTTGCAAATATTTAGCAACGGCCAAAAACTGTTGCTAAATTTAGAACCAGAATAATAAAACCGGGTCCGACTAAGATTATCCGTTCTAAGTTTTTTTGGTTCTAAATTTTGCAACTGCTATTGAGCAGTTGCGAATCTTCCATTTCGCAACTGCTCGAGGCTGTTGCGACAAGAATATAGCAACATCACTCAGCTGTTGCTAAACCTGATCGCAACGGCCAAAACCGTTGCAAAAGCAAGGAAAAAACAGTTGGCTGAACCGAAAACCGTTGCGAAAATAATTTCACAACGGCTTAAGAGTTGTTGCAAAAAATATGCAACGCCATGTTTCGCAACGGCTGGCTGCTGTTGCAAGTCCCTTTTGCAACTGCACACAGCCGTTTCTAATCCCGAAAAATGGTGTAGTGGGCATGAAAGGAATAAAGAGGTATGTTCCCTCAAATTTTTGCATAATTATCATTATTATCTTCCTCATGTTTTTATACTCTCGCTGACTACTCTATTTTTTCCAGATTAACAGGCAGAAAATTAACTACCAGAAATTTGGGAAGCCCAATACCTTTTTAGCCCTTAAATCTCTCACAGATGAAGTAAGAAATATTCCTTTATGATTCTTAACAATATATTGTTGCCTCTATTTCTTATCTTTATCTGTGTTCGCAGGTTATTGAAGAAAGAGAACATGTTGTGGTTGCGAGGACCAAAGGGAAAAGCAAAGATTCTTCTCACAAAGAGAAATCTAACACTCCTTACAAAGAGAAATCAGGTGATCCTCGCAAGGAAAAACCCACTGGTTCTCTCTCGAAGAAAAGAAAGATCCAAACTACTTCCCCTTCATCATCCCAATCTAATGAAGAAAATTCTCATGATGATACTGATAATGATGATGATGATGATTTTGATGCTGATATCCCTTCCGCAATGGAATCCTCCCAATCTGAATCTTCCATGTCCCAGCTATCTAACATTTTTGGCGATATTAAACATGGTATCGCAAATGATTATGGAAATGAAGCTCTTAACGGGGTATCCCAGGCTCTTGCCAAGATCTACAATGCTCCCATATTGGTTGATAATGATTCTCTCTAAGCAATCTCAAGATCAATAACTTCCAGTATCTTAAATTCTCTTGGTATTCTGGTATGTTTTTATTTCTTCACCACATTTATGTATTCATTTCCTCGCCAAGTTTTAATTTACATTGTTCCCTCGCAGACTGGAAGATCTTCCTTTGTTGTTGCCTCAGACTTGGAGAAAAGACGCGCATCTTTTCACAAGAAGAATATGGAGTTGGAATCTGAGTCCGCTAGTCTTCGCGGGAAATTGGAATCTGGGTCTGCTAACCTTCTAGAAAAGATCAAGCGGTTGGAAACTGAACTTTCTTCCTCGCGATATAAGGTCGCAAGCCTCCAAGCTGCGAATGATCAACTTTATAGTAAGAAATATTTCTCTTTTTCTTTAACCTTGTGTTCCTTTGCATTTTTTCTTATTTTTCTTCTTCGCAGATGTTTACGGCCTTTCTGATGAAGTTGTATTCCTTCGTTCTTTTCCAAATCCAATAGACGATGATACTCTCCTCAATCGCCTTAATGAATCCTTAAACAACTATTCAAATGAACAGATTAAATCCCTTTCTGTAGATGATCTTAGATCCAAATTTCATCTTTTAGAAGTTGATTACAGATCTAGTTTGAGAGTGGCTAATACATCCAAGCGTCAATATATTAACTCTATAGAAGAAATCAAGATTCTAAGAGCCCAAAAAAGTGATCTTATAGATGAAAAAGATCGCATCTCTAGGCAAGGAGCTCAAACTTTAGCGGATTTTCATAAAATCCTTATTGAAGTCCAAATTGAAAGAGATAAACTTATCCGCGAGAGAGAGGATCTTGTTGAAAGAGAAAACCAAATTATTTCCCGTCTTCTTATTAATAATGATGACGAATTTTCCTGGGCTGCAAATATTCTTGACAATGCCAGAGCTAACTTAGGTGTAGATGTTAGTCTTCATGTTGAACAATCGGCCTTAATTAAATACATGATTTCTGAAAGAGAAGGTTGTTAATTGTTCTTCCTTTTTAATTTCTTGTCTTTTATGGTTTTTTGCAAAATTTCCAACTTGTTGTTATATACTCGTAGGAGCTGGGAAGAGATACTCTGAAAGAATTGGAGAACTTGAAGCTGATAAGGATCAACTCACAAAGACTCTTGCTGCTCGCAATGAGAAATATTCAAAATTGAAGACCTAATTAAAGATTACTGCTACCAATTTTAGTAATCTCCTTGTTGGTGTTCGCAATGATTCTTCCAAGAAGGTATGCAATGATCATAACATTCCTCACTCTTTGTATCCTTTCCTCGTGGAAGAAGTTACAAAGAATACTCCAAATCTTGTTATCTCTGACAGTGAAGCTGAAGAATCTGGCGGAGATGAAGAATACAGCGAAGATGACGGTGAAGACAAAGAAGAAGAAGAAAAATCTGGCGAGGATGATGATGGATCTAACTAGTTTTGTTTCCTCTTTTTAATCTCCTTGTAATATTTGTACATTTATCTCCTTCTTCTTGTGATATTACTGCAAGGTTCCTTGATGTATAAATTTCTTTTGCTTCTATCTGTATAAATTATAAAACAATTCTCTTTTGCAATATGGTTAACCAACATGATTATTAATTTTTATCCATATGCGTAAATCTTCCATATAAAGATGAATAATAATCTTATCATTCTGTTCATTCCCATATTTGCCTCTGTTATTCATCTGCAATATGAAAGATTGAGCATATTAATGTTGAATAAAATCTATTTGTAAATTTTGCCTCAACTTCTGCGTAAATATCGCAGGTCATGTCTGCGTAAATATTGTAGGTCATGTCTGCATAAATATCGCAGGTCATGTCTGTATAATCTTATGATCTCTTGTGGTCTTATTTTGCCTTCCTAGTTAAAGGTCTTATTTAGCCACTTTATTTTGTTTCTGCGACAAAATCGCAGGACGTCTTTACACTTACATGTATTCACCCATTGATCTTGCCTTATCGTCATTTTGTCAATTTCTCTGCGACAATATGACAAGTGTAAGATCCCTTGCGAGAACAAAACCTTATGACATTGCCGTCTTGCGATGAAATCGCAGGACATCTTTACACTTTCATGTAAAAACCCATTGATCTCATCTTAACTTTTTCTCATGGATTGTTGCCTTTGTATAATATTTGTCATGTGATAATATGATAGGTATAAATGTTCTTGCGATCATAAATCCCCATGACATTTCCGTCTTTAGGCACTTATCAGCTCCCTAATGGAGGGTGCCGCCCTTATCTTCCCCCTGGTTTACCCTTCAAGGAGGGCACATCGGCCATACAATACTAGCTCCTCCCATCCGATCTTAACAACCAGTTGTTTTCGAAGCCTCTTATCCTTTATGACTATATGGCTTATAGTTATGAGACTGCACCCTAAGTGAGGTTTTCTTCGGGCCGAATGCATTGTAGTCAAGACTTGCCAAGAATGGCCAGGGTAGTTTCGAACTCCCCGGACACTCTTGACTCAACCATGTACCTCGATGCCTTGATCATACTCTGCACTCCTTAGGATAAATCCTCGGTCGTCCAACCAGGGTATAACCTTATATAGTTGGAAATCCAAGGTACCTCTCCTGGATGGGTTTTCAATAACCCCAATCTCCGTGACTCAGGTTCCAGCAGCGATATAACCTTATCCCTGAGCCACGCAAAGAGATACCCCCTAATATGACGTACTTTAGGTCTTACATTTGCCTCTTGCGAAGTTGTATCCGCGAAATAGGGTGTACGCCATAAAGGTTCGTCCAGTTCTTATATTTTTCTTGCAAGTATTGTAACTCTGATAAAATTTCTTTTCTTTGATCTTCTCTTCTTTGTATTTCAACTCTTGTATGAGTTTTCAATTTCATCTTTTTCATTCAAACGAAATATTCTTTTAAAACATTTTCTTCAACAAATCATTCATACATTTCTTAATAAATTTCATAATTTGAGAAATTTTACCTTTCTACTTACTACTTTCTACTTCTGCCTTTTTGTTGCATTTTGTTATTTTCTCTCTATCTGTGACGCGCTCGCCATCAATTGCTTTTAGTGCGTGTTGACTTTGCAGTATCCCATCTTCTCGCCGTTCTATTGTATCAACCATTAATTTGTCACTTCTTTGCCTCTGCTTGATGTTATGCTTCCAATTTCTATTCCTCGCAGCTTTTTCTTCGCAAGATTCCATGTCAATTTCATAATACTTCCTTCCCTCAGTCCAATCTCCCTTTATAATTATAATACCAATATGACGAGGAAATTTAATGCACTGGTGATAAGTTGACGCTACCCCTAGAATCCCATGTAACCATGGTCGGCCAATTAAGGAGTTATATGGCAATTCTATGTCAACAACACAAAATTGAACTTTAGAAGATAGGCCCTTTAGTGGAATCCGCATGGTAATATCCCCTTTTGGCTTGTTAGCGGTACCATTGAAACCATAGATCTTATAGTTTGACGGTATCAGATCCTCATCTCTTCCTCCCATTGTTTTATAAGTATGATAAAATAAGATATCTACTGAACTTCCCATGTCAATCAAAACTCTATTGATGGACAAAGAATCTTCAGTTCTCCATCCTCATTTTCTTCATCTTCTTCTTCTATTTGTTTTGGATTTATTTCTAATCTGAACATGAGTGGGTTGTCATGCATCTCGCCAGGCTCTGGTACTTCTTATGTTGTGAAAGATATAATTTGCTTTTGCCATTCTTCTAATGGAGAGACTCTCGCAATATTCATTATTTCTCTTCCATCCATGTCTCTCGCGAAGACTCTACTTATAACGTTGTCGTGGAAATCCTCAATAGTCTTGTATGAATGTATGATGGAATTACATAACAAATTCTTCGCCTTGGCTCCAACTTCTATCAAAAATGTTTCTTCTCCTTTGTGGTATTTACTCTGCTAACGTCTGGTTCTGGTGGTAATTGCTGAGATTGTGGATGTCCTATTAAAAAATGATTTAGCTTTCCGTGATCAATCATCCTCAAAATTATCCTTTTTTACATTTCTGCAATCGTTTATTGAGTTGCCGTGAAAATGATGGTAAGGACAAAATTCTTGATTTAGATTATTTGGATGTGGCTCTTTTCCCATATTTCAAGGTGATCGTATATTTTCCATCAAAATGATAGCCTCCCAAATTTTTTCTATGCTAGCATTTAGAGGTGGCATCCTAATTTCTTCCCATATTATCTTCTGACTTCCTTGCCCTCTATAATAATTTTGTCTTTGACCGCCATAAGTTTCTTGCGGCTGATCAAGTCTTTGAATTTTATTATTCCCACTGCGATTATAATAATTCCTTTCTCTTTCAAACTCTTCTTGATATCGACTTCCCATAGCTACTAACTTCTGTTGACTATCAATCACTACTTTCTCTTGTTGTGTTTGAGAGGTGCTCGCCACATTGTTAATTATCTTAGGAAGTAAGCTTCCATTTGCTGCTATTAAACTGGTGTTTGCGATTGGATATGATTCCATCTCATTATGTTTCTCCTCCAAATCAATGTATTCTTCCTGTAATTCTCACAGCTCGGTCATTGTGATTGTATTTTTGACTCTGAACACTTGAATATAAATTAGATTAGTTGCGAACATAGCATTGATGAAAGACAAAATGAGGTATCTCTCATCCACTCTACCAGCCATTTCACTGCACATTGTTTTCCACCTTAATGTCAAATGCTTCAAACTCTCACCAACCTTCTGTTTTAATCCAATTACATCTTTAATTCCAAGTCGTGAAGATTTTTTACTTATGTATGCCCCCAGGAATGTAGTCTGTAAATGAATAAAAGAAGTTATGGTATTCTTGGGTAAACCTTCAAACCACTTTAGCGCCTCGCCAATTAAGCTTGATGCAAAATATTTGCATAACACAGCATCATGGTTCTCCCATTGTAGCATACACCTAGCATAGGCTTTGATATGTTGAATGGCACATGTAGTTCCATCAAAAATACTGGTTAACGCTGGTAAATTGCATTTTGGGGGTATTCCTCCTAATTGTACTGCTTGAGTAAATGGAGTTTTTGCTGCTTCTTCAATGGCCTCATCAAGTTGTCTCTTGCCTCCTTCTCTTCTACTGTTTAACATTCCCATCATTTCTGCTAATTCTCTTAAAATATGTTCGTTCCCAGCTGAACTTTGCTCCATTGGTCTCTTTAATGCAGCTAGAGTTCTCCTGCGTTCGTGTCTTTATTGCCTTGCGAGAATTTGTGCTTCTTCTTCAGTATTTTCATTCTGCCTTCTCCTGCGATTTTCTTCTTCATCCCCTTCTTGAATTCGCAATTGCTGATGTCTCCCATTGTCTCCTCTGCGATCTTCTTCATCTCTCATCATTTATCTCTGTTGTCTCTCTATTCTTCTTTGTATTTTATCATATTCTTCATTAATGTTATTATTGTTGCGATTTCGTGCGCGTCTTGTTTCTCGATTTTCATGATTATTTTGACGTACTGCTTCTTGAAATTCTTGTTCTTCCACTTCTGCTCTTAATATTTCCCTCTCGCAAGCTAAACGTGCTTGTTCAGCATAATGTCTCTCAATTTCCTCTTCTATTATTCTTCAGTTTCTTTGAATTTCTCGCTCTTCTAATATTCTTCTTCCTTCTTCTCGATTTTCTTCACCATCTCGATTATTTCCACCCTCTTGACTTCTCTTATCACGTCTTCCATCCAAAGTTTCACTGCGTGGAACAAAGCAATCTTCAATCATTTCCTCTGCTCCATAATGCTGCTCTTCATTTGGATTCTGTATTTCCTCTTGAACATTTTCGTCAATGTTTCTCACAGGAGGATTTCTTCTTGCTTCTTCTCTAAACGATTATGAATTTGATCTTATTGTACTTCTTGATCTCCTATTTTGTAATCTCAAATTCTCCATTCTTAACTCGTGATTTTGTCTTATTAGATTTGCGCGTTCTTTCGCCTCCAATATTCTTTATTCTTGTTCTCTTTGTCTTAACGTTTCTAACGCTTAATTTGTGCCATGTCCATGTATTAATCCTCCATTTATTTCTTGATTTATTCCCTCTCACCTTTCATCTCTTAATTGTCGATCTCCTTGTTCTTCTATTGAATCTGATCGCCAAGTATGCTCGCTTACTCTATCATAATCCACAACTCTATTCTGCATTAGTATTTATTGATTTGGCTGTCGAACCTGATTTTCTCCATCATCCCTTGTTCTATTTCTTCTTGTTCTTACCCTTGAAGATTCTCCTATTTCATATGTTTCTCCACCTGCAAGTCTTTTACTCCTCCTTACGGTTGTTGGTGGTTCTGATGTATTTCTTCTTCTTCTAGCCACTAATCCTAGTAAATCGTTGAAAATTGCATAAAAATCCTTCGCTAATTATTCCAAATTCCTTCCAATCACAATGTAAATCTTCACATTTTTCTTCAAATAATCATCAATTCATCCCTGTTTCGGGCGCCAAAATGTAGTTGCAGGAAAACCTACATTACACCCCTTTATCCACACATATTTGAAAATTAAGAATAACACTTTATTGATTAATTATCAGAAATGTTACAAGAAATGGAAGAAATCAAGAATACAACCGCTCACAAGAATTTTCTCTCTCCTCAAAACTCTCTCCTGACCCCAAAATTGATATCTCTTTCTCTGAATCTATTGATTCTCTTTATATAGGGTAGTTACATAGTGGATGACAGCTAAGCTGTCCTTTATTTTTGGATCTGACTCGCGATACTCTCGCAGTAGCTGTTAATGTTAATTCTCACAGGTTTTTGTGATCCTGGTGGCATCATCACACTTTTATCATGTTTCAGTTGTCGTCATCTGCTAAGTCATTCTTTCAATCGTTTTGTGACACTCGCAGTGTGTTATTGGCCGGTTGTCAGCCGAGCAAAAATAAATTTCACTTTCTTACTTAACTAAAATAAAAGTAGTATGCGATAAGAAAGAGTTCGTATCCAAAGAGAGGCTTTTGTTGTTATGCAAATTTCAGTTTCTTGGTAACCAATGGGGGGGTTTTGATATTTCAAAGCAATAAAAATAAATTGAAAGCGATAAAGTATTAAAATAATCAATAAGGAGAATATATTGGTCACGAGATGGTTTCATTCACAAACATATATTTTCATCAATGACTAGAATTGAAATTTTAATCTTTCATTTACTAAAAGTCCTAGGATACCTTGATCGCAAGAATATCCCGCTAATTCCCTGATTTCATCACAACCACATTAAAAGATGCATATGTGAATTCTTCCTAGAAAGCAACCTAAAGTGTAAAAGCACAATTAGATTTAACTCCCTAAAAGCAATAAGTTCTATGGAATAAGACTAATCAAGGCAATCAAAATGTGTAAAAGCACTAATTCAATTTAACCAAGGTTATGATTCATTTGTGACTAGTAGGATATATCACTACAAGCACTACCCATGTAGACACCCTAATTTCGTACGTAAAATTTAATCTTACTCCTGTACGATCGTATTTAAGATGGTAAGCCGATCGAATGCCGAAAGTAAGGTCCGTATACACTGTGATTAGAAATGTGTCCATTAAGTCCGTATTTTAAAAAGTTCAAACAGTCCAAATTAGGTCCCATTTTTTTGGCCTACTAACGAGCGTCCACTAGCTCAAAAATATTCAAGTCCATTAAAGCCTGCTAGCTCCACTAGCTCAAATGTTTTTTTTAGGCGTAAGTAGAACTAGTTCATGGACGTCCAACCACCCGTTTTTCAAATGAGTAAAAAATGTCGACATCCTTTGCTTTGGTCCCAAGACTTTCTATCCAACTAGAATCTTAGAATTAAGTGAAATATATTTTGATTATGGAAATGATTTCGAAATAATTTGAGAAAGAAAATAATATTTTGTGAAAATATGGAAATGAAATTTAGGTTTTTAATTGGTGCTATTGGATTTAGGTCATGAAATCCTAAGGTTCTAGTTGAAGGGAAGAAACTATAAATAGGGAGACAATTCTTATGGTTAAGGGGGAAAATTTTGGTTAGAACATAGAGAAAGAAACAGAGAAAAACCATTTTTTTAGAAGGAGAATAGGAGAGATTAGTTAGGTATTTGATCGGTGATTGCTTTAAGTTGTGCTGGAGTTGGAAACGATCAAGTTCGCGGAAGAGTGCACCTCTGTTGAATCATCCATATCTAAGCGACATTTCGATCAACAATCGGCAAAAACAGGTATACATCATACCCTTGAGCTATTTATATGATTTGGTTTTGTATACTTGCCGTGTAATGATTTGAAATGGTTTTATCAGTTTCGACAGAGCTATTCTCTGTTCAAGTTTCTGTATCTTGATTAATGGACCCATCACATGCTAATGCTTCATAAATTAATTACTTTTGCATCAAAAGTGAACAGCCATTCGTACTGAATACCATCGTATGTGCATCTGTGGTCAGTCTATTTTGGAATTATATTTTTGTTTATATGCCGTATATTGGATGAGTATGTGGTGTCCATCTTCATAGGCCATAACAACCTGCATTCGTAAAAGGTATTAGTTAGTCCGTTTACCAATTATGAAAGATTGATATTTGTTTTACTAAGAAGATGATTTTGTTATGTTCTAATGATATATTGCATGAATACTAGTCGTATGAAATGTAATTTCTGCAAAAAGATCAGAATTGATACGGATTTGTTCATCCAACCTTTTCTGGAGAATAGCTAGTTTATCAGAACTTTTTCTACGATTAGTTTTTAATCCTGGTGAAGTGTTATAAGAGAATTTATTGTCCATAGAGTCAGATCGCTACAAACACAGATTTGTAAGGTCTTGAACGTGTTTTCCTACTCTGATACCAATTGAAAAAGCGGGGGTCTAACTACCACACCAAATATTTCGATTAGCAATATGTATGCACAACTTTGAGTTACTTTCTAGAGAATCAACTAGACAGACAGACTCAATCAATAGAAAATATCTCAAGGAGTTATTATCTCAATCTTTCAATTTGATATTTACTCAAGCAAATACAATCTGTGAGTCTTTATCAAAGAGAGATAACTTGGATGGTGCCAAAGACCAATATCCAAGTGTCAATCAATTTAAATCAACAACCAAAAAGGTCGGATATTCTAATTGATTGAACAATGCACAACCTGTATTATTTCAATTATATAACTAAATATAATGTGGAAAATAAATAACACACATACCAGAATTTTGTTAACGAGGAAACCGCAAATGCAGAAAAACCTCGGGACCTAGTCCAGATTAAACATACACTATATTAAGACACTACAGACACTAGCCTACTTCAAGTTAACTTCAGTCTAGACTGTAGTTGAACCCCAATCAATCTCACATTGATCCAAGGTATAGTTATGCTCCTACATCTCTGATCCTAGCATGATACTACGTAATTGATTCCCTTAGATGATCTCACCCACAACCAAGAGTTGCTACGACCCAAAGTCGAAGACTTTAATAAACAAATTTGTATCACACATAAAAGTCTACATTAATATATAAATCCGTCTCCCACAAATATACCTACAAGTTTTTTGATCCGTATTTTGATAAATCAAGGTGAACAGGAACCAATTGATAAAACCCGACTTATATTCCTGAAGAACAGCTCAGCTTTATCAATCACCTCACAATAGTCTTAATCGGCACAGCGAAAAAAGATATTATGGAATCACAAACGATGAGACAAAGTGTTTGTGACTATTTTTATATCTTGCCTATCGGAGATAGAAATCTCAAGCCAATTATTACAATTGTACTTGTACGATAGAAACATCTAGATCAGATCACGTAACTACGATAAAAGTAGTATCGGTCTGGCTTCACAATCCCAATGAAGTATTTTAGTCGTTAACCTGGTTTTAGAAGAAGAAACCAAAGGTTAAAGGAGAATCGACTCTAGGTTAGCACAACTAGTATCACACAGAATGTCTTCAAATTAGGGTTTGCAATTAATGTTAGCTTACTAACAAATCATTCAATATTCACTGTTAGATGAAAACCTAATTAGATTCAAGCTAATATTTATCAACCGTTAGATCTAAAACATAGGTTATTCCACACGCATGTAATGCACGTTTCTAGGCTTGTGTAACCGTACCCAAACTTGTACATTAGTTGGTTCAACAATAGTTCACCAAAAGGTTAACCATATGATAATCTTCATCACCATAACTAGTCCAAATGACACAAATGAACTAGTTAGAGAGTTTTTCAATTTCTTAGATCTTTATGTCCAAAACGATGTAATTCACTCGAATCGATTCATGAACTATAAAGCCACGGTTTGCAATAGCATTTTTTAGTTTATTGAGATAAGTTCATAATCATCGTTTTTAGACATAACCTACTCAAGTTCACGGACTGGGTTCACGGACTTAAGTTCCCAGATGGAGTTCACAAACTCCAGTAGAAATTCTCGGGTTCGAGAACTACGCCAGTTTGCAGACTGGGTTCGCGGACTGAGTTCGTGGACTGAAGTTCACGTACTGCTCCGGTTTCACTTGATCAACAAAGTTCGCAAACTTCGGTTCAAGCAATAAGGACTTATACATATATATGTGTTTCCACAATAATGCTTATATCCTCCAATGGTTATATTTTCTAAACTCTCATTTAAATCATTGAAACATTCTCAGAGGAAGTTATATAGTTGTTATTCACAAACTATTTTTCGTCGGAGCGATTTCCAAAATGATTGAAACATAACATGATTTTCGTCACTAGGTAAAGGTGAACTTGGCCAAAGCGAAATCTTTACCAACACATATTTCGAGAAATAGATAAGCGAGATATACTCAGCTCAAAATATCACATATGTATAATCTTAGTCTATATAGTAATATGACTTTTGTCTCAAGATAGGAGATATAGTAAATAAAATTTTGAGTGATAGATAAGTTTAAGTCTTCACATACCTTTTAGTCGTGAAGATCCACTGGTTCCTTGAGTAGTCCTTCGTCTTGTATAATGATCGTCATGGAGTTCTTGAGCCCAACTACACTTTATATCCTAGTCCGAGACCTTAGATATAGTAGACAAGAAATCAAGAATTTATAGTTTTGATCACTAACATTGACAAACATGCTTGAGATAGCAACGCATGCGAGTTCGACCGAGAAATTCTCTAACACTTGAGACAAATGTCATATTATTATATAAACTAAGATTATACACATTTAGTATTTCAATCCGAGTATATCTCGCCTTTCTATTTCTAGAAATATGTGTTGGTAAAGCTTTCGCTTTAGCCAAGTTCATCTTTACCTAGTGATGAAAGTCATGTTAAGTCTCAATCAGTTTGAAAATTACTTTGACAAAAAATGGTTTGTGAATAATAACTATATAATGTCCTCTGAGAATATTTCAATGATTGAAATGAGAGTTTAGACAATATAACCAATGGAGGATATAAGCATTGTTTTGGAAACATATATGTGTATAAGTCCTTATTCCTTGAACCAAAGTGTGCGAACTTTGTTGATCAAGAGAACCGGATAAGTGCGTGAGCTTCAGTCCACGAACTGGTGAAGTTCTCAAACCCGAGAATTTCTCCTGGAGTTTGTGAACTCCATCCAGGAACTTAATTCCACGAACTTGAGTAGGTTATGTCTAAAAACGATGTTTGTGAACTCATCTTTATAAACTAAGGAATGCTATTGCAAACCGTGACTATATAGTTCATGAACCTATTCGAGTGAATCGAATCATTTTTGCTTCAATTGTGTCTTATGTAGTACATAAAGATCTAAGAAATTGAACAACTCTCTAACAAGTTCATTTGAGTCATTTGAACTAGTTATGGTGAAGAAGAATATGGTTGATATGAAAGTTATCATATGGCTAACCATTTGGTTAACTATTGTTGAACCAACTAATGCACAAGTTTGGGTATGGTTTTCATAAGCCTACAAATGTGTATTACATGTGTGTATAACAAGCTATGTTTTAGATCTAACGGTTGATAAATATTAGCTTGATTCTAATCAGGTTTTCATCTAACGGTGAATATTGAATGCTTTGTTACTAAGCTAACATTGATTGCAAACCCTGATTTAAAAGACTATATAAGGGAGAACTCTTGAAACTGGGAAACCTAATAGCCAAACCTTACATGTGATACTAGTTGCATAGCTAGAGTCGATTCTCCTTTAAACTTTGGTTTCTTCTTCTAAACCAGGTTAACGACTTAAAGACTTCATTGGGATTGTGAATCCAGATTGATACTACTTTTATCGTAGTTGTGTGATCTGATATTGATGTTTCTATCGTACGAGTACAATTGCAATAATTGGCTTGAGATTTATATCTCCGACATGCAAGATATTAAAGTAGTCACAAACATTTTCGTCTCATCGTTTGTGATTCCACAATATCTTTTTTTACTGCGTCGATTAAGATTATTGTGAGGTGAGTGATAAAGCTGAGATATTCTTCGGGAATATAAGTCTGGTTTTATCAATTGGTTCTTGTTCACCTTGATTTATCAAAAGACGTAACAAAACTCGTTCAACTACAGTACAGACCGAAGTTAGCTTGGAGTAGGCTAGTGTCTGTAGCGGCTTAATACAGTGTATGTTTAATCGGGACTAGGTCCCGGGGTTTTTCTGCATTTGCGGTTTCCTCGTTAACAAAATTCTGGTGTCTGTGTTATTTTATTTTCCGTATTATATTGTTTATCTTTATAATTGAAATAATACAGGTTGTGCGTTGTTGTTCAATCAATTAGAATATCCTACCTTTTGGTTGTTGATTTAAATTGATTGACACTTGGATATTGGTCTTTGGCACCATCAAAGTTTATCTCTCTTGTATTTAATCGTTACTCACAGTTTTCTTGAGTAAGATTTAAATCGAGAGATAGAGATATAAACTCTTTGATATATTTTTCTATTGATTGAGTAGAACTGTCTAGCTGATTCTCTAGAAATTATATTGGATTTTATCCATACAGATTGCTAAGAGAAATATTGGGCTTGGTTGTTAGACCCCCGCTTTTTCACAATATGGTGTACACGTTAAGGTATGGTTACATAAACCTAAATGAGGGTACATTTCATTTGTGTATAACAAGCTAAGTTCGATCCAATAGTTGAAATATATTATCTTGTATCTAATCAGTTTTTCATCTAATGGTGAATATTGAATGCTTTATTACCAAGGTAACTTATATTGCAAACCATGATTTGAAATATATATAAAGGAGAACTATAGTAACTAGGAAACCTAATCCCCACACCTCATGTGTGATATTAGTTGCGACTAGAGTCGATTCTCCTTTAACCTTAGGTTTTTCGCGAAACCGTGTAGGTTAACGACTTAAATACTTCATTGGGATTGTGAAGACAGATCCAATTATTTTCTCTATAGTTGCGTGTTCTGATCTTTCTTTGTTCTATCGTATTGAGTACTATCTCCTCTATGATTTGCTCGAGATTTGAACTCCGATAGGCAAGATTAAAAGTAGTCAAAAACATTTTCATCTCATCATTTGTGATTCCATAATATCTTGTTTCGCTACCATACAATTAAGATTATTGTGAGGTGGTTGATAATACTAGGCTGTTCTTCGGGAATTTAAGTCCGATTTATCAACTGGTTCCCGTGCACCTTAATTTATCAAAATACAGAACAAAATTCTCATAGGTATTTCTATGGGAGACATATTTATCTATTCCAATAGACTTTTCTGTGTGAGACAGATTAGTTTATCTAGTCTTCGACTTTGGGTCGTAGCAACTCTTAGTTGTGGGTGAGATCAGCTAAGGGAATCATGTGCATAGAATCCTGCTGGAGTTCAGAGACGTAGGAGCGCAACTGTACCTTAATCAGTGTGAGATTGATTAGGGCTCAACTACATTCCATTCCGAAGTTAATTGGTAGTAGGCTAGTGTCGGTAGAGGCTTAATACAGTGTGGTGTTCAAAGCTGGACTAGGTCCTGAGGTTTTTCTGCATTTGTGGTTTTCCTCGTTAACAAAATTCTGGTGTCTGTGTTATTTTGTTTTCCGCATTATATTTTGTTATATAATAGAAATATCACAGGTTGTGCATTGTATCGATCAATCGGTAAATCCAACCTTTGGTTGTTGATGGCAATTGATTGATCCTTGAACATTGGTCTTTGGTACCATTCAAGTTATTTCTCTTATATTCAATCGGGCTCGCAAATTCCTATTTGCTGATTGCGGATTGAATTGAGAAATAGAGATATAAAACTCTTTGATATACTTTTCTCTAGATTGAGTCTGACTGTCTAGTTGATTCCCTTGAAAGTATATTGGAGTTTTTCTATTCAGATTGCCGAAAGAAATATTGGGTATGGTTGATGTACCCCCGCTTTTTTAGAAACTAGTTATAGAGTTGTGCAATTGTTTATATTCTCATAAAAGCACACAAGACACATTTGAAGAAAAATCGATTTGATTCACTTAAATCAATTCATGAACATTGTAGCCACGGTTTGCAAAAGATTGCATTCCTTATTATATCAATGTATTAGTTCATGAACAAACCGATTTTAGAACATAACCCATTCAAGTATGCAAACGGGTACGCATACCTAAGTAGCCGGACTTGGTATGGATTCATCAGTATGCGGACGGGTACGCATACTATCGTATAACCAAACTAAGTTGAATTCCCGGACATGAACTGTTATGTCGGTACACATACTAAGTTCTCGGACTTCAACTATCAAACAAGTACGCATATGGGTATGCATACTATGGTTCCCGGACTTGGAATAACTTGCAACAGTTTGCATACAAGTACGCATACTGTGCTATATCCAATCAATGGTTAATTGTTCTAAACTCCATTTTAATCATTGAAACATTCTTGAATGACGGGAATAGCTGTCTCACAGAAACTATTAACTTCAAATCAATTTTCAAGTGATTAATAGATCAATACGAAAAGTTCCGAGTCTACCTCAAATGACTATGTCACACAAATCATGTAAGATGTTACCAGGCGATTTTCACATGATCATCTTTTGACATTCGTCAAGAATAAAAGATGAACTTGGTTAAAGAGAAATCTTACCAACACATATTTTGAGAAATATGTAAGCGACTTAAACTCTGCTCGAAATATCAAATGTGTATAATATAAAGTCTATATAGCTATACGACTTTTGTCTCAATACAAGATAAAATAGAAATAGACTTCTGATAGATGAGTTCAAGTCTCCACATAACTTTTTTTGATGAAGTTCCACAAGATCCCCTTAGTAGTTCTTCTTCTTCAATCGATGAACGCCGTGAAGTCTAAAGCTCAACTACACATTTTATCCTAATCCAAGACATATCTATAAGTAGACTAGAAATCAAGACTTATAGTTTTGATCACCTAAACTTGAAAAACAAGCTTGAGATAGCAACACTTGCGAGTTCGACCGAGCAATGCTCTAAAAAATACTTACATCTTTTGGAAAATAGGTAACCTATTAAAAAAGTGACGGTCTAACAACCACACCCAATATTTAGTTTGGAAATCTGAATAGACAAACTCCAATATACTTTCAAGAGAATCAACTAGGCCGTCAGACACAATCTAGAGAAAAGTATATCAAAGAGTTTTATATCTCTATCTCTCAATTCAATCAGAATCAACAAATAGGAATTTGCGAAATCGATTGAATTTAAGAGAAATAACTTGAACGGTACCAAAGACCAATGTTCAAGGATTAATCAATTTCAATCAACAACCAAAGGTTGGATTTCCCAATTGACCGATTCAACGCACAACCTATGATATTTCAATTATATAACAAAATATAATGCAGAAAAGAAATAACACAGACACCGGAAGTTTTGTTGACGAGGAAACTACAAATGCAGAAAAACCTCTGGACCTAGTCCAGTTTTGAACACCACACTGTATTAAGCCGCTACAGATACTGGCCTACTAAAAATGAACTTCAGTCTGGACTATAGTTGAACCCTAATCAATCTCACACTGATTCAAGGTACATTTGGGTTCCTTGCGTCTTTGATCCCATCAGGATACTACACACTTGATTCCCTTAGATGATCTAACCCATAACTAAGAGTTGCTACGATCCAAAGTCGAAGACTTGATAAACAAATCTGTCTCACAGAAAAGTTTATTGGAATACATAAATCTGTCTCCCACAGAAATACCTACGAGTTTTATTCCATATTTTGATAAATCAAGGTGCACATGAACCAATTGATAACCCGGACTTATATTCCAAAAAAAATCCTAGTATTATCAATCACCTCACAATAATCTTAATTGTATGTTAGCGAAACAAGATATTGTGGAATCACAAACGATGAGACGAAGATATTTGTGACTACTTTTTATCTTGACTATCGGAGAATAAATATTGAGCCAATCTGAAAGAAGATACTACTCAAATACGATAGAAACAACAAAATCAGATCACACAACTACAAAGAAAATAGTTGGGTATGGCTTCATAATCTCAATGAATATTTAAGTCGTTAACCTACATGGTTTCGTGAAAAAACTAAGGTTAAAGGAGAATCGAATATAGCTTATACAACTAGTATCACACAGGAGGTGTGGAGATTAGTTTTCCCAATTTCTAGAGTTCTCCTTTATATAGTTTTCAAATCAGGGTTTGCAATCTAAGTTACCTTGGTAACAAAGCATTCAATATTCACCGTTAGATGAAAACCAGATTAGATTCAAGATAATATCTTTTAACCGTTATATTGAACTTAGCTTGTTATACACAAATGAAATGTACCCTCATTTAAGTTTATGTAACCGTACCTAAACATGTCCGGCATGTTTGCTCAACCGTAGTTAACCGAGGTTATCTATATGGACACTCTCATATAAACCATATTCATCTTAACCATAACTAGTTCAAATGACTCAAATGAAACTAGTTAATTAGTTGTTCAATTGATATATTCTTATAGAAGTATACAGGAACACTATATAATCAAAATTGGTTTGATTTACTTGAATCAATTCATGAACATTATATTCATGGTTTGCAAAGAATGCATTCCTTAAAATATAAATGTATTAGTTCATGAACAAACTAATTCTAGAACTTTAACTACTAAAGTATGCAAACGGGTACACATACTTAAGTAGCCGGTCTGAGTTTAGGTTCGCCAGTATGAAAACGCGTACGAATACTTAAGTACACTTCCAAAACCCAGCAGAAATTCCCGAACCTATACCTTACTCAAGTATGCGTACCAATATTTGTACTTGGTACACGAAATTTCACAACTACAAGTACGCATACGGGTATGCATACTTTAGTTCCGGTCATGGATCACATAAATGCCAGAATGCACACTATGTTTATAATCCAATGATGGTAAGTATTATAAACTCTATTTCAATCATTGAAACTTTCTTAGAGGATGACAAAAGCCATTTTCACACACTATTAGCATCAAAGCAATTTTCAAGATATTGAAATAATCATAACGAAACATTCGAAGCCTACATCAAATGATTGTATCACACAAACCATGTAAAATGTTACTCGGCGATTTTCACATGATCATATTTTGACTTTCGTCAAGAATATAAGATGAAATTGGTTGAAGCGAAAGCTTACCAACACATATTCCGAGAAATATGTAAGTGAGTTAATCTCAGCTCGAAATCTCAAATGTGTATAATCGAAAACCATAAATGACCTTTGTCTCAATATATGAGATGGTGTAGAAATAAACTTTCCAAGTGATAGATGAGTTTCAGTACCGTTTGTTGATTAAGTTCCACAAGCTCGCCTTAGTAGTTATTCGTCTTCAATTTGATGAACGCCGTGAAGTCTAATGCTCAGCTACACAATCTATCATAATCCGAGACATCACTATAAGTAGACTAGAAATCAAGACTTATAGTTTTGATCACTAAAATTGACAAACAAGGTTGAGGTAGCAACGCTTGCAAGTTCGACCGAGCAATGCTCTAGCACCTATAGATCATAATATACTCCCCCTTACATAATGATGTGAGAAGCCATATATATGTTGTAGGAAGATACTACTTAATAATTCTCCTCCTTTTGGTCACCAGAATTGACACATGCGAAAAAAGGGATCATAATAAATGAAACAAAAGAGTATTAATACTAGAGAGCACATGCTAGCTTCTAGTTTAGACGATTTCACCAAGAAAACTCGACAATTTCATCAAGGAGATATATATGTACATGCATCTCTTACAATCCCACATCCCCTCTCCCGCAAAGATATGATAATTAACACAAGTTCAAGAGAACTCTCCCCCATTTTATGTCACCTTGAATCAAAAGAGAAGGATTTTCTTGGACGTTAACAAATTTACTCGACAGTTACAAACAAAGTAGATTTGTATCTCAATGTTTTTCTCGAACTTAAGAAAATACTAGTATATTAAGCAGGTATACTAGGTGGAAGATCATCGGATTTACATGTTTCATAGATGGCATTAGATGAAAAAAGTACACGGTCATGTATTACACATTCAACAACTGAAATCGAATTAATTCTAAAATTCTTATGACGAAGAGTTTTTTCGGTCAGACTAAGGTAACTGTGAATCTTTAGAGGGACTATTGCTCAATGCAATGACCATAGAGAGGAAGATAAGAATAACATCAATTTCTTTAATGGAACTCAAGCTTAATTGCCCAAAAGATCGCCGAATAAAGAAAAAACTCTATTAAAATTAACTTCAACTACCTTTTATTCATATCTTATAGCCAAACGTGTTTGACCTAGCACAAATCAAGCTATACATTTCTTATCTTCAAGAAATTTTGATCAATTCAAGCAACAAAAGACTAAATTTGAAGTATGCTTGAGTAGTTTAAAGTTTCAGATTAAAAAAAAAATTAAAAAATTAATTCTTATTCTCTCTCAATTTTTCTTTTAAAGACAACTTTTTTATTTAGTCGTACACTAATCAGCAAGGGTCATGTTAACTTGTATTGTCTTATTTATGTATTGGGAATATGAATCACTTAATAAAATGTTAGTCATTTAATTGTCTCTTTGAACGAGATTAATGTTCTTTTAGTACCCTTACGTGTTTGTTAATTAACGAAAATTATGGAGTAAAAATCTATGACTTTTTCTTTCTGCAACTTTCCTATTTATTTTTTCTTTCCATGTATCTTACTTTTTCTGCCTGTAACTTTCTTTTTTATTTTGTCTTTCCAAGTATCTTTTTCTTTTCCATTTTAATCACATCGACAAACCCTAATCTTTCTGTTTAAGAATTTAACTCTAATATTCATTAACTTCATTTAACCTATTTTATCTTAAAAATATTTCATAGTTACCTTATCTTGACCTATATGGGATCTCATTTCCTCGAACAAGGGGTTTTAGGTTTTGTTAATCAGTGAATACCCAATTCACAATTGATCAATTGAAGACAATCAAACCCAACATAAAAAAATAATGATGAATACCCAAGTCTGTTGGGCGGTTTGGCGTTAAATACTTCGTCTAATCAATGATTTTAATTATAACCTGATGAATACCCAATTTTTTTTTGCCTTGATTCCGTTTTCTTTCTTTCTTTATTTTAGATGTCATTCATCACAAAATTCGTTTGATGATGTGTTGTATGATATTATTTTTAAGAACTCTTCTGTTTCCAAGATTTGAATATTATCTGCATATATGGAAGAAAGAATAGTCATGAGGAAGAAGAAGAAGTTAGACAGATGAAATAGAGAGAAAACCGTGACTGTTTATTTTATTATGAGCGTAATTATGGAAATATGTCTCTCATAAACATATTTAATTTTTATAATCACTAGATTTTTACTTGTGCTACGCACCGGGGATTTTATTTCCTTTAACTTAGTGTGCGCGGGGATTTTCCCCGCCCCGTGTGGATACATTTTTGATTTGGTGTCCGTGGGGCTTCTCCCCTCCCTGTAGCGTTGCATTTTTGATCTGGTATGTGTGGAGCTTCGCCACGCCCCGTGGCGATGCATTTTTGATTTGGTGTGTGCGGAGTTTCACCCCGCCCTGTGGCGATGCATTTTTTATTTGGTGTGCGAGGGGCTTCTTCCCGCTCTGTGTTGGTGCATTTTTGAGTTGGTGTGCGCGGGGATTAGCCCCACCCCTTGGGGATGCATTTCTGATTTGGTGTGCACGGTGCTTCGCCCTTCCCCGTGGCGATGCATTTTTTATTTGGTGTGCGCGTGACTTCACCCCGTCCCGTGGTGATGCATTTTAATATGGTCTGCCCGGTGCTTCTACCCGCCCTGTGGCGATGCATTTTTGATTTGGTGTGCGCGGAGCTTCGTCCCTCCCCGTCGCGATGCATTTTTGATTTGGTGTGGCAGTGCAAATACATTAAATAGGTGGAGAATATGCACATATTTTATTTATGTTTTCCTTTTATTTTTTCACATAAAATATGTGTGAAATATATGGATTTTTTCCTCCTCTATATATTAATTTGGAGAAAAAAGTCCTTATATGGTAAGAAACTCGATTTCCAAATGGAATTTGGACTTTCATAAAATTTCAAACATAGTAAGTTAGGTTTTCCTTTGGAGTTTTTAATTTTTAAACCAACCATACGTTGCCAAGTGTCCTCATGAATTCCAAATTGATTTTTTTTTCTTTTTTTTTTTCTTTTTCCTATTCTTTTTAAACAAATCATTACGTTGCCAAATGTCCTCACCAAAACGCTCGTTTCACAAAACTTAAAAAAAGCCTATTTCGGCCAATAAGAAATGAGGGTTTTCTCACCATTCAACGTGAGAGCTTTATTTGTCTAGCCCTTTAAGTATTGAAGGTGATTTTTCTCTCGCAGCGTTTGAACTAATATCGTTGTGGCCGTTGGATGCTCTAGATGTGATGTCACTGCATGTTTTTTTTTCTTTTGCTGACATCACATTTATAGTATCCAACGGCCACAACGCTGCTAGTTCAAAAAAATGCTCTAACGCTGCTAGAGCAAAATAATTTCCTTAAGTATTTAGATTAGATTTAGATTATTCCAATGTATAATCACAAAAGTGAGTCATTAATATCCATAATCGTTTCCTGTTCCCTAACCTATATACAGATATATATAATTAACAATACCCTGTCATTAATTTGCTTAACTTAATGATGCAACCAATCATGATATTAACTTAATTAAAAAGGACAATTCTCTCTCCTCTTTTTTCCCCTTTTCTCTAAGAAAAAAACTCTTTGTCTACGTTAATTTCTTGCTCAGATTTGGTCCCTTTTGGACCAGATCTGAGCAAGATCTCTTTTTTTTCTTCAGGTTTTAATCAAATAAAGTAGATTTTTTTTATTTTTGATGTCATTTGACATATATCTTCGCTATTTGGAGCAATTTTTCTTCGCCATTTGGGGCGAGTTTCTCTTCGCTTTGAGGGAGATTTATTCAAACCTTGATCGCTGGTTCGTGAATTGCTATTCTCGATTCAAGAACATCAACAATCCAATATGGTATTGCTTAGAATCTATATTCAATCTAAGGGATTCAGGGCATCCGGGTTCGTTTGGATCTACAAGATTTTGGGAAAATAACTCCTTTCTTATAGGAGTATCTCTTATTGAAGAAGAAGAAAATCTGATTAAATGGTCGGAATCGATTCCGGATTATACCATCATCCTTCCCTACTACATTTACAAAAATTGGGTATCTTTACGGTATATGGCTCTTTCTCTTCGCGGTGTATCTGTAATTGATATCTTCATTTGTATTAAGGGTCTTATTATCTTGTACCTTGATGTTTTTGTTATTCTTATAAGCGATCATGTAATCACGTTTTGATTTGAATGGATTGAAATTTGTTGATTGAAAAAAAAAAAAAAAGGATAATTTTGTCATGAAAATACATATCCGGATAAGGGTTTTTCAATTTACTTCTAAATATCCTACTAAAATTAAAATCATGTCCCCTCCAAAATGTAGAACGCGTAATTGGGGGATATAGAAACTAATTGGGGGATATAGCTACAAGACAAAATAGGAGTCCCAATAGCAATTCTGGGTCACCCCTTATGTAATTATTTTTTTAATTCCTAATCTACCCCTCACTAATTAGGTTTAGTGGTTAATAATAATTAGTAAAAATCTTAAGTATTTGGGGGATAGATTAGTGTGTATTTTTATTTGTGTTTGGGTGAGAGTAGAAGGAGGGAAAAAAATATTTGAGAGGAATTTATTTTTTTTGAAAATGGAAGATGATAGTGATGAGAGAACTACTGCTAATAAGAGGTTGAAAAATTGATTTGTTTTCTTTGAATCCACCATTATTGCAGCTGAAAAAGCTTGGTGCCGGCATGGTATTCAACCAAAAACCCATGCCGGCAATTGTTGGAAATGTTCATAAATTGTTTGCCACTATCCGGGGGGGGGGGCGTAGCCCCCGAATAAAAAAAAAATTGTTTCCAAAGTGAGGAGAAGAGAATTTGATATAGAGTGAGCAGAGTTTAGAATTTGAAAGGGAATGGGGAATATTAGGGTTTCAAAGCTCTACCCCTAAATAAGATTAATAAGAAGTGGAGATGGAAATGGGGGATATGATTTTGTTTTTTTATTTTAAGTTTTTGATTTTTATTTTGTGGGAAGGATATTTTAGTATTTTCATAACCAAAAATAACCCCTTAACACATACCATGAGTTGGAGGAAGTAATTCATATCCCCAATTCATTTTCATATCCCAATTACGCGTTCAAAATGTAGTGGTGTCCAAATAATCGTTCTAAAAATTGTCACCCAATATTATTTTTTTTTGATGCCAAAGTTGTCACCCAATATTATTATATTTTTATGCTAAAATTGTCACCCAATATCTACCTCACAATAGATATGTGTCTTACGGCTATAAGTTTACATGGGTGGCCTATATATTATTTGCAGCATGTCCTGAAATGAGCCATTGATGTAACATTATTTTCTTTCAGAAAATCTGCCTCATTCCCCAAACTATGTGGATGCGATTCAAAAAAAAATTTGGATCCCTAAACCAAAACATATTACCCGAAGGAAAATCAACTATTACCCGAAGGAAAATCAACTATTACCCGCATAAGGCCTATTCCTATGCATATGACAAACATCAGATTTTGTCATATATGCACCCACTATGGGTATGCCAAACTGCCAAGCTCATATTCCTATATGTCAGAAATAACATATAGGCATACGCGATGAAGTGTTTATCTAGCGATAGAGATTCCATCGCTCTATGGTCTTTCCATCTAGCGATGGTCAGACTATCTCCGAGTAATTATATATGTGTATAATTTCTCATTCTCTCTCCAACTTTTTCACTTTTCTAATATATTTTTATATATCTAAAGGGTCTCACTTAATATATATTATAATACTAAACTTTTTATAAATACCCCACTATACAAATACAAATATATATTTTATTCATTAGTGTCTCATCCAACACAATTAAATATATGTTTTTAATCAAATTTAACATATCTACCATAGTGGGGAAACTTATTTGCCATGCCACATGGCATGCCAAACTCATTTTTTTGACATGGTGCATAGGAATAGGCCTTTCCTATTGGTATGGAAAAAAAATGTTGTTCATACCAGGTGGCATGGAAAACGAGTTGTGCTACTATGGGAAAACCACTGGGATATATTAATTAAATACCCTTAGTTTTTGAACCCTTCAAAAATACCCCTATCACATTATAAATATACCCATCCTCTTATATATAAAGCTTATCCTCTTAAAAATAAACTATTTTAGTAATCTATTACACATAACTTTTTTTTTTCTTTCAAAAAGCAATAATGTTCTTTCTCAATCACTCCACCACCGCCTCCAACTCCAGCGACGACAATTCACCATCACCAGCATTCCACAACCATCACCACCACCACCACCACTTCACAACCATCACCAACATTCCACCATCACAACTCCACCACAACTCATCGTCACCACCGCCACCGAAATTGCGACCACCATCTCCTCCAAATCCACCACCGTTGCCGCCAAGTTGATAACAAAATTGAAAATTTAGAAATAAGGCAGGTCCAGATTTGTATCAACAACCGAAGTTGATCCGGATTTTCGTATCAACAACCGAAGTTGACATTAAATTTTGTTGTCAACAGCCGAAGTTGATATCATATCTGGTGTCAACAACCCAATTTTTTACAAAAATTGAAAACTCAGAAATTAGTTAGGTCAAGATTACGTGTCATCAACCCAAGTTGACACCAAAATCTGGTATCAACAACAAAAGTTGATCCAAATATGGTATCAACAACTAAAGTTGATCCCAAATCTGGTGGCAAGACCACCTCCATCGCTGGTATCACCACCACCACCACCACTTCCAGCATGTGAGATAATAAATGAACTGATTTTCATCTAATTTTATTTTAATATTGAATGGGTATTTATATGATTTAAAATTAAATGGATTACATTTTAGAAGATGAGGGGTATAATTATTGATGGATAAGGGTATTTGTGAAATCCATGAAAAGGAGGGGTGTTTATACAATTTCCACAAATCATTGAGCGATAGAGTTTCTAGCGGTCGATATTCTTAATAACGCCAGCGATAAAGTCTTTATCGCTGTCGGTATTCATAATATCGCTCGATGTTAATTCTAGCGCCAACGACTAGTTCTTTATCGCTATAAATAGGTAATTTTCAAACTCGGAAGTTTACCCCAAAATTTTTTACACAAATTTTTTCTCTAATTTTGTTTTTCTTAATCTAAAATTTTCTATTTCTCTTTCTCTTTTTCTTAATCTAATTTATTTTTTTGAAAATTTCCAAATGTCATTTCAAACCCAACTTTATTCGGCAACACAACTTGATTTTTCGGGAGTAGTGCTAGAAGGTGCCATTAAGAAGATATGTGATAGTCATAAAGAAATAAGTAAGAAGAAAAGACGTCTCCAAGTTTTGAATATCAACCAAGTCAAAACCGCAACTAAGAAATGGCAACGAAAAGTTCAAGGCAAGGAAAATCAAGGCAAAACAAATTTGAAGTCAAAGAAAAAGATAAACAAAGGAGAATCCATTCATGAGCGCATTGATTATAAATTTGGTAAAATGAAGAAGATTAACAAGATGAAGAACATTGTCCCAATTTTTTATTTTTAAAGTCTATATTTCAAAATTATTATTGTCTGGTTTTATGTCCTGTAAAAAATGACTATTTAATGATTATATCGAAGTTTAATGAATTTGAAAATTTGACAAGTAATGTTGAAAATTAAGCTTAATTTTATTCTTAATCCAATCTTACATTTTAATTAGAGACACATTTAAGCAAATATTAAAACCTAATACTTATGCAATTTTCAAATTAAAACATAAGAACTTAAACTAATACTTAGACAATTTAAATACTTAAGTGGACAATCGAGAAACTAAAACATAAATATTGGACAATATTTGGGCATATATTTTAAAATGTCGAAAGAATTTTAAAATTGGAAGTCTTTTTCGTAGATGCGAAGATATTCCGCACGACACCTACGTCGAAGTTCCATCATAGTTGCACCATCCGCACGACACCTTTGTTGAAATTCCATCATGGATTCACCATTCCTCAAATTTGGACCTTCTTGATGAAGTAAATCAACAAACCTAGTAACTTCCTTATTGATTGTACTGAAGCATTGAATCAACTCTGAAACATCACGATTGTTGAGATTCATTGTTTGTTCTTGAAATTTCCCAAAAATCATTTGCCATAATCTTTCGAGATGTAATGCATTTCCGAATACAATATCCTCAATAGAAGAAATATAATTCCTACAAATACATTCATCTTCCGCAACAGTGAATTTTGGTTTCCGCCTTATTCAACTTCTCCTATTTTGACTTCTCATATTTCTCAATCTAATTTGACTTTTCCTAATTTCAGCCATACTCGCTGAGAAATTGGAAGAGTGATGAAAATAATTGGAGATTGAGAAATTCTAGAGAGGTTTAGAAATTCTGGTGTGAGTTAAATTGAGATTGAAATTAGGTATGTATAGAGGTGAAAAATAGTAGCAGTTGGATGAAGCTTTGATAAGCGATAATTAGAGAGTCGAGCGACAGATTGACTAGCGCTGGCGCCTTAAAGACCAATGAGCGATGGACACTCTATCGCTCGCTGGAAACTCTGTCGTCTATGCCTATATGTTATTCCAAACATATTGGCGTATGAGTTTGGAAGTTTGGTATACCCATAGTGTGCATATATGCCAAATATCAGTGTTTGGCATATGAATTAGTGATCCAAAATGGGCCTTGTGTACAATAAACTGCCTCGCGGCCCAATAAATGGTGTTTTCATACTTGAAATCCTAGAGGTAGGAATTATAGTAGTTGTGCCCAGCGCGGGCAACTCAAGGCTTCGTGGGGTAGCGGTAATCACGTTGGTCAAACCCGCTAAAGGTCCCAGTTCAAATCTGGGCGAAGCCAATTATTTTTTTTGTTAATCTTTCAAGTTTCAACTGCTCTATTTTCATGTTCATTCGTTAATATGGAACTGTACCACAGAAGGTTATTTTGGTTCGTGGATCTAAATTTGTGGGCCCCACAGAAATTTTGGGATCCACAATAGTAACACGTTCTGGTTCGTTGATTGTATGATTTAAAAAAAAAAAAGACTCATCTTTTTTTTGATGCAAAAAAAATAAAAAAAATAAATGAACTGATAGATGGAATATCTAACAAGATGATAATTGAAACGCAATACTTAATTCTCCTTCATTCTAGCCCTACATAAAGATGATGTGGAGAAGTATGAAGAGAGTATTTGATAATAATATACGGCTTTCTCATTCACTCTGGCCCCATATCCATAAAATAAAATAAAATAAAATAAAATTGTTTACACCCTTTTGACACCTTTTGTAAACGACCAATACCCAACTAGCCAACTTACTTCTCCTGATCGTGGACCACTATACTTCTCATCAGCCTTTTGTTTACTCTCCCCATTTCTACTTCCATAACTGCCGCCACTTCTTTCTTCACTCTCAGCTGTTCAAATTCCAAAAATGATTTGGAAACTTTTCATCCAAACTTTAAAGTTAGCCACGCTTTAGAACTAAAATTGTGTTCTTCAATTAGGTTGTTCAGATGAACGTCCATGCTCTTATGACTTTTATGTTGCGAAAAATACTAGAACCCCCTACTATATGGGTTCAATATATAGAAGCCCCACTAAATGGATCTTCCCTATCAACTCCATACTTTTACTTTTTAATATTTCTAGGCCCAAAATTTTTATTTTTGGGGCTTATCAATAAAGCCCCACTTTTATAATACCTAAAGTACCCTCATCTAATGAAATGAATCGTCGGTTTATGTTCAGTTTCATTTTCTATTTCATTTTCTCTCTCCTTCTAAAACCAGAGCTTCTCATTAGATTCATTTTCTAGGGTTTTCTTGATTCTGTTTAACAAGATATAATTCTTCTGATTTGATTTCTCACTGAGTAGCAAGCAAATCGATATATGATTAGAAAGAATCAATTATCTACAGAGATTTTTGTTCTACTCTCTTCTACAAAAAAAGAATTTAGGGGTTTTCTGATCAAGAGCTATGTCGTGTATGGATTCCGATGTACTACGAAGAGGAAAAAAGGATATGCTTCATCGATCTATACTTCTGTATCTACTGATGATGTTTCTGGATCTTCATTCGTTTCTAAGTAAGTATAAATCGAGATGCAGAAACAACGAAAGTTGTCATCAACAATTAGATCTGAAGATTCAACAGCAAAAACTTGAGAAAGATAAGTTTCTCCCTTCTAATCCTATTTAAATCAATTGAAATTCCGTATTATGTGATTCTGAAATAAAATTCAGAAGAAAATAATTCTTACGTCTCTTCAGAATCTAATTAACTTTGATTTCAAATTGCTTTGTCAATTCATGATCATAGTAACTATTTGTTATCATCTTATCCTAATCTTCGTGTTGAGTTAAAAAAAAATTAAAAAAATTGTCGACAATGTTTCTAGGGCTTACTGCTTAAAATTGATTTGTCTGTTAATTTTTAATCTCGATTGGAAATTGAACTTGAGATTCGTGATTAGAGCATTATAATCATTATTACCCGTTGAATCGATTTGAATATTTACTTACTTTTGCTTTTTGATCTGAACTTGTATATATTCATGATCAATTTCTTTAGAATTTGTTTTTATTGTTTGAAATACAACAACAAATGAAATATGATTACAGGATATAACCTATATATGTCTAATTGACAACTTCAATTTGATTATCATTTATATCCTCAACAGGTAATCCATTATAGTGGTGATGAAGTTGTTGGTGAGAACATCCACTATGATATTTTTTCTGAGATATAAAGAACAAAGAAACCACAAGATGAAATTGAGAAACAATGGTGAAGGAAGTAGTAGAGAATTGAGTAAAGAGTGTACTGATGTAGATGCTATTAACTTACTGCAAATGTATCTATGCCAACAAACCTCAACTTGCTGCTCATATAATCTAAGTTCTTGTTACCATCCATTTGTTGTTTCTTTTTACAAATAGAATCAGAGCCCAACGTGCAAAAGTTCATCAAAGGTGATCTTCGTATGAAAACATTTCATTTAACCTTCTTCTTTCGTCTTTATTTATTTATTTTGGGTCTTTCTTCATTTTTGGTCCTTGCGTGTTCACCGCTGTATATGCATGGTTGAGATTTATTATGAGATAAATCTCATAGTCACATATACTGAGGACTCTGGACTGCATTATTGTTAGAAAATGTACTGGCAGTATCCTAATTTGTGGCACTTAACATCATTTCAGTTAGAGAATATGGACGGGTTTGGAAAGCTCTTGTACGACTAGGTATGTCTGATAATTTGTTTCTACTTTGATTATGAGGAGTGCAGATTTCAACACCCACACATGAAGTATTCACACCTAAATATTAATCGTCATTCTCACTATTTGCTTATATATAGTTCCAGGTGTCAAACAATATATGAAAAGAAGGTGATACATGTAATATATGAAAAGGTGATAAATGTTAACTTTCACCATCACATAGCTATGGAGAACTTTCACCATCACATAGCTATGAACGGACGAATTTGTAAAAAGAAACAAGAAATGGATGGTACCAAGTCATATTAATAGGTCCTTTGATTGAGAGTTATCTCTTATTTATAGTTGTTGGGTGCGAACAAAATGTTGCAAATCAAAGTAGCTGAGCTCCTGTTGGCGCTATACGAACTCTTGGCGAAGAGATAATATCTTAAGATTTTAACAAAAAAGATGATATTTGGCCATTTTGTGTATATACTTATACTCATATTTTTTTTCCATCTTTAATTGCTTCATATTTTCCTGTGGCAAAAGTGCCATATTGACTTACATCAAACGTATTGCATATTTGATTTCCTCGCATTTCTGAATTCATCTTGTGACAAATGACAATGTACTAAACTAATTTTTGTTCTTGCTACAGGTGTTGGAAGCAGTTTCTTTGATGAATCTCAGGTACAAACTGATCAGATTCTTAAGAAAGCTAGAAGAAGAAACAAAAAAGTTAGCAGGGTTATAGTTTTAAATTAATGGTAAGGTTCTCACTCTTAAAAATTGCTACTCGTATTTTAGAATATAGTCTACTTGAGAGAAATTGAAAGTCTTTTTCTGTTGAGATTATATCTCAGAATACATCACACGTGTTGTAAGAGTTGCCAGAAGGCCTATTTAAATGGCAACTGACCCATCATAACCTCAGACAAAAATACGAACCTAATAGACAATATGAAAATGAGAATTCCATAATGAAGTATTTTAACCCTTGGGTTTATAACTCCATGCAACTTTTATAAGCTCTCCATCAGTTGTATTGATATTGGTTAAGGTTTGGACCAAATAGATGACTCTACTAGTTCTGCACTGGTGAAATGATTTTGTGATAGGATAATTGTTGTTTACCTTCTAGTTACACAAGCTAAGTGGATGTGTAACTTCTAGTTACACATACTTATTGAATGTGTAACTTTTGGTTACATAGATTTTACTTACATATAGTAATGGTTGTTACTGATTGAAAATGTTGCATTCTTTCCATTAAGGTTGCATTCTTTTCATTCTAAAATGTGCATATAATATGTGAATGATTGTATGATATGAAACGTGTATCTAATCGATAGTTTTTCATTGTGCTTTACTCGTCCGTTCATAGCTATGTGAAGGTGAAATTTGTAGCCGATAGTGGTGCGGGTGGAGGTACTACTGGAGTTGTGGTGTGAGTTGTTGAGAAATAACTGGAGGTGTCACATTAATTTTTGGTGGTGGGATTGCAAAGTGGTGCAACTATTCTATTGAGTTTTGTGATTCTAGGAGGTGTTGGTGGTGGAGGTGCATCTTTTAGAGGAGGATATGGAGCCAATGGTGGTGCTGGAAAAAACTATTCAATGCACTCAAATTATTTGCTTGCTGGTACACCTTTTCAGATCCCTCTCTTGTTGTTTTTAGTTTCAAATTCTATGTCTAGACTGCACATTTATTCACATTACACAAGTAGGATGCATGTGTAACTTCTAGTTACACATGTGATGTGCTTTTGTAACTATGAATTACACTAGACAGATGCATGAGTATCTTCTAGTTACACATGCCAATTATGAACAAACCTTGCAACCAAAAAATTACACATGCCAGTTACACAAGCTTTTATGGATGTGTAACTCTTAGTTACACAAGTCAGGTGCATCTGTAACTCTCAGTTACACATATTATATGCATGTGTAACTCCTCTTTATACTAGACAGATGCTAGGTATCCAAGTCATATGCATGTTTAACTGCCAATTACACATGATAGATGCATGTGTAACTCCAAGTTACACAAGCTAAGATGGGTTATCATGTGTCTTTTCTGTGATCTTTGTTCTATAATTTTGCCTTACAATTCTCCTATAATATTTTTTTTTTGCTTTTTATTCATCCAACCTAATCCATGGATATTTATTTCGTTGCAGATATGCAAGCATTTTGGAATGAGGAAGACAAGAAAGAAAGGCAAAACTTCTAGTATAGGTTTCAGTGGCTTATTTCTAGTGTTTTAACTCATTTATTGTGTTCAGTAACAACCGATTACTATAGCTGGTAAACAGAGTTATTATTGTAAATTAATATTAATGCGATAGATGTATTTTTTGTATTTTTTTTTTCTGTTGTGTAACTGTTGACTACACATGCCATATGCATGTGTAACTTGTGGATACACTTGTCATATGTATGTGTAACTTCTTATTACACATGTCATATGGATGTGTAACTTTAGGTTACACACTATTGAATACACAACATGAATGTGTAATTTTTATACATGTGTAACTTCCGGTTACACTTGCAATATCAATGTGGCCGGAGGTGGTGGTGAGCTGTGGTCGGTCGACGGTGGTGGTTATCGGCGGCGGTATGCGGTGGTGGTGGTGGTCGAAGGTGGTTGCCGGCAGTGGTTGGCGGTGGCTACGGTGGTTAGTGGTGGTCGGAGGTGGTGGTTAGAGGTGGTCGGAGGTGGTTTCCGTTAGTGGTGGTCTGAGGTGGTTGCCGGCGGTGGTGGTCGTTGGTGATTGGCGGAGGCTGTGGTGGTCGGAGGTGGTTGTCGGAGGTGGTTGGCGGTGGCTGTGGTGGTCGGAGGTGGTTACTGACGGTGGTGGTCGGTGGTGGTTGTCGGCGGTGGTGGTCAGAGGTGGTTGGCGGTGGCTGTGGTGGTCAGAGGTGGTTGGAACATCATCACATAATATTTTAATAATTTGGGGCCTAAATTTAAATTTTATTTAATTATGGGCTTGACCATATGCATAAAGGTATCAAGGTCTTTTAATAATTTGGGGCCTAGATTTAAACTTCTTTTAATTAAGGGTCTCACATTATGGGTTATCCATGGGTTGGGCCTTAGCCTAATTTTACCAATCTTTATCCAAATAACATTTCTAATTGGTATCCCGACATGTCTCCTCGATTACCATACTGTGCAAATGATGCGGGTGAACATAATCCCATTAATTGGTATTGGTTTAAACGAACGATATGATCCACAAATTATACGAAACTTCCTCTTCAAAATTCCAAATACTCGTTCTTCATCCTTCCTACACGCCATCTGCTTTCTGTTAAAGTTTCTTCTATCACCGTGCTCCTCCGCTTTCGGTAGCTTAGCGTAAGCTTGAACTAAAGTTGGCCATGGCCCATGCTGGATAAATTTCATCCGTCAGAAAATACTCCATGTTATAGTTATTGTCATTGACGGTAAGATTCGCAGCTAGAGTATTTCCTTACTTCGGTTCATTAAACAAAGACGATTTGTGTAAAACATTGATGTAGTTACTTGAACATGTGTGTCTCCCAGCTAAAATCACCTAAAAACCACTATTGGGTAATTCATATTATTCATGAGTACCAATTTACTAACTGCTGACGACTGACATCATCAGGGCTCAATACTCACGTCGTATCAAAACAATCTGCTCTTAGACTTACAAAAATATAAGTCACTGATGGACTTATTATAGAGGAAGGATCCCCTCACACCCTGCCCCCCTAGAAATCTTATTTGGAGCCTCAATTATGAACTGAGTTTCTACCAAATTAGTTACCACAGGGATTGGTTCTATTCTATTTTGATTATCCGCCTCTTCCCTACCACCTGTAGCTTCCAAGTTCCAAGACCCCTTCACTAGTCCCACCTCTAGTCTAACCTCATTCTCCATATGAGTGCCAGTCTCCAGCGTTCTATTGGTCCCACACTCCAAACAAGATTAGGTTACAATTTTTTCTATCAAAGAATTGGTCTCACCAACAGGTTCTGCAAATGTTCTTCTTTTTTGGAACCCAATGTGTTTTAGTCTTCATCCCCTTTCTTAGGACAGGTCTTGGAAGAATGCCCAACACAGCTTTCTCACTTGGAGGCTTCCATAGATATTCAACTGGAAGCTCCATAGGTATTAAACCATGAATCAAGATAGGGATAGAGTTAGGGTCAGTGAAATCAGGTTCAATATCATTCTAGTTGTTAGAAAGTGCACTCATCTGCCATGACAGGCTTGCCAACGTAGCTAAACTTTTTACTGAGCCATGAATTTTCCCAAAAATGCAGAGTAACTCCATAAGTCAGGACCATATAATATAGTGTCAATTTTTTTTGATGCAAAACAAGGTAATAATATTAATGAGAACTATAAACATAGTTTTCATCCTCCAGAATTGCTGAAGCAATGAACAGTGGATAAGCATTCCAAAAATGAGATACTAAGATTTCTCGCATGCCTAGCCACTTTATCAGCTGTAATTATCTACTTAAAAACTTGGAAAACCATAATGGGTGTCTTTCTAAAATCGATCTAATCTCAGAAATTAAAACTTGATTCTGCCATGCTACTGCTTTGAGATCACCGTTGACAGCATTGATGACCAACTTTGCATCCATCTCAAAGCACACCATATGCAGCTCTAAATCTTCACCAGCTTGCATAGCCTGTATCAGTCCCTTGCATTCAGCTTCCTCCGCATTCAAGAGTCCATTGGTATAGGTGCATTCAGCTCGGATGAAGTGTCCTGCAAAATCTCCGGCACAACACAACATGACACATAGCACGTCAAGCACGTAATTTCGTGGACTGGGCTGTGCTGGACCTACACGTTTTACACCTCTAGTCAAGACCAAGCACTATGGCATTCGTTAATATGATCTTAGACCGACCCCATGAACCTTTATATTTATAGATCTGTAATCCCATTACAAATCATAATTCGTGGCTCTTCCTAGGATTTTGGTCGACATGAAAGAGGCGACATATTCAATATTTTCCATTACAAAGATGGGAGAAACTTTATCAGCTAATGGCCGAGAAGTCATTCATCATTCTAATGAAGGAATAAAAACAAGACTGGTTTTGGAATTCAACGACAAGTGGAGTAGTTATTGGAACGTACAATCACACAACAACAACAGCTTCGTTTCCTTGGGAGCATTAGGAGAAACAAATATGTGTAAATACAGTTAAAGAATCACTAGACCGGTATCTCCTGTAAGCCTAAGAGAGACAAAGAAAATACTAAAATCCGATGGCGCGCGACTGAGGTTAGAATTATTCATCTGGAGTCTATTAATAGAGTTGCAATAACCTCGTTCTTATATTTAACCTTTTTTTTTTTTTTGAAATATGTTCTTCTATAGTATATGCGTTTTAGTACCTCTGATTGATTTAACTTACATTATTATATTTAAAATTTTGTAAGTGAGATCTTAATTTACATAATTCAAATAATAAGACAGACCGTGTACAAATTCCAGGACTGTATTAAAACAATCATAGGATTATTTATGAATATGCATATGCATGCAACATTTAAAGACAACCGGGTTCTGAAACATCCACTCACTTCGCAACAATTTGACGGAATGCTCGTGTAAGTATGTTTGCAAAGGATGGTCAAGGAATTGTTAAGAAGATTAGATGGATGATGTAGGAGAAATTCAATATTTAGTAGAGATCCCTGCATTGTCTATATAAGAGAAATCAGTTATCCTTAGACCATCTGCTAGACCAAAACGACTAGAAAAACTCCTATGTACTGAAACTTCTTGATCCTAAAAAATCCAGGTTGTAAAGATTTATTTATAGGGCATCAAATGTTTCTCAATCTTTTAATTTATATATTTCTCTTGTTTAACGCCTTTGAAATTTCCTTCAAAAGTTGAGTTAATGACGTTGTGCACAAACGAAATATAAAACAAGAGCCTAAAACTCGGATGGTGCTCCAGTTCAGATGAAGTAGAAACTAGGGCTTGCAGAGAAGCAACCAGATAGGCTCAAGGACTTGGACATGCTCGACTAACGTTTTGTAATGATAATCAGAATGTTATCATCAGCTGCATGCCTGCATGATGTAGACTGGAGATGCGAAAATTTCTAGTTTTGCTGGAATCAAAGAATCTCAATCATCTTTTTTGCTAGTTTTTCTCTTAAAAAAAGTGAAAAAAAATATATATTGCCGAGATAATTTTTTCGAGTATCTAAAAAATATACTAGCTATTTTATTCCTTAATGCATGAAATACATATATAAAAAGCCTTTGAAGGTCAGATTACAAAAAGTTGGTGGGTAGCCTGGCAACAAGCTAGCTCTTTATAAAAATTACTTCACTAAAAAAACCCTAAATTTCCCCAGAACCCTAAAACCCTAAAAAAATAAATTAAGTAATAACAAAAACCATAAGCAAGAATACTTGATTTCATGAATATCCCTCCATCAGCTAATCCAATTCCGGAGCACCTCATTTTTGATCCTCATGCTTCGGGAACGAAAAAAACTTCTCTACAGCTTTGAAAAACTGTTAAACTTAAGGTTCAACTCAAAAATAATTGTTATTCTTTATCTCCAAAATGAGAGGTATTTATAACCAACATTACAAGAATTAAATAATTATATTAATTAAATAATGGAGTAGGTAAATGAAGAAAACAAGGAAGTCCATGTTTGGTGAAGGTTGGTGGAGTAGGTGTAGAATACAAGGAAGTCCATGTTAGGTAAAGGTTGGTGGTGTAATTGGAGGAGTGATTGGTGGAATTGGTGGAAGGTGGAAGGTTGATTCAACACTCTCCCTCAAGGTGGTGCATATATGTCACAGATGCCCAACTTGACAAGTGAATCGTTAAATATATTATTTGATACGGCCTTAGTCAGAATATTTGCCAGATGTTGTGTTGTTCGGACATATGGTACTTCAATAATTTTTTCTTCAAGTTTCTCATAAATGAAGTTACTATCAATTTCCACGTGCTTCGTTCGATCATGTTGCACCGGATTCTCTGCAATTTTGATTGCTGACTGATTATCACAAAACAACTTCATAGGTTTTTCAGATGGGAAACCAAGCTCTCCCATAAGCCTTTTCAACCATAACAATTCACAAATGCCTTTTACCATTGCTCTATATTCTGCTTCAGCACTGGATAAGGAAACAACATGTTGTTTCTTAGATTTCCATGTCACTAAATTTCCTTCAACAAAGGTAACATACCCAGATGTTGATCTTCTCCTGTCACCTTTACCTCCCCAATCTGAGTCAGTGTAAACTGATACATCAAGATGTCCATGTTTTGAAAACATCAAACCTCTGCCTGGTGCGGACTTCAAATATCTTAGTATCCTGGTTACTGCATCCATGTGTTGCTCAATCCGGATTATGCATAAATCTGCTTACAACACTTACAAAGATAAGCAATATCGGCCTTGTATGAGAAAGATAAATCAAGCGACCAACTAACCTCTGATATTGTCCTTTGTCTGTTGGTATTTGATCAGAACATTCTTCAAGACCATGATTTTGTTCCATAGGAGACCTAATTGGCGTACAACCAGTCATACCAGTTTCCTTCAACAAATCAATCACATATTTTCATTTTCATTGACACAAGAAAATTCCCTTTTCTCGGATCGATTAACTTCAATACCCAAGAAGTACTTAAGTCCACCCAAATCTTTCATATCAAACTCATAATACAAGCAATTTTTCAGATTACTCATCTCTTCAGGGTCATTTCCTGTTACCACCATATCATCTACATAGATAATAAGAGAAGTGACCTTGTCACCTACTCTTTTAAGGAACAAGGTATGATCAGCATTACTCTGTATATACCCAAACTTCTTCATTGCAATGCGAAATCTACCAAACCATGCTCTGGGAGATTTTTTCAAACCATATAAAGCCTTCTTTAACTTACACACAACATTAGCATTGGGGCGAGTTTCTCTTCGCTTTGAGGGAGATTTATTCAAACCTTGATCGCTGGTTCGTGAATTGCTATTCTCGATTCAAGAACATCAACAATCCAATATGGTATTGCTTAGAATCTATATTCAATCTAAGGGATTCAGGGCATCCGGGTTCGTTTGGATCTACAAGATTTTGGGAAAATAACTCCTTTCTTATAGGAGTATCTCTTATTGAAGAAGAAGAAGATCTGATTAAATGGTCGGAATCGATTCCGGATTATACCATCATCCTTCCCTACTACATTTACAAAAATTGGGTATCTTTACGGTATATGGCTCTTTCTCTTCGGTGTATCCGTAATTGATATCTTCATTTGTATTAAGGGTCTTATTATCTTGTACCTTGATGTTTTTGTTATTCTTATAAGCGATCATGTAATCACGTTTTGATTTGAATGGATTGAAATTTGTTGATTGAAAAAAAAAAAAAGGATAATTTTGTCATGAAAATACATATCCGGATAAGGGTTTCTCAATTTACTTCTAAATATCCTACTAAAATTAAAATCATGTCCCCTCCAAAATGTAGAACGCGTAATTGGGGGATATAGAAACTAATTGGGGGATATAGCTACAAGACAAAATAGGAGTCCCAATAGCAATTCTGGGTCACCCCTTATGTAATTATTTTTTTAATTCCTAATCTACCCCTCACTAATTAGGTTTAGTGGTTAATAATAATTAGTAAAAATCTTAAGTATTTGGGGGATAGATTAGTGTGTATTTTTATTTGTGTTTGGGTGAGAGTAGAAGGAGGGAAAAAAATATTTGAGAGGAATTTATTTTTTTTGAAAATGGAAGATGATACTGATGAGAGAACTACTGCTAATAAGAGGTTGAAAAATTGATTTGTTTTCTTTGAATCCACCATTATTGCAGCTGAAAAAGCTTGGTGCCGGCATGGTATTCAACCAAAAACCCATGCCGGCAATTGTTGGAAATGTTCATAAATTGTTTGCCACTATCCTGGGGGGGGGGGGTAGCCCCCGAATAAAAAAAAAATTGTTTCCAAAGTGAGGAGAAGAGAATTTGATATAGAGTGAGCAGAGTTTAGAATTTGAAAGGGAATGGGGAATATTAGGGTTTCAAAGCTCTACCCCTAAATAAGATTAATAAGAAGTGGAGATGGAAATGGGGGATATGATTTTGTTTTTTTATTTTAAGTTTTTGATTTTTATTTTGTGGGAAGGATATTTTAGTATTTTCATAACCAAAAATAACCCCTTAACACATACCATGAGTTGGAGGAAGTAATTCATATCCCCAATTCATTTTCATATCCCAATTACGCGTTCAAAATGTAGTGGTGTCCAAATAATCGTTCTAAAAATTGTCACCCAATATTATTTTTTTTTGATGCCAAAGTTGTCACCCAATATTATTATATTTTTATGCTAAAATTGTCACCCAATATCTACCTCACAATAGATATGTGTCTTACGGCTATAAGTTTACATGGGTGGCCTATATATTATTTGCAGCATGTCCTGAAATGAGCCATTGATGTAACATTATTTTCTTTCAGAAAATCTGCCTCATTCCCCAAACTATGTGGATGCGATTCAAAAAAAAATTTGGATCCCTAAACCAAAACATATTACCCGAAGGAAAATCAACTATTACCCGAAGGAAAATCAACTATTACCCGCATAAGGCCTATTCCTATGCATATGACAAACATCAGATTTTGTCATATATGCACCCACTATGGGTATGCCAAACTGCCAAGCTCATATGCCTATATGTCAGAAATAACATATAGGCATACGCGATGAAGTGTTTATCTAGCGATAGAGATTCCATCGCTCGATGGTCTTTCCATCTAGCGATGGTCAGACTATCTCCGAGTAATTATATATGTGTATAATTTTTCATTCTCTCTCCAACTTTTTCACTTTTCTAATATATTTTTATATATCTAAAGGGTCTCACTTAATATATATTATAATACTAAACTTTTTATAAATACCCCACTATATAAATACAAATATATATTTTATTCATTAGTGTCTCATCCAACACAATTAAATATATGTTTTTAATCAAATTTAACATATCTACCATAGTGGGGAAACTTATTTGCCATGCCACATGGCATGCCAAACTCATTTTTTTGACATGGTGCATAGGAATAGGCCTTTCCTATTGGTATGGAAAAAAAATGTTGTTCATACCAGGTGGCATGGAAAACGAGTTGTGCTACTATGGGAAAACCACTGGGATATATTAATTAAATACCCTTAGTTTTTGAACCCTTCAAAAATACCCCTATCACATTATAAATATACCCATCCTCTTATATATAAAGCTTATCCTCTTAAAAATAAACTATTTTAGTAATCTATTACACATAACTTTTTTTTTTCTTCAAAAAGCAATAATTTTCTTTCTCAATCACTCCACCACCGCCTCCAACTCCACTGATGGCAATTCACCATCACCAACATTCCACAACCATCACCACCACCACCACCACTTCACAACCATCACCAACATTCCACCATCACAACTCCACCACAACTCATCGTCACCACCACCACCTAAATTGCGACCACCATCTCCTCCAAATCCACCACCGTTGCCGCTAAGTTGATAACAAAATTGAAAATTTAGAAATAAGGCAGTGTCCAGATTTGTATCAACAACAGAAGTTGATCCGGATTTTCAGTATCAACAATAAAGTTGACATTAAATTTTGTTGTCAACACCGAAGTTGATATCATATCTCAGTGTCAACAACCCAATTTTTTACAAAAATTGAAAACTCAAAATTAGTTAGGTCAAGATTACGTGTCAAGAACCCAAGTTGACACCAAAATCTGGTATCAACAACAAAAGTTGATCCAAATATGGTATCAACAACTAAAGTTGATCCCAAATCTGGTGGCAAGACCACCTCCATCATTGGTATCACCACCACCACCACCACTTCCAAAAGATGTGAGATAATAAATGAACTGATTTTCATCTAATTTTATTTTAATATTGAATGGGTATTTATATGATTTAAAATTAAATGGATTACATTTTAGAAGATGAGGGGTATAATTATTGATGGATAAGGGTATTTGTGAAATCCATGAAAAGGAGGGGTGTTTATACAATTTCCACAAATCATTGAGCGATAGAGTTTTAGCGGTCGATATTCTTAATAACGCCAGCGATAAAGTCTTTATATTTCATCGGTATTCATAATATCGCTCGATGTTAATTCTAGCGCCAACGACTAGTTCTTTATCGCTATAAATAGGTAATTTTCAAACTCGGAAGTTTACCCCAAAATTTTTTACACAAATTTTTTCTCTAATTTTGTTTTTCTTAATCTAAAATTTTCTATTTCTCTTTCTCTTTTTCTTAATCTAATTTATTTTTTTGAAAATTTCCAAATGTCATTTCAAACCCAACTTTATTCGGCAACACAACTTGATTTTTCGGGAGTAGTGCTAGAAGGTGCCATTAAGAAGATATGTGATAGTCATAAAGAAATAAGTAAGAAGAAAAGACGTCTCCAAGTTTTGAATATCAACCAAGTCAAAACCGCAACTAAGAAATGGCAACGAAAAGTTCAAGGCAAGGAAAATCAAGGCAAAACAAATTTGAAGTCAAAGAAAAAGATAAACAAAGGAGAATCCATTCATGAGCGCATTGATTATAAATTTGGTAAAATGAAGAAGATTAACAAGATGAAGAACATTGTCCCAATTTTTATTTTTAAAGTCTATATTTCAAAATTATTATTGTCTGGTTTTATGTCCTGTAAAAAATGACTATTTAATGATTATATCGAAGTTTAATGAATTTGAAAATTTGACAAGTAATGTTGAAAATTAAGCTTAATTTTATTCTTAATCCAATCTTACATTTTAATTAGAGACACATTTAAGCAAATATTAAAACCTAATACTTATGCAATTTTCAAATTAAAACATAAGAACTTAAACTAATACTTAGACAATTTAAATACTTAAGTGGACAATCGAGAAACTAAAACATAAATATTGGACAATATTTGGGCATATATTTTAAAATGTCGAAAGAATTTTAAAATTGGAAGTCTTTTTCGTAGATGCGAAGATATTCCGCACGACACCTACGTCGAAGTTCCATCATAGTTGCACCATCCGCACGACACCTTTGTTGAAATTCCATCATGGATTCACCATTCCTCAAATTTGGACCTTCTTGATGAAGTAAATCAACAAACCTAGTAACTTCCTTATTGATTGTACTGAAGCATTGAATCAACTCTGAAACATCACGATTGTTGAGATTCATTGTTTGTTCTTGAAATTTCCCAAAAATCATTTGCCATAATCTTTCGAGATGTAATGCATTTCCGAATACAATATCCTCAATAGAAGAAATATAATTCCTACAAATACATTCATCTTCCGCAACAGTGAATTTTGGTTTCCTCCTTATTCAACTTCTCCTATTTTGACTTCTCATATTTCTCAATCTAATTTGACTTTTCCTAATTTCAGCCATACTCGCTGAGAAATTGGAAGAGTGATGAAAATAATTGGAGATTGAGAAATTCTAGAGAGGTTTAGAAATTCTGGTGTGAGTTAAATTGAGATTGAAATTAGGTATGTATAGAGGTGAAAAATAGTAGCAGTTGGATGAAGCTTTGATAAGCGATAATTAGAGAGTCGAGCGACAGATTGACTAGCGCTGGCGCCTTAAAGACCAATGAGCGATGGACACTCTATCGCTCGCTGGAAACTCTGTCGTCTATGCCTATATGTTATTCCAAACATATTGGCGTATGAGTTTGGAAGTTTGGTATACCCATAGTGTGCATATATGCCAAATATCAGTGTTTGGCATATGAATTAGTGATCCAAAATGGGCCTTGTGTACAATAAACTGCCTCGCGGCCCAATAAATGGTGTTTTCATACTTGAAATCCTAGAGGTAGGAATTATAGTAGTTGTGCCCAGCGCGGGCAACTCAAGGCTTCGTGGGGTAGCGGTAATCACGTTGGTCAAACCCGCTAAAGGTCCCAGTTCAAATCTGGGCGAAGCCAATTATTTTTTTTGTTAATCTTTCAAGTTTCAACTGCTCTATTTTCATGTTCATTCGTTAATATGGAACTGTACCACAGAAGGTTATTTTGGTTCGTGGATCTAAATTTGTGGGCCCCACAGAAATTTTGGGACCCACAATAGTAACACGTTCTGGTTCGTTGATTGTATGATTTAAAAAAAAAAAAGACTCATCTTTTTTTTGATGCAAAAAAAATAAAAAAAATAAATGAACTGATAGATGGAATATCTAACAAGATGATAATTGAAACGCAATACTTAATTCTCCTTCATTCTAGCCCTACATAAAGATGATGTGGAGAAGTATGAAGAGAGTATTTGATAATAATATACGGCTTTCTCATTCACTCTGGCCCCATATCCATAAAATAAAATAAAATAAAATAAAATAAAATTGTTTACACCCTTTTGACACCTTTTGTAAACGACCAATACCCAACTAGCCAACTTACTTCTCCTGATCGTGGACCACTATACTTCTCATCAGCCTTTTGTTTACTCTCCCCATTTCTACTTCCATAACTGCCGCCACTTCTTTCTTCACTCTCAGCTGTTCAAATTCCAAAAATGATTTGGAAACTTTTCATCCAAACTTTAAAGTTAGCCACGCTTTAGAACTAAAATTGTGTTCTTCAATTAGGTTGTTCAGATGAACGTCCATGCTCTTATGACTTTTATGTTGCGAAAAATACTAGAACCCCCTACTATATGGGTTCAATATATAGAAGCCCCACTAAATGGATCTTCCCTATCAACTCCATACTTTTACTTTTTAATATTTCTAGGCCCAAAATTTTTATTTTTGGGGCTTATCAATAAAGCCCCACTTTTATAATACCTAAAGTACCCTCATCTAATGAAATGAATCGTCGGTTTATGTTCAGTTTCATTTTCTATTTCATTTTCTCTCTCCTTCTAAAACCAGAGCTTCTCATTAGATTCATTTTCTAGGGTTTTCTTGATTCTGTTTAACAAGATATAATTCTTCTGATTTGATTTCTCACTGAGTAGCAAGCAAATCGATATATGATTAGAAAGAATCAATTATCTACAGAGATTTTTGTTCTACTCTCTTCTACAAAAAAAGAATTTAGGGGTTTTCTGATCAAGAGCTATGTCGTGTATGGATTAGATGTACTACGAAGAGGAAAAAGGATATGCTTCATCGATCTATACTTCTGTATCTACTGATGATGTTTCTGGATCTTCATTCGTTTCTAAGTAAGTATAAATCGAGATGCAGAAACAACGAAAGTTGTCATCAACAATTAGATCTGAAGATTCAACAGCAAAAACTTGAGAAAGATAAGTTTCTCCCTTCTAATCCTATTTAAATCAATTGAAATTCCGTATTATGTGATTCTGAAATAAAATTCAGAAGAAAATAATTCTTACGTCTCTTCAGAATCTAATTAACTTTGATTTCAAATTGCTTTGTCAATTCATGATCATAGTAACTATTTGTTATCATCTTATCCTAATCTTCGTGTTGAGTTAAAAAAAAATTAAAAAAATTGTCGACAATGTGTCTAGGGCTTACTGCTTAAAATTGATTTGTCTCGTTAATTTTTAATCTCGATTGGAAATTGAACTTGAGATTCGTGATTAGAGCATTATAATCATTATTACCCGTTGAATCGATTTGAATATTTACTTACTTTTGCTTTTTGATCTGAACTTGTATATATTCATGATCAATTTCTTTAGAATTTGTTTTTATTGTTTGAAATACAACAACAAATGAAATATGATTGTGATGAAGTTGTTGGTGGATATAACCTATATATGTCTAATTGACAACTTCAATTTGATTATCATTTATATCCTCAACAGGTAATCCATTATAGTGGTGATGAAGTTGTTGGTGAGAACATCCACTATGATATTTTTTCTGAGATATAAAGAACAAAGAAACCACAAGATGAAATTGAGAAACAATGGTGAAGGAAGTAGTAGAGAATTGAGTAAAGAGTGTACTGATGTAGATGCTATTAACTTCATCGCAAATGTATCTATGCCAACAAACCTCAACTTCTTTCTGCTCATATAATCTAAGTTCTTGTTACCATCCATTTGTTGTTTCTTTTTACAAATAGAATCAGAGCCCAACGTGCAAAAGTTCATCAAAGGTGATCTTCGTATGAAAACATTTCATTTAACCTTCTTCTTTCGTCTTTATTTATTTATTTTGGGTCTTTCTTCATTTTTGGTCCTTGCGTGTTCACCGCTGTATATGCATGGTTGAGATTTATTATGAGATAAATCTCATAGTCACATATACTGAGGACTCTGGACTGCATTATTGTTAGAAAATGTACTGGCAGTATCCTAATTTGTGGCACTTAACATCATTTCAGTTAGAGAATATGGACGGGTTTGGAAAGCTCTTGTACGACTAGGTATGTCTGATAATTTGTTTCTACTTTGATTATGAGGAGTGCAGATTTCAACACCCACACATGAAGTATTCACACCTAAATATTAATCGTCATTCTCACTATTTGCTTATATATAGTTCCAGGTGTCAAACAATATATGAAAAGAAGGTGATACATGTAATATATGAAAAGGTGATAAATGTTAACTTTCACCATCACATAGCTATGGAGAACTTTCACCATCACATAGCTATGAACGGACGAATTTGTAAAAAGAAACAAGAAATGGATGGTACCAAGTCATATTAATAGGTCCTTTGATTGAGAGTTATCTCTTATTTATAGTTGTTGGGTGCGAACAAAATGTTGCAAATCAAAGTAGCTGAGCTCCTGTTGGCGCTATACGAACTCTTGGCGAAGAGATAATATCTTAAGATTTTAACAAAAAAGATGATATTTGGCCATTTTGTGTATATACTTATACTCATATTTTTTTTCCATCTTTAATTGCTTCATATTTTCCTGTGGCAAAAGTGCCATATTGACTTACATCAAACGTATTGCATATTTGATTTCCTCGCATTTCTGAATTCATCTTGTGACAAATGACAATGTACTAAACTAATTTTTGTTCTTGCTACAGGTGTTGGAAGCAGTTTCTTTGATGAATCTCAGGTACAAACTGATCAGATTCTTAAGAAAGCTAGAAGAAGAAACAAAAAAGTTAGCAGGGTTATAGTTTTAAATTAATGGTAAGGTTCTCACTCTTAAAAATTGCTACTCGTATTTTAGAATATAGTCTACTTGAGAGAAATTGAAAGTCTTTTTATGTTGAGATTATATCTCAGAATACATCACACGTGTTGTAAGAGTTGCCAGAAGGCCTATTTAAATGGCAACTGACCCATCATAACCTCGAACAAAAATACGAACCTAATAGACAATATGAAAATGAGAATTCCATAATGAAGTATTTTAACCCTTGGGTTTATAACTCCATGCAACTTTTATAAGCTCTCCATCGAGTTGTATTGATATTGGTTAAGGTTTGGACCAAATAGATGACTCTACTAGTTCTGCTTTGGTGAAATGATTTTGTGATAGGATAATTGTTGTTTACCTTCTAGTTACACAAGCTAAGTGGATGTGTAACTTCTAGTTACACATACTTATTGAATGTGTAACTTTTGGTTATAGATTTTACTTACATATAGTAATGGTTATTCTTGATTGAAAATGTTGCATTCTTTCCATTAAGGTTGCATTCTTTTCATTCTAAAATGTGCATATAATATGTGAATGATTGTATGATATGAAACGTGTATCTAATCGATAGTTTTTCATTGTGCTTTACTCGTCCGTTCATAGCTATGTGAAGGTGAAATTTGTAGCCGATAGTGGTGCGGGTGGAGGTACTACTGGAGTTGTGGTGTGAGTTGTTGAGAAATAACTGGAGGTGTCACATTAATTTTTGGTGGTGGGATTGCAAAGTGGTGCAACTATTCTATTGAGTTTTGTGATTCTAGGAGGTGTTGGTGGTGGAGGTGCATCTTTTAGAGGAGGATATGGAGCCAATGGTGGTGCTTTGGAAAAAACTATTCAATGCACTCAAATTATTTGCTTGTCTGGTACACCTTTTCAGATCCCTCTCTTGTTGTTTTTAGTTTCAAATTCTATGTCTAGATTGCACATTTATTCACATTACACAAGTAGGATGCATGTGTAACTTCTAGTTACACATGTGATGTGCTTTTGTAACTATGAATTACACTAGACAGATGCATGAGTATCTTCTAGTTACACATGCCAATTATGAACAAACCTTGCAACCAAAAAATTACACATGCCAGTTACACAAGCTTTTATGGATGTGTAACTCTTAGTTACACAAGTCAGGTGCATCTGTAACTCTCAGTTACACATATTATATGCATGTGTAACTCCTCTTTATACTAGACAGATGCTAGGTATCCAAGTCATATGCATGTTTAACTGCCAATTACACATGATAGATGCATGTGTAACTCCAAGTTACACAAGCTAAGATGGGTTATCATGTGTCTTTTATGTGATCTTTGTTCTATAATTTTGCCTTACAATTCTCCTATAATATTTTTTTTTTTTGCTTTTTATTCATCCAACCTAATCCATGGATATTTATTTCGTTGCAGATATGCAAGCATTTTGGAATGAGGAAGACAAGAAAGAAAGGCAAAACTTCTAGTATAGGTTTCAGTGGCTTATTTCTAGTGTTTTAACTCATTTATTGTGTTCAGTAACAACCGATTACTATAGCTGGTAAACAGAGTTATTATTGTAAATTAATATTAATGCGATAGATGTATTTTTTGTATTTTTTTTTATGTTGTGTAACTGTTGACTACACATGCCATATGCATGTGTAATTTGTGGATACACTTGTCATATGTATGTGTAACTTCTTATTACACATGTCATATGGATGTGTAACTTTAGGTTACACACTATTGAATACACAACATGAATGTGTAATTTTTATACATGTGTAACTTAGGTTACACTTGCAATATCAATGTGGCCGGAGGTGGTGGTGAGCTGTGGTCGGTCGATGGTGGTGGTTATCGGCGGCGGTATGCGGTGGTGGTGGTGGTCGAAGGTGGTTGCCGGCAGTGGTTGGCGGTGGCTACGGTGGTTAGTGGTGGTCGGAGGTGGTGGTTAGAGGTGGTTGGAGGTGGTTTCCGTTAGTGGTGGTCTGAGGTGGTTGCCGGCGGTGGTGGTCGTTGGTGATTGGCGGAGGCTGTGGTGGTCGGAGGTGGTTGTCGGTGGCTGTGGTGGTCGGAGGTGGTTACTGACGGTGGTGGTCGGTGGTGGTTGTCGGCGGTGGTGGTCAGAGGTGGTTGGCGGTGGCGGTGGTTGTGGTGGTCGGAGGTGGTTGGAACATCATCACATAATATTTTAATAATTTGGGGCCTAAATTTAAATTTTATTTAATTATGGGCTTGACCATATGCATAAAGGTATCAAGGTCTTTTAATAATTTGGGGCCTAGATTTAAACTTCTTTTAATTAAGGGTCTCACATTATGGGTTATCCATGGGTTGGGCCTTAGCCTAATTTTACCAATCTTTATCCAAATAACATTTCTAATTGGTATCCCGACGTGTCTCCTCGATTACCATACTGTGCAAATGATGCGGGTGAACATAATCCCATTAATTGGTATTGGTTTAAACGAACGATATGATCCACAAATTATACGAAACTTCCTCTTCAAAATTCCAAATACTCGTTCTTCATCCTTCCTACACGCCATCTGCTTTCTGTTAAAGTTTCTTCTATCACCGTGCTCCTCCGCTTTCGGTAGCTTAGCGTAAGCTTGAACTAAAGTTGGCCATGGCCCATGCTGGATAAATTTCATCCGTCAGAAAATACTCCATGTTATAGTTATTGTCATTGACGGTAAGATTCGCAGCTAGAGTATTTCCTTACTTCGGTTCATTAAACAAAGACGATTTGTGTAAAACATTGATGTAGTTACTTGAACATGTGTGTCTCCCAGCTAAAATCACCTAAAAACCACTATTGGGTAATTCATATTATTCATGAGTACCAATTTACTAACTGCTGACGACTGACATCATCAGGGCTCAATACTCACGTCGTATCAAAACAATCTGCTCTTAGACTTACAAAAATATAAGTCACTGATGGACTTATTATAGAGGAAGGATCCCCTCACACCCTGCCCCCCTAGAAATCTTATTTGGAGCCTCAATTATGAACTGAGTTTCTACCAAATTAGTTACCACAGGGATTGGTTCTATTCTATTTTGATTATCCGCCTCTTCCCTACCACCTGTAGCTTCCAAGTTCCAAGACCCCTTCACTAGTCCCACCTCTAGTCTAACCTCATTCTCCATATGAGTGCCAGTCTCCAGCGTTCTATTGGTCCCACACTCCAAACAAGATTAGGTTACAATTTTTTCTATCAAAGAATTGGTCTCACCAACAGGTTCTGCAAATGTTCTTCTTTTTTGGAACCCAATGTGTTTTAGTCTTCATCCCCTTTCTTAGGACAGGTCTTGGAAGAATGCCCAACACAGCTTTCTCACTTGGAGGCTTCCATAGATATTCAACTGGAAGCTCCATAGGTATTAAACCATGAATCAAGATAGGGATAGAGTTAGGGTCAGTGAAATCAGGTTCAATATCATTCTAGTTGTTAGAAAGTGCACTCATCTGCCATGACAGGCTTGCCAACGTAGCTAAACTTTTTACTGAGCCATGAATTTTCCCAAAAATGCAGAGTAACTCCATAAGTCAGGACCATATAATATAGTGTCAATTTTTTTGATGCAAAACAAGGTAATAATATTAATGAGAACTATAAACATAGTTTTCATCCTCCAGAATTGCTGAAGCAATGAACAGTGGATAAGCATTCCAAAAATGAGATACTAAGATTTCTCGCATGCCTAGCCACTTTATCAGCTGTAATTATCTACTTAAAAACTTGGAAAACCATAATGGGTGTCTTTCTAAAATCGATCTAATCTCAGAAATTAAAACTTGATTCTGCCATGCTACTGCTTTGAGATCACCGTTGACAGCATTGATGACCAACTTTGCATCCATCTCAAAGCACACCATATGCAGCTCTAAATCTTCACCAGCTTGCATAGCCTGTATCAGTCCCTTGCATTCAGCTTCCTCCGCATTCAAGAGTCCATTGGTATAGGTGCATTCAGCTCGGATGAAGTGTCCTGCAAAATCTCCGGCACAACACAACATGACACATAGCACGTCAAGCACGTAATTTCGTGGACTGGGCTGTCTTTGGACCTACACGCGTTTTACACCTCTAGTCAAGACCAAGCACTATGGCATTCGTTAATATGATCTTAGACCGACCCCATGAACCTTTATATTTATAGATCTGTAATCCCATTACAAATCATAATTCGTGGCTCTTCCTAGGATTTTGGTCGACATGAAAGAGGCGACATATTCAATATTTTCCATTACAAAGATGGGAGAAACTTTATCAGCTAATGGCCGAGAAGTCATTCATCATTCTAATGAAGGAATAAAAACAAGACTGGTTTTGGAATTCAACGACAAGTGGAGTAGTTATTGGAACGTACAATCACACAACAACAACAGCTTCGTTTCCTTGGGAGCATTAGGAGAAACAAATATGTGTAAATACAGTTAAAGAATCACTAGACCGGTATCTCCTGTAAGCCTAAGAGAGACAAAGAAAATACTAAAATCCGATGGCGCGCGACTGAGGTTAGAATTATTCATCTGGAGTCTATTAATAGAGTTGCAATAACCTCGTTCTTATATTTAACCTTTTTTTTTTTTTTTGAAATATGTTCTTCTATAGTATATGCGTTTTAGTACCTCTGATTGATTTAACTTACATTATTATATTTAAAATTTTGTAAGTGAGATCTTAATTTACATAATTCAAATAATAAGACAGACCGTGTACAAATTCCAGGACTGTATTAAAACAATCATAGGATTATTTATGAATATGCATATGCATATGCATGCAACATTTAAAGACAACCGGGTTCTGAAACATCCACTCACTTCGCAACAATTTGACGGAATGCTCGTGTAAGTATGTTTGCAAAGGATGGTCAAGGAATTGTTAAGAAGATTAGATGGATGATGTAGGAGAAATTCAATATTTAGTAGAGATCCCTGCATTGTCTATATAAGAGAAATCAGTTATCCTTAGACCATCTGCTAGACCAAAACGACTAGAAAAACTCCTATGTACTGAAACTTCTTGATCCTAAAAAATCCAGGTTGTAAAGATTTATTTATAGGGCATCAAATGTTTCTCAATCTTTTAATTTATATATTTCTCTTGTTTAACGCCTTTGAAATTTCCTTCAAAAGTTGAGTTAATGACGTTGTGCACAAACGAAATATAAAACAAGAGCCTAAAACTCGGATGGTGCTCCAGTTCAGATGAAGTAGAAACTAGGGCTTGCAGAGAAGCAACCAGATAGGCTCAAGGACTTGGACATGCTCGACTAACGTTTTGTAATGATAATCAGAATGTTATCATCAGCTGCATGCCTGCATGATGTAGACTGGAGATGCGAAAATTTCTAGTTTTGCTGGAATCAAAGAATCTCAATCATCTTTTTTTGCTAGTTTTTCTCTTAAAAAAAGTGAAAAAAAATATATATTGCCGAGATAATTTTTTCGAGTATCTAAAAAATATACTAGCTATTTTATTCCTTAATGCATGAAATACATATATAAAAAGCCTTTGAAGGTCAGATTACAAAAAGTTGGTGGGTAGCCTGGCAACAAGCTAGCTCTTTATAAAAATTACTTCACTAAAAAAACCCTAAATTTCCCCAGAACCCTAAAACCCTAAAAAAATAAATTAAGTAATAACAAAAACCATAAGCAAGAATACTTGATTTCATGAATATCCCTCCATCAGCTAATCCAATTCCGGAGCACCTCATTTTTGATCCTCATGCTTCGGGAACGAAAAAAACTTCTCTACAGCTTTGAAAAACTGTTAAACTTAAGGTTCAACTCAAAAATAATTGTTATTCTTTATCTCCAAAATGAGAGGTATTTATAACCAACATTACAAGAATTAAATAATTATATTAATTAAATAATGGAGTAGGTAAATGAAGAAAACAAGGAAGTCCATGTTTGGTGAAGGTTGGTGGAGTAGGTGTAGAATACAAGGAAGTCCATGTTAGGTAAAGGTTGGTGGTGTAATTGGAGGAGTGATTGGTGGAATTGGTGGAAGGTGGAAGGTTGATTCAACACTCTCCCTCAAGGTGGTGCATATATGTCACAGATGCCCAACTTGACAAGTGAATCGTTAAATATATTATTTGATACGGCCTTAGTCAGAATATTTGCCAGATGTTGTGTTGTTCGGACATATGGTACTTCAATAATTTTTTCTTCAAGTTTCTCATAAATGAAGTTACTATCAATTTCCACGTGCTTCGTTCGATCATGTTGCACCGGATTCTCTGCAATTTTGATTGCTGACTGATTATCACAAAACAACTTCATAGGTTTTTCAAATGGGAAACCAAGCTCTCCCATAAGCCTTTTCAACCATAACAATTCACAAATGCCTTTTACCATTGCTCTATATTCTCGCTTGAAGATTGGATAAGGAAACAACATGTTGTTTCTTAGATTTCCATGTCACTAAATTTCCTTCAACAAAGGTAACATACCCAGATGTTGATCTTCTCCTGTCACCTTTACCTCCCTGTCTGAGTCGGTGTAACTTTGATACATCAAGATGTCCATGTTTTGAAAACATCAAACCTCTGCCTGGTGCGGACTTCAAATATCTTAGTATCCTGGTTACTGCATCCATGTGTTGCTGACCCGGATTATGCATAAATCTGCTTACAACACTTATAGCATAAGCAATATCTGGCCTTGTATGAGAAAGATAAATCAAGCGACCAACTAACCTCTGATATTGTCCTTTGTCTGTTGGTATTTGATCAGAACATTCTTCAAGACCATGATTTTGTTCCATAGGAGACCTAATTGGCGTACAACCAGTCATACCAGTTTCCTTCAACAAATCAATCACATATTTTCGCTGACACAAGAAAATTCCCTACGGATCGATTAACTTCAATACCCAAGAAGTACTTAAGTCCACCCAAATCTTTCATATCAAACTCATAATACAAGCAATTTTTCAGATTACTCATCTCTTCAGGGTCATTTCCTGTTACCACCATATCATCTACATAGATAATAAGAGAAGTGACCTTGTCACCTACTCTTTTAAGGAACAAGGTATGATCAGCATTACTCTGTATATACCCAAACTTCTTCATTGCAATGCGAAATCTACCAAACCATGCTCTGGGAGATTTTTTCAAACCATATAAAGCCTTCTTTAACTTACACACAACATTAGCATTGTTTGGAGAATTATAACCTGGAGGTAGTGTCATGTAAACTTCTTCTTGCAAGTCACCATTTAAAAAAGCATTTTTTACATCATACTGTTGTAGAGGCCAGCCTAGATTTGCTGCCAAAGACAATAATACTCGAATAGTGTTGATTTTTGCAACAGGAGCAAACGTCTCCTGATAATCAATACCATAAGTCTGGGTAAACCCTTTAGCCACAAGTCTTGCTTTATACCTGTCAATAGAGCCATCTGGATTATGCTTGATAGTATATACCCACCTGCATCCAACTGGTTTCTTTCCTTTTGGTAGTGAGACTATATCCCATGTACCATTTTCTTCATGTGCCACCATCTCCTCTTTCATACGACCAACCCATTTCGGATTAGATAGTGCTTCTTCTACTGTTCTGGGAATAGTAACATCTGCCATTTGACTGACAAACGCTTTTCCCTCCTTTGATAATCTATGAGTTGACACGTAATTCACAATAGGGTATTTCACCTTCCTTAATGCTTCTTTTGGATATTTGGATCTCTGATACCATGTTAAACTTAAGGTTCAACTCAAAAATAATTGTTATTCTTTATCTCCAAAATGGGAGGTATTTATAACCAACATTACAAGAATTAAATAATTACATTAATTAAATAATGGAGTAGGTAAATGAAGAAAACAAGGAAGTCCATGTTAGGTGAAGGTTGGTGGAGTAGGTGTAGAATACAAGGAAGTCCATGTTAGGTAAAGGTTGGTGGTGTAATTGGAGGAGGGATTGGTGGAATTGGTAGAAGGTGGAAGGTTGATTCAACAAAAACTCCCTCAAATTGTTTCCCTCCCAAGATACTGAAACCTCTTGTATTTCAGTTGTTTTTTCTGATCCGCTTCCTTCTACAGTTTCTGTAATGGTTTCGGTCTTCCAAGTCTTCGATTCAGTAGATGAAGCATCCGCCCATTCTTTTTGATCAGTTTTTGAAAAAGTTCCGGTCTTGGATTTCATGGGCGAAGCATCTTCCGATTCATCCCATTGTTTTTGATTAGTTTTTGAGAAGGTTTCTGTACTCCAAGTCTTGAATATGGTAGATGAAGTAACCCCATCTTTTTTATCGATAACAACCCCTTCTATTTCGTCAGTTTTTACCATCAGATTAACAGCGATTAAAATAGCCACTACCATCACAGCATAAGCGAAAACATAATTCTTTACCATTGTTCTTAGAATTCAACGAAGAAGTAGAAGAAAAGCAAGAGTAAAATCGATTGATATAAGCCTCGGCAAAGATGCTGCTGGGATTTATAGTCCCGGCAAGTCTTAACCGTGAAAGAATGATATTCCTTTTTTAGATGGGTTTCTTTATTAAAGCCAACCCAATGTCGTATCTTTCCTTGTTAAGGAAACACATTACAATGGGTTGGCACGATGACCAACGTAGTTGACACATTGACACGATGACAAACGTGTAAACATTAAAGAACTCACGAAACATGCCAATATTCTAATCCAGGCAAAAGGCAAAACAGGCTACATCGATGGCACTGTGAAGAAACAAACTAATCCAGCAATGTGTCTACTTCTGTTATCATCACAGCGTGTATTGGTTGCTTTCTTCATAGTACCATAAATTGTACCTCTTTTTCCTTTTGCGTTTAAGGCTTTGGTCATGCCTCTTCCCCAAGTGCAGCAGTAGTTATCACTATTTATAAGAGGAGTGAAGATATAGAAGTAGGGACGGGTTATCTTGCAGGATGAACAGAATAAGGGCTGGTGTTAGGAATAGCTGAATCCGTATCAGAAGCTGTGATTGTGATGCTTGGAGAGGACATTGAAGGGGTTGATTGATTAATTGCCGTCAATAGTCATGAACTTTCAGGGAATTTTATTATTTTAACCTAGCTCTGGGTTCTGGTTTCTTACACATCTGTGTTGAGATTGTTTTCATTGAATGATTTTATACAAATTGCATAAGTGTAGGGTTTACAAAGATAAAGGATACATAACTGCGAAAACAAAATAATAGGTTACAGCTAAGGAATATGAAGACTAGAAACTAAGAAGCTAAAGAATAGGAGGATTAATATTACAACAACTTGTGACCGGATAAACTTAATAAGACCCTTAGAGCATCTCCAAGAGAGGGTGAATCTTGTTTTTTTTAGTGACACATAGGATTTTACACCCTCGTTTGTCATAAATCTATCTCCAACAGTAGGGTCCTATAAATTAGGAGGGACCAATTACTAAATATGAAGGTGTTCAAGAAAGTGTTATCTACACCTCCGGCTCCACCTCCACGTCATATTTTACACTATTTAAAAAAAAAAATCCATACTGTTGGAGATGGTTTTTTAAATATGAGGTCCTATATTTACTCTATGTTTAGACCTCACAAAAAAAGGGACTAAATTAAAAAGCCACATAGGATTTTTTGCACCTTCTGTTGGAGATGCTCTTAGAGCAACTCCAAGAGAAGGTGAAATATTTATTTTTTAGTGACACATAGGATTTTAGACCTTTATTTTAACTAAAAACATCTCCAACAGTATGTCCTATAAAACAGGAGGGATGAATTCCTAATTTTAAAGGTTTTGAAGAAAGTCTTATCTTGACCTCCAGAATGACCTCCATGTCATATTTTTTATTTTTAATAATTAATTAAAAAACAATTAAACGGTTAAGATTTCATCACACAAGGTTTCTAAGGGTAAAACCTCTATACTACTGGAGATGATTTTCTAGTCATGGGGTCCTATATTTACTATATGTACAAATTATTTTAAATAAGGGTCTCAAAAAAAATTTCACGTAGGATATTTAACACCCGTTGTTGGAGATGCTCTTAGTGAGGAGCAGCAAGACTTTCAACTGGAGGCAAACCTGCAGAGGTTAAGCGCATCTTAAATTGCATTGTTGAAGGATTATAACAATATAGGTGTATCTAGAGCCAAGAAAGAACAAGCTAATTATTTATGGCGTGGGGTTACTTGCAATGGAAAACTCGGAAAAGGAAAGAGAACCCCCGCTAAGAAAATGTAAAAGGGTTTTGTCTTTGGATTTTGCTGCCTACCTTTGTTACTCCTAGGTGATTAGCTTAGAAGTTGTTATGTTTGGGTTTGCTACTGGCTACCCCATTGTTTGCGCCTAGCGGTCTCCTCTACTTGTAAATCCTCTTTTTCTTTTGCAATAAAAATTTAGCCTTTTTAATGAACAAAAAAAAACTCATCCCCTGCTGCCTCCACCTTAATTTTGCAGCACGTAATGGCTGAGCAGCTTCAACAATTCAGTATTAACTTTCTGCATCTGACCAACACCTTGTTTCACATTCTCAAATCGTTCACGAAGCCATCGAATGTTGAATTGCCTCATCCAAAAGCTTTTATATGTCAGTTACCATTTCTAACAAAAGAAATTGCTACAGAAAGGGAAATAAGGCTATTTATGATTAAGCTTTTTCTATATACCTGTTTAGTACCGCGCGCAAGGAAAAACCAGAGAGATTGATGATTAGTGTAGAAAATCTGATATCAAAGACTTATGAAAAGAACACAGAACTAAAAACTCAAACAAGCTTCTCTAAATTGATGTATATAAAACTCATGGCTTAGCAGCCTATTTATATGTTTAAAAACTTGACTCTCAAGTAATAAACACTTTCCTAACATAATCAAACTCTAACAAGAAAGTTCTAGACAATTCTTACGTAAAGAAACTCTTGAAATACGAAATACTTGTAACTCAAGCAAAGTTCCATAAACCGTACTATGGATCAACAACTCTTGTTGATCCATTCACTTCATGTCAACTATCCCAGTTGACTCGGACATACTGGATCAACTCTCATAGTTGATCCATATTGACTTCTTCACAATGGATCAACAACTAATGTTGATCCTTACTGTTGTCTTTATAGTATCTTGGTTTATTCTTCAACATCCTCCCTTAAACCAAGATACTCTTTGCTAATCATACCAAGATTTCCACGCAAGTAAATGAAAGTGTTAGACTTCAAGGACTTGGTGAAAATATCTGCAACCTGTTCTTTGCTTTCAACAAACTCCACATCAACCTCTTTGTTACTGACTAGCTATCTAATGTAATGATACTTAATATCAATGTGTTTGCTTCTCCCATGAAACACAGGGTTCTTAGTTAGTGATATTATCGACTTATTATCACAAACTATTGTTGTTGGTGTCTTTTGTTCTTCAAACAAAGACTTCAGCATCATTCTTAACCATACAGCTTGTGTAGCACAGTTGCTAGAAGCTATATACTCAGCTTCTGTTGTAGACAATGCAACAACTTGTTGCTTCTTAGATGACCAAGATAAAAAACCAGTTCCCAACTGAAATCCATAACCTGATGTACTTTTTCTTCCTTCTGTATCTCCAGCCCAATCACTATCTGTGAAACCAACCAACTTTGGATCTTCTGAGATAGTATAAAATATTCCCATATTTGTTGTTCCTTTTAAATACCTCAGAATACGTTTTGCAGCCTGTAAATGTGATTGTCTAGGAGCTTCCTTGAACCTACTAACCATACCAACTGCATACATGATGTCAGGTCTTGTAGCAGTCAGATACCTCAAGCATCCAACAAGACCTTTAAAATCTGTTGAATTCACAAGTTCTCCTGAACCATCTTTTGTCAACTTCATTCTTTCTTCTACTGGTGTTAAGATTGGATTACAATTATCCATCTTGAAACGCTTCAAAATTCCTTCAGAATACCTTTGTTGATTAATAAAAATTCCTCTTTCAGTCTGCTGTACTTCAATACCAAGAAAATATGACATCAAACCAAGATCTGTCATTTCTAACTCCTTCACCATATCCTCCCTGAATTCATTAATCATCTCATTACTGTTTCTAGTAAATATGAGATCATCCACATACAAACATACAATAATATGATCCATACCATCATCTTTCAGATACAAAGTATGCTCATGTGGACATCTTGTAAAACCCTTCTTTAGAAAATATGAATCTATTCTTGTATACCAAGCTCTTGGAGCTTGTTTCAAACCATACAAAGCTTTGTTTAGCTTGTATACTTCATTCTCCTTCCCCTCCATAATGTAGCCATCTGGTTGCTCTACATAAACTTCTTCTTCCAATACTCCATTCAAGAATGCTGACTTCACATCCATCTGAAATATCTTCCATTTCTTTTGTGCAGCTAAAGCTATTATCATTCTTACTGTATCAAGTCTTGCAACTGGTGCAAAGACTTCTGAATAATCTACTCCTCTTCTTTGTCTATATCCCTTAGCAACTAACCTTGCTTTCTTTCTCTCTATTTCTCCATTTGCCTTATACTTTGTCTTATAAACCCACTTAACACCAATGGGTTTCTTTCCTGGTGGAAGTTCTGTTAATTCCCATGTGTCATTCTTCTCAATTGACTTCAGTTCCTCATTCATGGCTTGAATCCAACCTTCTTCTTTGGAAGCTTCTTCATAAGCTACATGATCACAATCTCCAAACAATGCAAAGTTCACCACATCATCATCATCTTCATCATCTCTTGTTAAAACATAATCATTCAACCTAGCAGGTATGATATATTTTCTTCTTGGTCTTGTATTTTCTTGTTGTGTTACTGTTTCAGTTCTTGCTTCTTCATGCTGTTCTTCCACATTGTATTGATCTTGCACTTCTTCCTCAACTATAACTGGAACTGTTCTCACAGTAGCAGGTGGATCAACATTTCTAGTTGATCCAATATTATGTGGATCAACATCCTTAGTTGATCCAGAACTTGGATCAACAATGATTGTTGATCCATTACTCCAATTCCATTGTGAATCTTCATCAAATATCACATCTCTACTTATAACTATCTTTCTGGTTTCTGGGTTATATAACTTGTATGCTTTTGTCACTGAACTGTAACCAACAAGGATACATTTTTCACTCTTATCATCTAGCTTCTTTCTCAATTCTTTTGGCACATGTGCATATGCAATGCACCCAAAAATTCTCAGATGTCTTACACTTGGTCTTACTCCTCTCCATGCTTCTTCTGGTGTTTTGTTGTTCAAACTATTTGTTGGACATCTGTTGAGTAAATACACAGCTTTGTCAACTGCATAACCCCAAAAACCTTTTGGTAAATTTTTTGTTCTTCTTATTGTTCTTGCCATCTCCATAATGGTTCTATTCTTCCTTTCTGCAACTGTATTTTGTTGTGGTGTATATCTTGCTGTTAGCTGATGTTGAATGCCATGTTCTTCCATAAACTTATCAACAACAGTGTACTCAGTTCCTCTATCAGTTCTCAAAATCTTGATACTCTTACCAATTTGTTTCTCAGCATAAGCTTTGAAAACTTGAAAGCATGAAATGCATCACTCTTTTGTTTAAGCAAATATACCCATGCTTTCCTACTATAATCATCAATGAAAGTTATGAAATAGTTATTACCTCCATGTGATGTAACTTCTATAGGACCACACAAGTCACTATGAATGATCTCCAACTGTTGCTCAGCTCTTCTAGCTTTGTTAACTGGAAAAGAATCTCTGTGCTGCTTGCCAAAAATGCAATTTTCACATCTTGATTCTGGTACCTCAATAAAAGGTAAACCAGACACCATCTCCTTCTTAGCTAAAACTTGCAAACTATTAAAATTCACATGCCCCATTCTCTTATGCCACAACCAAGTATCATTATAAACACTGCTACTATAACATCTTTCCTTTTGATGTTGAATATTCAATGGAAATTGATCTGTTTCTAGTCATCTCTACTCTTGCTATCAATCTTCTTCTTCTATCTCGATTAAGCATAAGCCATTGTAAATATTCATAGAATAACCTCTTTCGGACAATTGACCCATACTTAGCAAGTTTTGATGTAAACCTGGAACATAAAACACATCCATGATGTATGCTTTAGAACCATTCTTGAGAACAATTCCTATTCTTCCTTTTCCCATAACTGGAATTGTTGAACTATTTCCAAACTTCATTGTGGATTTTCTGAGACTCATCCAAGCTTTCAAATAAATCTTTTCGCCACACATATGATTGTTGCAACTTTTGTATCCAAGTACCACTTTAGTTGAGGTGGTTCTTCAACTGTATGACAAGCTAGTAACATATTTTCAGCTTTCTGCTCTTCCGCTTCTTCTTCTTCTTGACTCTCAAGCAAATTTAGCTCAAATTTGCTTTGTAGTTATTAGCAACAGTCTTTCTTGGTTTTGAACACTCAGTAGCAATATGTCCAAAGTCTCCACAGTTATAACACTGTATCTTTGATTTATCATATGGCTTCCTGTAATTTCCATTATTTGATCTTCCTCCATTATTATACCCTCCTTGAGAAATTCCATCATTAGACTTTCCTTGATTATTTCTCCAACTAACTTGACTTTGAAGTGCTTCTTCAACTTGTTTTGCAGCTGCTGTTTTCTCCAACAATCTTTGTTCATAAGCTTGTAATGATCCCAACAACTCATTAAGAGTCATGGTTGCAATTGTGTTGCATTCTTCAATAGCAGTAACCTTTGATTCAAACTTCTCAGGCAAGCTTCTTAAAATATTTTCAACTACTGTTGAATCCTCTACAGTATCACCATTGGCCTTCATCTCATTGACAATATTCAGTGTCTTTGAGAAAAATTATGAAATTGTTTCAGTTGTCTCCATCTATAGCAGTTCAAATTTTCTTTTCAAAGTTTGTAATCTAACCTTCTTAACTTTTTCAGAACCTGTATAGTAGCTTATCAAACCATACCATGCTCTTTTCACATCCTTGATGTAAATAACTCTATCCATGAGTGATTCATGAATACCTTGATGAAGAATATAGGTAGCTTTAGAATTCTTCTTTCTGTTATCGATTAACAGAGTTAGCGCAGCTCCTTCAACTACAGTTCCTTTTTCACGGTTCTGCATAACCATCTTTCACGATATCCCACACCTCTTGGAATATGAAAATATTCTCCATCTGCAACCTCCAAGTGTTCAAAGTTTTTACCTTCAAACACAGCACCTTGATTGAACTTAAACTCGTCATCTTCTTCAACTTAACTTCTCATACCCATGACCCTAGAACACGATACGAGTGCTCTGATACCAGATGTAGAAAATCTGATATCAAAGACTTATGAAAAGAACACAGAACTAAAAACTCAAACAAGCTTCAACAAGCTTCTCTAAATTGATGTATATAAAACTCATGGCTTAGTAGCCTATTTATATGTTTACAAACTTGACTCTCAAGTAATAAACACTTTCCTAACTTAATCAAACTCTAACAAGAAAGTTCTAGACAATTCTTACGTAAAGAAACTCTTGAAATACGAAATACTTGTAACTCAAGCAAACTTCCATAAACCGTACTATGGATCAACAACTCTTGTTGATCCATTCACTTCATGTCAACTATCCCAGTTGACTTGGCCATACTGGATCAACTCTCATAGTTGATCCATATTGACTTCTTCACAATGGATCAACAACTAATGTTGATCCTTACTGTTGTCTTTATAGTATCTTGGTTTATTCTTCAACAATTAGGAATGACATTAATGAGCACATTCCACAATAGGGTTCAAAGAGAGACCTTCATTCATTAGTAAACACAACATGATATAATATTTTGCGATTAATCAAAACCTAGGTAACAAGAAATTCAGAACTTTTCCTAGATAAAGATTTTTCATCATAAAAATATATTCCTAGATGAAGATTATTCATCATAAAACATTTAAGGTAAAGGTTACAACTTAAAATACGATAAAAGCATCCCTTACAATCTTTTCCAACTCCCTTATAAATAATAAGCAGACTACAAGGAAGATAGGTAGTCGTTGAAAAGCGCATAAACTCTAACGTCCACCTCTCTCAAACCCAATGCGAGTTCGACGTCGACCAGATTTACCATCATAATCATCTCTGGAAGATCCACCACCACTTGCCCTCATTGTTCCACCACTCCCAACTTTATCCAAAGGCTTTTTACGTCCCCCTTGTACCTCGAGAATCCTATTTAACCCGAACGGATCATCATCTTCTCCAGATGGTTCATCAAACTCAACTGGTCTATCCCTGGGACCTGCCCTTTCAGGAACACCGGTAAATGCTTTATCGGGCTTAAATCTATCTGTTTTCATAACCTTCTCAAGCTGCTCATCTGCACCTCCATACATTTCACTATCATTATCTTTCCTCGGCTTATACAGAGTTGATATAGTATTTTGTGCTGTAAACAACTTTTTATCATACAAGTTGTATTGATCGTCAGTTGCGAATCCAGAGTCCATTCCTTTGTCTTGGTTGAAAAGTCTTTGATCGTACATAATTTCTCCACCACGATTAGCAGCTCCAGTGTTAGCCATACCTAATGCAACCTTTTCACTAACATCTCTATCCCTATCCCTAGTAATCTTACTCTTCTTCCCCGTCGCTGCATCCTTAGCTTCCAACCTTCTCTCTCTTTCCCTTTCCCTCTTTCTCTCTTCGCGAATCTTTTCTCTCTTCAATCGTTCTTCTCTTTCTTCCCTACTCTCCCTCTCGGGTTCGTTCACACTTCCATAATCTCCCCGTATATTCTCCTTACCAACGTCACTCGTGGTGATCCTGTCAGAAGTAGGCAGAGAAACGGATGAAGGAGGTGGAGCACCACAAATTTTCCTTTCAGACCGAGCTTTTTGCGCCAAGACCCGTAACTCTAGCTCCTTCCTTTGCTGTTCCTTTAACAACCTTTCCTTCTGAACCTTTGCTCTCATATCCACTGATTCTCTAGCCTTCTTCTCTGCAACATACAACGCTTCAGCAAGCTTTGCAAAATTATCATTAATCTTAACTTCTTGAAGACCTCTACCATCTGCAGCCAAACGTTTATCCAGTGGAATTGTATAACCTTTTGAATTCTTCCAATTCGATATACATGGCGGGATTTTGAAGTCTTGGTAATCTTTCACGGTTAGCTGACGAGGAGGGGAATGCATAACCGGCACAGGTGGGGACCCAGATCCCCTTGGAACCTTCTTGTGCCTGAACTTTGGTGGTTCAAGTGGATCCACAGGCATAGCCTTCAGCGCAACTATCCTCTCCTTTGCTCCAGAATTGAAGGCTGTCGATTGTTGGGATGGTCTATACTTGATTAGTTTGGTACCAGACTGTGAAGCGACGGCATTCTTCGGTTGTGCTGCACTCAATCTATCATTCACAAGCTTTTCAAGAGAAGCTTTTGTGCTCTGGGTCGTTTCTTCAATCTCCTTCTGCAATTCTTCTTCAGATTGTTCAGGCTCATGTCCACCAGCTTTCAAAACCTTAGGAACTAGGTCTCTGTGTGAAGAGTAAACAATCTTCGATGCATTCTCGTTCTGCCTGACAATTGCATCAAACGCAACATTACCCTGGGCATCAACTGTCAGTGGCAAGATTTTGGACCCAAGCTTCTGTTGTCCATCTTTCCTACCCATACCAAGCGGGTATTGTGCAACATGAATCTCAGGAAACGCACCTCCATCACCAAAATCCTCAGGTTTGCGAGGCATGAAGCCATGGCGGTTTTGATAAGGAGGAATTGCTTTTGCTTTAGCATGTGCAACTACAGCAGCATGAGCAGGTTCTGGATTGCTGAGATATCTTTGTTTAAACCATGGAGAGTTAGCATGGTCATAATAAACTGTAGATGTTGTTGATTTTACAGCCGGCAGAGTGTCTATCAGGGTCGACATAGTAAAACGAAAGAGTAAAATAAGTTAAGATGGATCGATCACTAACCAAACTGCAGGTATTTATAGAGCCAGCAAGTCGGCTATTAGAATAAAACCTATTAAAACTCTAATTATAGGTCGGTTTCCTAATAGGAATCCTTTCCTAAAGATTGAAGGAAGATCTACGTACCTGTTTGTAATTAGGCGAAGAAGACAAACCGAGAACAACCGAGAGCGAGAGAGCTAGGAAAAAGAGAATTAATATGTGTTAACATTAACACAACTGCTGGTATTTATACACGCAGTAAGTCGGCTACTACAAACATCTTAAAACTCTAATTATATGTCGGTTTCCAAATAGTAATCCCTTTCCAAATTAAAACCAACTCAAATATGGATTTTGGGCTCTATAATATAGGATCGTAAAGATCAACACTTGGTTACGTTTCCTAAACCAAAAATAACGCAGACAGTGTGCGGGAAGAATGCCACCTTGTTTGTTAGGGTTTCGATGATAATAATAAGGAAACTTGACGAGTGGTTTTGGTCGGTACCCAAATACCCTTAACCGGAACCGACCCAAATGAATTACCAGAAACCGAACCGGATCGTTGTTGATTTAGTTGGGTCGGGTTCCCGGTCCCAGACTTGGACCCATTAGCCAGGTACCCATGCACACATAGAACTAATCAAGAAATTATCTTTTGTCCCGACCGTCGATTACCTAGGGGTTAATCTTATCCCTACGTTTAAGGTACAAAAGGTTAAACCCTAAAACTAAATGAAGATCAAGAGACATCGTTTTTCTTCTTCTCTCTTTTCTTCTTCTTCGTTCTTCTTTGGTGGAGAATTAGAGAATAGAGATGGTAGAGAGATTGAGACCCAGAGTTGAGGGGAAAGGTTCAGCTTGGTGTTAATAATGGTGTTATTGAAGTTAATTAAGTAAAAGAGGATGAAGAATTCGTGAATTGAAAAGGAAAAAAGTCTGTGTTGGTAGAGAAGAAGACAATGAAAAATGTCGTCATGGTGCTTTTGAGGACTTATTTTAACAGCAACATCAATAGATGGGTTCGATTTGATTGATACTTCTCAATTGAGAAACAACATCAGCGATTCAGCGGCATCAGGTTCGAGATGGGTTTTAAATAGGGCATAAGTGAAGTGTTTTCATGGCTGAAATCAGCAAGGAAGTGTAGATCAGTGTATTATACAAATGGGTTTTGTGTATCAGATTTATGGGCAGTATTTCAGGCATAGAGGGAGATGAAATTGCAGCCTGAGATGGGAATTTTGAGGCAACAACGATGGGAATTAATTGGGAGTGGTTTGATGCGAAGTCAGATCTTGTTTGGGCATTTCTATTTGGCAACAACAAGACATGAGGTTGGTTGTTCTGACTGATTCAATGGAAGGTAGTGGTGATGTCACTGGTACCTTGAATGGGTTTGTATTGTTGGTGGTGGTTGAATAAGGTATAACTGGTCATCATTAGTTCTATTGATTGTTTGCACAACAAAGATGGAGTTGGATGGGGACCAAAAGTGGGTTTAATTGAGAATTCAGGAGAGGTGATGCTCAGTTGTTCCTGGAACAAGAAGGTTGTTGTCTTGACTCTTGTGGTTGGATTTGGGAAAGCAGGGACCTGATTTCACCAATTTGAGTTTAAGTCATAAAATGTAATTGATTTTACATCAGAGCATTTATTTCATTCTTTTGGAAATTTTCAGAGGATTTGTCTAATCTAGACTTTAAATTTTTATTAATAATAATAAGGAAAGAATAGTAAACTTAAATGAAAATAATTTGGATTCAAGCAAAAAAAAAAAAAAAAAAAAGATAGATATTAAGAAAAAATGAATAGTTTTTTAATACCCAAGGGGTCAAGTTCCGGGTGTAAAAACTTAGGAATCAGATCCGAAATCATTATGAATGGGACACGGCTTTTATAAATGTGGTTCGGATTTGTGACAAGGAATTTGGCTTTGCAAGGTTTCTGAGAAAAAATCAGGCTCTAAAAGGGTGCGTCACAACTCTTATGACAAGGATGCCTGCTTTGGAAAGATCGAATTTGCTTTGATTTCTTATCTTTGTTTTAGAAAACCAGATCAAACCTTTATCAATCCCCTAAGCCATCAACCCTTAAGACAAGGCGTAATTACACCATCACCAACAACTGTATATAAAAGGTTCTCATTTCCGGGATTTTTTTTTTTTTAACAAAAAGGTTGAATTGAATCTTCAAGGGAAGACAGGGTAAAGTCGTCTTATCACATTTGTCCAATTCTTCCTACCGGGGCACCCAAATGCCATGGTATCGAGGATAAGTTATGGTATCTTATCCAATCTTGGAACCCCATACTAAAGATGTTAAAAATGTGCGGACATCCGATAGAATAGTCGAAAGCATGTCTAGCCAAAGTATTAGTTTCATGGATTTCCATCCAAAGCCTAACATCCAAATTAGTGCGTCCAACTCTTCCTTCGCAACACTGAAGAAGTTCAGATTGTAAGCTTGGATGGTTTCCATGCAACTTCCTCAAGGCCTAGTTTATCATTATATCGTTGGATCATTCCCTGTTACATATTCTTAAAGCATGACCTTTGTTGATATACCGTAGCATCCAGGGAATTTTTTAGCAACCATAACATTTTTGTCATGGATATATAGTACATCATCAAAGGTCATGCTTTAGGTATATATATAAGAAAATGATCCAAAGATATGATGATGAACCAGGCCATGAGGAAGTGCAAGGAAACCACCTAAAGCCTACAATCTGAACTCCTTTAACGATGTGATGAAAGAGTTAGGCGCACTAATTTGGTGGTGAGGCTCAGGATGGAAAACCATGAAACTAATACTTGGTCCAGACATGCATTCGATCATTCTATCAGATGTCCTCACATTTTTAACATCTTCGGTCTGCATTCCTGGATTGGAAAAGACGCCAAGACTCATCCTCGACTCAACGAGCATCTGGGTGCCCAGAGGGGTGAAGTGGACAAAATATAATAAGGTGACTTTGACCGTGTCTTTACTTGAACATGCAACCCTTTTGTTAAAACTGAAACCCCTCAAGTGAGAACTTTTTATGGTGTTCATGGTGGAAAAATGCTGTCGCAAGGGTAGATGGTCTTGCGGGATACATAAATGTTTGATCTGGCACCCTAAAACTAAGATCATTAGTCAAAGCAAATTCAAACTTACCAAAGCAGAGATTCTTGTCACAAAGGTTGTCGGAAACCTTTTTATAGCCCGCATCCTTGTCAGAAACCTTCCCAAACCCAAGTTCATTGTCACAAGCCGTGAACCATGTTTCTAGGGATTTTTCTCCGGGTTAAGCAAGATAGGAAATCTCCCTAGGCAACAAGTAACCAAATAACGCCGCAGACCATGATTATGCTTTTTGCTTGTCAAGAAGATGCCCAATTGCAGTTTCCCCGAACCTGGCTTGCTCATGGTCTATCCATTGTGCACTTGGTTCTTTTACAGACAACAAGATGGAGTAATTAGTTACCTTGCAACAACCATCCTTGTATTTTGGCGGTGGATACCGCAACTTACCAAAAACCCTCTCTAAGCAAAGTATAGTCTACACACCATGAAATATACAGCAAACAAAAGCCATTAGAGAATAAGGCGAGTTCACAGCATACACATGGGTTAATATATAAGGTTGCACATTTATTAAGTTGCGTTGCAGAAACATAGATTGTTAAAAAAACTCAACCTGGTGCCTTAAGGATTGGAGTTTTTGAGCTGCAAAGGTGGGAAGAAGATTTCAGTGTAAAACCCATGAAAGGAATACAATATTCGGCTAACATTGGAGTTTCAAATACAGAGTTCACTAGGACGTTTTCTCAAATAGAAAAATTTAATACAAGACTACATAAGTTGGAAAACGAAACTTATGCAGCTGCAAGACATTTTCAATCTTCGCAAGATCATTTAAAGGATTCAAAATTATAAACAGTTCAAAACGGAAGAGTTTGCATAGAGAAATAAATACGGTTCAAACCAAGTTTAACATTAAACACAGATCAAAGGAAATCAAAAACATGGGTACTTCAAAGAAAGTTTACGGTGAAAGACTCAAAATCAAAGGTATAGTAGACAAAACATCCCAAATACTCAATTATTACGTTCATTACTAAAATAATTTAAATAAAGAAAACATTAACAACAGCGACAAAAAGAGAGCAAACCCCTACCTCAAGTGCAAGCAAACCCTTTGAAACCCTAGCTTGAGTTTATAATAAGAGGGAGAACGGCGTGATGGTGGTGTTGCTGTGGCCGACCTATACGGAGTTGTCACTTTTGGGTGTATTTTGCTGGTCTTCTAGGTAGATTCTCAGAAAAAATTCCACCCAAATTTCTTTACCGGCACGCGTTGTTTGCCAAAAACCCTTAAGTAGTGGCGCAGAATATAGAGGACCACTGTGTCCTTCACCACCTTTCCTTTGGGCGCATTCAAATATAAATCATCTTTCTTCACACGCTAGATTACATAAACGAATTTTTAAAAACTAGTTTCATCTGAAATTTCTGAAAGTGTATGATTGTTTAGTTTATTCCATCTTCTCTGACAATTTGAAACCGCAAGCCTCTAAGATGTCCAGCGCTACAAAGGAACACAAATGATGTCGTTAGGGTTCAAAACCTAGGGTGAGGATATCAAGATGAATGTGTAGTAGAATGTTTATAGTGTCATTCCTTACCACCTGGATATGGACTTCAGGTTCGAGAGGTCTTAGAACACCTTTTATCTTGATCTTGTTCTGTGGTAATAGCTGCAACACCTGCATAAATTTTTATGATTAGCATGTCATAATTGAGTCTTTCTTGTCGTCACAATCATCATTGTTATGACCAATGGCTATAGAGAATTGAAATAGAAATGAAATCAAAAGTAAAACAGACACACACCACACAAGGATTTATAGTGGTTCGATCAAGATGATCTACATCCACTTTGGAAGACGACGATAACGTTGCACTATGATTTGAACAAGATTACAAGAGTATAAACTCCTCTCAAGAACAAGACCTTACTCTCTCTTAGTTTACACTACTCTTTCTCTTAGTTTCTCACTGATTTTTGTGATGCTATAACATGGAAACTAATGGCTCCTTATATAGGTTTGAAGAGGTGTTAAATGTCGACATATATCACCATCTTATGTGCTCCACTTGAGTGCCCACTAAGCTGAAAGACTATCTCCACTTGAGTGCCCACTAAGCCGAAAGGCTATCTCCACTTGAGTGCTCCTTGTCCACCGAAAGGCTAGCTCCACTCCACCTAAAGCTAGCTCCACTTGAGTGATTAGTATATTCAAGACATATACTACAAATCTCCACCTTGACTTGAATACCATCACCACTCATCATCATCGTCTTCTCTCAGCCCCTCAAGGGCTTTCAACACCTGTTGACACCAACCAAGTCCAAACAGTGATTGAACTATAATTGATAATTGGAACTGGCTTCGTCAACATGTCCGCAGGGTTATCCGCTGTAGGAACCTTTAGCATCCCTATCCTACCTTCCTCAACTGCATCCTTGATAAAATGATACCTGACATCGATGTGCCTCGTTCTCTCATGATACATCTGGTTCTTGGTCAAGTGAATGGCACTTTGACTGTCACAGAACAAAGTTGCATTCTCTTGATTGAAACCCAAATCACCAACCAAACCCATCAACCATATACCTTCCTTCACTGCTTCCGCGGCTGCCATGTACTCTGCCTCAGTTGTAGACAATGCAACTGTGCTTTGTAAAACCGACCTCCAACTGATAGTACTACCACACAATGTAAAAGTATAACCTGTCAATGACCTTCTTCTATCAAGATCACCTGAATAATCAGAATCAACATAACCCACAACATTCGTCGAATCACCATAGTGTTTATCAAACACTAAACCAACATCTGTGTTTCCCCTTAGATACTTCAAAATCCAATTTACAACTTTCCAATGAGCCTTCCCGGGACTTCCCATGTATCTACTTACCACACTCACAGCTTGTGCGATATCCGGCCTTGTACAAACCATAGCATACATGATGCTACCAGCTGCGTTTGCATATGGAACTCGAGACATATACTCTGCCTCATCCGCAGTTTTAGGTGATTGCTTTATAGAAAGTTTAAAATGAGCTGCCAAATGAGTACTTACTGGTTTTGCATCTTTCATACCAAAACGCTCCAACACCTTCTCGATGTAAGCCTTCTGGGACAAATGCAACTTGCCTTCAGCTCGGTTTCTATGAATCTCCATGCCCAATATCTTCTTTGTTGTTCCAAAATCCTTCATCTCAAACTCACTACTCAACTGCACCTTCAGCTTCTGTATCTCTGACATGTCTTTGCAAGAAATCAACATATCATCAACATACAAGAGTAAATACACAAATGAACCGTCTTGGAGTTTCCTGTGATATACACAACTATCATACTTACTCCTGTCATAGCCATTTTCCACCATAAACGTATCAAAACGTTTATAACACTTCCTTTGAGATTGCTTCAAACCATACAAAGATTTATTCAACAAACATACATGGTCTTCTTTGCCAGGAACTTCAAACCCTTTTGGTTGTTGCATATAAATTCGCTCTTCCAATCACCATGAAGGAAAGCCGTCTTAACATCTAGTTGTTCCAATTCTAGATCTTTCTAAGGAACTATAGCAAGCAATGTTCTAATAGAACTATGTTTAACAACAGGATAGAATACCTCATTGTAGTCAATGCCTTCTCTTTGTGTAAACCCCTTTGCCACAATCCTTGACTTGTACCTTGTTCCTTCACCATCTAAAGTACCTTGTTTCTTCTTGAAGACCCATTTTCTTCCAAGTGCCGTTTTTGTCAAGAGACTCAATTTCTTCAATTGCAGATGCTCCCCATTCTGCTGATTCTTCACCACTGATTGCTTCTTCATAGGTTGTTGGATCATCCCTATATATGCTCTCACCTACTGCAAATGCATATGCAACCAAATCAGCATGGCCGTATCTCTGAGGTGGTCTAACTTGCCTCCTCTCTCTGTCTCTTACAAGATTGTACTGATGACCTTGTGTTTCTTCTTCCTGGGAAGCTTCTTGCACAATATCTTGATCATCTTCATCATCAGAAACAACAGTCTCATTGCTTCCTTGAACTTGCACCTCAAGTTCCACCTTGTCACCAAGATCCACCTTATCACTAACACCCTCTTCATCTTTTCCATCTAGTTCTTCATTCTTTGGCTTCAACATCGATTGCTCATCAAATTTCACATCTCTGCTGATAAGAAACTTGTTTGATCTTTCTGCAGGACACCATAACCTGTAGCCTTTCACGCCATTTGCATACCCAAGAAATATACACTTCTTTTCTCTAGGATCTAGCTTCCCCTCATTCACATGAGCATAGGCTGAACATACGAATATCTTCAAGTCTTCCTAGTTAGCATGAGAACCTATCCAAACTTCATTTGGAGTCTTACACTAAATGGCAGTCTATGGAGATCTGTTCACTAAATAAGCTGATGTGTTTGCTGCTTCTGCCCAAAACTGCTTTGGTAACCCGGTATTGGAGAGCATGCACCGTGCCTTCTCCATTATGGTTCTGTTCATCCTTTCTGCAACACCATTTTACTGTGGTGTTTTTCTGACTGTGCGGTGTCTCACAATCCCTTGCTCCTTGCAAAACTCATTGAAATCACCCCCACAAAATTCCAAACCATTGTCTGTCCTCAAGCACTTGATTTGTCTTCCGGTTTGCTTCTCAACCATAGTCTTCCATTGCTTAAACTTGACAAAAGTTTCATCTTTGTGTTTAAGTATGAATACCCATACTTTCCTTGAGAAATCATCAATGAACGTCAACATATATCTACCATCACTATGTGAATCAACACGAGAAGGACCCCAAAGATCAGAATGAATATAATCCAGAATACCTTTGGTGTTATGAATAGTTGTACTAAACTTGACTCTACACTGCTTTCCAAAGACACAATGTTCACAGAAATCAAGATTGCCTGTTTTATGACCACAAAGCAATCCCTTCTTGCTCAAAACAGCCAATCCCCTCTCGCTCATATTCCCTAGCCGCATATGCCACAACTTGGTAGTATCATCATCAGAACTTAAAGAACATACAGCTGCATCACCCGTCACAGTAGTACATTGCAGCGTATAAAGACCATTAATTCTCTCGCCCTTCATAATTGTAAGACTTCCTCTTGAGACACGAATAACTCCACCTTCACCTTGATACTTGCAGCCATTTGAATCAAGCGTACCCAAAGAAATAAGATTTCTTCTCAGGTCCGGAACATGCCTAACCTTAGTTAGAGTCTTCACCATACCGTCATACATCTTAATTTGAATTGTACCTACACCCACCACTTTACAAGTGACATTGTTTCCCATAAGAACTTTACCACATTCTCTAGATTGATAAGTAGTAAACCACTCTTTATGAGGACACATGTGAAAAGTACACCCCGAATCAAGAATCCACTCATTCTCCGAGCTTTCGGTATGAACCGTGAGAACCGTTCCATCATCACTTTCTGCTTCAACATTTGCTGCGGTGCCTTGGTTAGTATTCTTCTCGACATTCTTCAATTTTGGACAATCCTTCTTGAAATGACCCTTTTCCTTACAATGAAATCAATAGAATTTACCGGATTTTGATTTAGACCTTCACTTTGATCTACTCCTATCAAATCCTCCATTTTGGTTTCCTCTTCCTCTAACAAACAACCCATCTCCCGAATTATCTTTACCATCGATACCCGTCTTCTTTAACTCCTTAGAGTTCAAATCCTCTTTAACATCTTCCATGAAAATTGTAGTTTTTCCATACATTACGGTATCAAAAAAAAATTCATAAGATGGTGGTAAGGAACAAAGCAAACCCAAAGCTTGCTCTTCATCTTCAATTTTGACCTCAATATTTGACAAATCCAAGAGAAATTTATAATAATCATCAATATGATCTATAATAGACATTCCTTCATGCATTCTAAGAGTATGTAATTTCTTCTTAAGATATAAACGATTAGTTACGGATTTAGTCATATACCTTTTCTCCAACTTGTTCCATAGCCCATCCGGTGTCGTTTCCGTCGCAACTTCTCTCAAGACCTCGTTGCTCAAACACAATAAAATTAATCCATGTGCTTTCTCCATGAGTTCTTCCTTTGCTTCATCCGACAATGTTGTTGCTAGAGCCGTTTTCCCCTTCAAAGTTTTCACCAAACCTTGTTGCACCAAAACATCCCTCATCTTTAGCCTCCATAAATTGAAATCATTCCTTCCATCAAATTTCTCAATCTCATACTTTTCCGCCATCATTTATCGCTTTTACCCAGAAGCTCTAATACCAATTTGTTATGACCAATGGCTATAAAGAATTGAAATAGAAATGAAATCAAAAGTAAAACAGAGACACACACACAACACAAGGATTTATAGTGGTTCGATCAAGATGATCTACATCCACTTTGGAAGACGACGATAACGTTGAACTATGATTTGAACAAGATTACAAGAGTATAAACTCCTCTCAAGAACAAGACCTTACTCTCTCTTAGTTTACACTACTCTTTCTCTTAGTTTCTCACTGATTTTTGTGATGCTATAACATGGAAACTAATGGATCCTTATATAGGTTTGAAGAGGTGTTAAATGTCGACATATATCACCATCTTATGTGCTCCACTTGAGTGCCCACTAAGCCGAAAGACTATCTCCACTTGAGTGCCCACTAAGCCGAAAGGCTATCTCCACTTGAGTGCTCCTTCTCCACCGAAAGGCTAGCTCCACTCCACCGAAAGCTAGCTCCACTTGAGTGATTAGTATATTCAAGACATATACTACAATCATCAATTGAGTCTGCTTTTGTGCTGCAAGAAAGCTTAACTTACAAGTAAAAAGAATGCAAGAAAGCTTAACCCCGATGACGCAAGTGTTATAATTCAAAGTTAAATTACAATTCATCCTTTATCAGGGTGGCGGAGTTCAGGAAAACGCATGAATAACCTCTTACCCCATCCCTCATCACCTATTCCTGTGAATTTCTATTTTGAATCGGCAGAATCCAAGAAATTAATAGAGAAGAAGGTCATAATTCAACTAACTAATATATATGCTAATGTTACTGGAGTATCCAGATATGTTGTGCATGGATGTGTTAGTGGGATCGGTTTGACGGCCAAAAACTGCCAATCTTCCATACACCATGTTAAATATGTGGCACGCTGACGGCCAAAAAGTGCTTAAAGTACCACGATAGCAATTGCTTGTGAACTGCTTTCAGTGGCGGAGACTGGATTCTAAGAAAAAGGAAGAAAAAAATAAAAAAAGTTTACGTGCAAACAAGGATAAAAAATAAAATAAGCGTACCTAAGTTATAACTTTGAAGTCGATAAGTGCAGATAGTTTCCCCACTTGCCCTTGGTCGCATAGATTCAAAGAGACTATGCTAAGGAAACAATGGAGACTATGCTAATATTTCTGAGTAATAAATATTCTGTAATTAACCAAAAGCTAGATGACATGAAATTCAACTAACCAAAGATTGTTCATCATAAAACATGAAAGGTAAAGGGTTATACGACTAAAAAAATACGTGGAAAAAAAACCAGTTTTATCCCTTGAAATATTTTATAACTCTATTATATCAATAAAACACAAAAGAAGACTTACAACGGATGATCGCATCAACTCTAACGTCCACCTCTTTCAAACCCACCGTGAGTTCAACGACGACCAGACCCACCATCATAATTATCTCTGGATTATCCACCACCAGTTTTCCCTTAATGTACCTCCACTTAACAGGTTATCCAAATCCTTTTTACCACCTCCCTGTACCTCTTCGAAAATCCGAACGGATCATCATCTTTTCCAGATGGTTTATCAAACTCAACTGGCTTATCCCTTGGACGATCCCTTTCAGGAACACTAGTGAATGCCTACAAAGAAAATAAAGTGAAGGTGTTCATCGACAACAATAGTACAACGCTACTTTCACGAGCATTAAAGTAGAATCTTTGGCCGCTATTTAGAGTAACCAAGATGAACATAACTCAAAAACTGAACCCCAAAACGACAACCCTTGCTATATATTATAATCTATAAAGCCACGTTTCTTATTTTTCGAAGATACTTGGCCTTTAGGCAAACAGTCTGGATCAGGAAATCAATCGACTAACCCTAAATATACCTACTGTTAAACTTGTAATTTTCTCAAGGCTTACACATTGGTCACAAATTGAGTAAAGGGATCAAATTGAAGATGAAATGTGTCAATGGGGAAAACCATCTGATTAAACCTAGCAACCAGAGTTATAATTAAACCCAAGAAAACAAAATTTAGGGGCTTTGTTGTAAACCTCACAGTTCAAATTCAAGCTAGTAATCAAATAAAGTTGATACTTTTATTCAACCACAACCAATTTCAGCCAATATTTATTCATTCCTACAAATGGGTTTTGTTATCTACATCTACAACTACAACTAGATAATGTTATTTATAAGTATGATACAAAAATTACAGAAACAAAACATCACCAACACCAATATACTGAATTATGAACTAAACTAAAATCAACAAAAATATTGAAGATATTAACCATAGTGATTCAAAACCAACAAATAGCCAATAATCCTAATGTGTATTTGGCATACTCAAATAACCATATCAGATCAATCCCATATTGTTTCAGGGGAATAAAAAACCCCAATTCTGTAATTCAAACTTTCAATTCAATAGAAACCACATCTTTAACCAAAACAATGGTATACATACCTTGAAGTTGTTCTCCAATTATGCTGATGCTTATAATAGTGGTGGTGCTCATGATGATGGTGGTGCTTGTTACGGTTGTGAGGAACCTAAGAAGTGACGGAGTCCCAAAATGGTCAAGCAAGAGAGTTCATCTAAGAGCTGCGACTTTTATTCAACCTTAGACTTTCATGGTCAATCCCTAGTTAGCAATTAGGGGTACTGTAGTAGTTCGGGACCGCATACGTACGGGAATTCTATGAATTAGGTCAAAAAAATGGTCAATGGTTCGTTGTTCGGACAGTAATTCGGAACGGCATACTACGTGCATATTCGTTTTATAAATGTGAGTTCGCCACTTAAAATTTAGAATATATATATTATAAATTGATAAGTATTATGACCTTATTACGAGACTAATTTTATTCGTATATGATATATAAGATGGAAAAAAACATTTTAACGTGATTATTTAACAAGAAGTAAATAATTTAATCTCATAAATGTATTATAGAACGAGTTAGCCTTTCAAAAAAAATCAACCCACAAAACACTGATTAAATAACTACCAATAGAAAATTTCAACTGAATAATTGTATTTAAATATAAAGTATATACAAAATCAAACAAAAACCAATCAACAGAACCCTGATCAGAGAGCTACCTATGAGAGTTCTAGTTCGAAAACATCATTCGGATTCGATTATTTCGGATACGTTCGCGAATCATTCGTGAGGTCCATATAATCCGCGAACTAGGTTCCAAATTCAAATAGTTCGGAAGTATTATTCAGATCAGTCAGTTTGGATACGTTCGTGAATCATTCTGAGACGATTCGGAGAATTACTAACTAGGGATCAAGCAAGAGAGCCCGAAAATAGTCAACCAAGTGAAGAAAATGACCTAAATCATGTAAGATAGTTTCCATGAATCCTCCTTCTGCTTTATTTAGGTATTATAGTAAATATATATATTGTATTTATTTACTTATATATACTATATAATACTTATATATTGTATTTATACGAGAGGGGTAAGGGAAATATGTTCCCTACAAATAGGGCACATATTAATTCTAAACTTATCCATGTGTTGATCCTGTAAGCGTTCCCTGTGGGCTGAATGCCCACAGGCAAGAATGTCACGAAGAACTTCCCCAACTTCATATTCCATCTAGAAGAACACACATTTATCTTTTTCGTTTCCAACTTGTAAAGATTAGAGGATTCGGGTAGGAAGTATCATTTTACCGTATATGAAATCCCCAATTCTCTGTCTAATATGATGGATTAAGGCAGTTATAAAAAATCAAAGATTAAGAAACCCAACCCCACTAGCCACCAGTAATCTCGAAAGAAGTTTGCAATAGAATTACCTGTCGAAACGAAAAAAGTTAATCATTCTATTGAAGCAATGACCGGGACATATAACTTGTTATGAACAAACATAAAATAACAAAAAATTCAGTTTTTTGTATTCTCGACAGATTTATGTGGCGTGTCTTGGTCGTCGATAGCCATTGGTTGAAAAATACCAAGATCAAGAAAGCACACTGAAATGTATGAAGATCGAAAGTTAAGTACGGGGCTGATAACGTTTTTTATATGATGATTAAAGGTTGTTCTGATTGCATATAGTTTCTTAAACCAGACATAAAGAAGGGTTTAAAGTAGAGATATTTTGTAAATTAACTTTAATATGTAATTAGGATTCGGGTCGTAGCACCTGCAGTTGATTCATTATGTTCGTCGACAAACTAAAACCATTAGAAATTCGTTGGATGACATTTTCAAATAACCTTGACCATCCAATGACTAGCATTGATAGTTAAAATCTGACAAAGTATATAGCTTTTAAGTCCCTTTTCATCCTTTTCCATTATTATTACTGAATTATCTTTTCTCTGTTCATGAAAGTTATTAATGCAATTCCATACGATGTGAGAAACTACAATCAGTTGGTTAGCAAGATTTCAGTTCCTTATATGGGTAACATAAGAAACATCTAACACAATATAAATCTCTCAAAAAAAATTTGTTTCTCATATGTGATTCATGTGGTACTTTTTTTTTTATATAAAGTTCTCTATTTTTCGTACTTTTTGTATTTTAAAACGTAAAATAGTATAGATATTTTATAATTGTATTTGGGCAATGCTTGTTTTATAGGTTTTTTATTTCTTGAGTGTCTTATCACAATTTAGTTTTATGGTTATAGATATGTCGGAAGTTCTAAATTTTTTTACCAAATGTCAGTTTTCTCATTTATCTAATTTATATTCCTATATATAATAAAATTACGAAAAAAACAGGCTCTAGTCTTGTATATGTTACAGATGATTTTGAAGAAATACAATCCAACGTGCATTCTAATCAGAAATTATAAAATCGCAAAAAAAAAAATCTCCACAAGATGGTATTTGCCTGTTGGTATGGAAGTCATAATGATGCAACATCTTTCTTTGTGAAATTTATTGGGTATTGATTCATATTTAAAGAAGAAGCGTCATCAAAGATGGGTTCCTTAATAGCTTACCAACAATAGGTTCATGACTTCTTTGTTTGAAATTTACAAATTGACATAGAGAACCCCACCTTTATTCAACGACCTATTCAATGTAAAGTATGTGGAACACCCGTATTATTCGTATAACACGTGCTCAAAGATATGTGATTGATTCAAATAAAGGCTTCATCTCAAGCTTGCATTTGCGTTTAGAGAATGTTGGCACAAAATTGAAAATGTACCACTATGGAGCATCACTCCAGTAGGATGATGGTTAAGAGATAAAATACATCACTATGGTGCATTTTCACAAGTTGATCATAATTAGCCGAGAAATGGTAAAAATGCATTATTCACAATATGTTGTCACCAAAGTATATGTCGTTGGATATGGAAAACATGTCCCCCACTTTTGTTTGTAGATTTCAGTAAGACATGTGAGTTGTTATTTGAATGTTATTTAAGGAGAAATGACACTATAGATACAAAGATTAGTCGGTGAAGCTTAAACAATATGAAAGTATCATCATGGTGCTCATGCTAGTTACTCGGGAAAGCTTTATGATGCGTATGCTTCATTATTGTTGTGTTGCTAAACTAAGAATGCTTTATTAAGATCCATTCTAAAGAAAAATTCAATGATGTCATTCGTGTGGATCACTTGATAAAGACCCTTTGACAGATACAGACTAGGCTTTGATTGGATTTCATCCCTGCAACATGGGTTGGATACGGTTGATTCACCTTGGCACACGAAATATAAGTGCATTCTTTCATCTCAATGGAGAAACGAAGTAAGGAAACTGAAAATAGGCTTGCAATATGGCCTATGTGCAAGTCCAAGGCATAACTTATGTCTGGATAGGAATCAGATGAATATGCATCAGTACTAGTATGTATTTCCTTGCACCTTTTGCATAACAAGGGTAAGTTGGAACAACGTGGAGATACTTATGGGAACTAAGTTTAAGGCAGCATGCTTTCAAAGCATGCTTAGAAAAGAAAATCTACGTTTATCCTAGTGAGAAGTGTAGCTTTACGGGCCATATAATACGTTACTAGTGGCGCAAAGGGATATTCAACCCGCTGGCATTACATTGGAAGCATAATTTTTCTTTTTATCACACTTATAGTACCGATCGGTTGAACCCACCAAACGATGGTATGTCAGGTTTGGTTGTCAAGTTTATTTTTAAAATCGATCGCTTGAATTATTTACTAAAATCAACTTTGTTAGGCTGTATTCAATTTATATAGAAATATTTAAACAATCTCTATCTTACTCTTTGAAAAGATGGAGATATATTGAAGACAAACGCGGACATGATCCTTCAGAGTGAGGTTAAAAGATATTGGAATTTGAATTATTCAACTGTTATCAAGTTCTTATATTCATATTCACTAAAAAAAATAACATGCGAAATTTGTTTTACATGAACTTAGTTGTATAGATAACTTGATCATTCTAAAGATTCAAAAGAAGCATACACATTGGTTGTTTTTACAACTTATTTTATTGAGTTACATAATGTACATTTCTTGTTCTATATCAGAATCTATCTAGTTTGTATCGATTATCACCTTATTGAAGTAATACTGAGTTGTTAACATCGGTAAAATTATAAAGAGTGTGTCTGATATAGGTTATTGTGAAGGATTTGATGGTGTACTCGGTACCTAAGTATTTTTATTTATTGTTATTACAGATAATATTCCGCTAGACTTTATTATTGTAGTACCAAAAACAAAGTCAAATTCGCCCTTTTCGAAGTCAAATTAACTCCCTCTCCACCTGATCCAACCATGGTTGGATGAACCACCCGGTCCGATCTTTGTGTTACATCTTCAAAAATAAAGACCCATAACCAATACGCTATGCTTCCACGCTCATGTAGTCAATGTGTATTATGAGAAATTGCAAGTGAATGCTCAGATCCTAATTGTCGGAGAGATCCAATGCCAAGGGCATTTTCAGATGTGTAATCGAAAAAAATCATTAGAAAGGGTTCATTGAAGTGACATTAATATTCACCTTTCCTATTCCTTTGAAACGAAAAATAGATTTTATTACAACTTTAAACTATTATTTTTTTATTTTATTTTTTTTGAAACGAAAAATATATTGTATTGCAACTTGTTAAACTGTTACATAAGAAATATCCTTAAGTAATTGGGATCTGATCTCAACAGGTGGAGAATCAGTCCATAACATAGTGGTTTCATCCTTCCTACTTTCTTGGATAGAATGTCTGCAATTTTATTACTCTCTTTAGGAATGTGATAACATTTCCAAGAGTTAAAAACTTTAAAAAAATGTTTTGATGTCGAGAGTGACTTGAATCAAAAGTTGCCTATATTATTTAATTTCTCATTTTATTTTAAAGCAAAAAAGATTAAATCAAGATGACAATCTAACATTATCCAATTTATGATTAATTTGAGTTCTTCAAGATAGATAGTTTTGGCGCTTGCTTTCATACCTTGATTTGGTGACTTTCTGTTTAATCTTCTTTTGATCTTACTTTGAGAATAATTGGTTCCATTCGTAATTATAACATCCAACTTTTATTTTGACATAATCAGAGCAATATTGACAGCTTCTTCTTGTCAGCAAAAATAGGTATAAGTTAAAGTTATCTTGCAAAAAATTATCCAGTAGAAGTACCTAGTTATTGAGATTAAAGAATACAAGTATAATGCACTTGTGTTGCACATCGGCAAACAACATATTCTGCATTTTCATATAACAAACCTCAAACTACATAAATAAAATAAACTAAAAAAACAAAAACAAATTAAAACTTTGATTATCAATAACATATCACTCAGCGATATCAGATGACCTGAGAACATCTTGGAATACAACATTTTTAGTACATGTTCCAGAGATATCCGGAAGAACTCTATTCTTAACTAGCACTTTTTTTGTAGTTATTGAAACTCCCCTAGATAAAGAAACATATAGTTGTCTGTGACTAAACACCGGCTCCATGTAGATAAATACCAACATGTGGTATTGTCTGCCTTTGTACCTTGTTTTCATAAGTGCAAAACCCGCACGAACTTGAAATTTATTGCGTACGAATTTGAGTGGGAGTATCACCTCTTTTGGAGGTTCCATTGCTACCTGTGGAATCAAGATTCGGAGACCCGAACAACTACCGGTTACGATTTCCGCATCAATAAAGTTCCTATAGATACCTCTGCATAGTAATCTCGTGCCATTGCAAAGATACATATCTTGGATCCAAATTCCTCAATAGGATTATCGGAGCACCTACCTTGATTATAAGCCTATCAGGAGGATAATATTGTTCAACAAATCTCTTAAGCCATGTCAAAGGAATAGAAAACTACTTCATCTCCTGGAAAGATGCTAATAACTTTTTAATTGAGGTTTTCGACGATATCATTCTTTGAAGTAATCAACGCTCTATGACTCATATAACTTTTATCACTTGCATTCTTTTTAATCTTTGGAAAAACCTCATCGATTAATTTCTCAACAGATTGCTCACCTTCCCACTTCATTACAATGTCATATGGAAGTTTCACCATGTAATCCATGACATATGGCTCAGTCCTATCCCCAATTCGTAGAAATAATTCTGAGAATCTAGGGTCTAACCTTGAACGCATGTTCTCTTTTAAACGAATCACCTTAACATCCTTCCAGAATTTTGTGTTTGTCAAGAATGCAATAATTATTTGTGCTCGTGTATCATGGTCAACTACAGGAAACACTTGACGACCTCCAAATAGAAATTCAACTTTAGTCAAGTCTATTAGCGTTGTGTCCAGATCTTCAAATGCATTTCGTTTTTCCATTGTTGCTTCGTCCCAAATAATCAAATCGACTTTTCGAATGAAATCTACCAAAGAATATTTTGCGCCTATGTTGCATGTAGAAGTTGAGTATGCTGGTACGGTGGTTTGTAGAGATAAAAAAATGTACAATATCTAATCAAAAATTCAAAACATCTATCGGTTACTTTATTATGCACGTTATAATCTAAATAAAAGTACCATGAATACCTGGTAAAATATGTGTTCATTTTCAAAATAAATCTAGTTATTTCCCTATGCCTATGTTTTTATTTTTTTTCTTCACTCATGCCACTGGTTCACTCTGCAAATGGCCCGCTACTTGGTCACCAACTCAAAAAAATAAAAAATATTGGTCTTAGTCTAAAAAAAAAAAATCCCTAAGTTTCCAAGTCTCCGAAAATATCACCTCTTGAGGAGAGATTTCTACCATGCATATTTTCCTACAAAAGTCTCTCAAAATATCTGAAAACAATAAATCAAATACTTTCAATTCTTATTCGAATAACATGAATGTTGGTGTGATTCTTATGAAATTTAATCCAATAACATGGAGTTTCAAAGAATTTAAATGACTTAAAAAGGTCTCTAACCAATAAAAAGAGACATTCAGAGACTCACAAAAAGTCTCAATGGACTAACAGTGGATTTGAGTAATCTCTAAAAGTCGTTTGAAATATCATTTGACTAACCCCCCGTAAGTAAATATGTACTCCCTCTATCCAAAATTAGATGACCTAGTTTTAGTTTGTACAATTTGAAAAAGCGGGGGTCTAACAACCTCACCCAATATTTCGATTAGCAATCTGTATGGAAAACTCCGAGTTGTTTTCTAGAGAATCAACTAGACAGTTAGACTCAATCAATAGAAAATATCTCAAGGAATTATTATCTCAATCTCTCAATTTGATTTACTCAAGCAAATACAATTCGCGAGTCTTAATCAAAGAGAGATAACTTGGATGGCGTCAAAGACCAATTTCCAAGTGTCAATCAATTTAAATCAACAACCAATAAGGTCGGATATTCTAATTGATTGAACAACGCACAACCTATATTATTTTAATTATATAATGAAATATAATGCGGAAAAGAAATAACAGAGACAACATAATTTTGTTAACGAGGAAACCGCAAATGTAGAAAAACCCCGGGACCTAGTCCAGATTAAACATACATTGTAATAAGCCTCTACAGACACTAGCCTACTTCAAATTAACTTTGGTCTGGACTGTAGTACAACCCAAACCAATCTCACACTCATCCAAGGTACGGTTATTCTCTTATGCCTCTGATCCTAACAGGATACTGCGCACTTGATTCCCTTAGCTAATCTCACCCACAACCACGAGTTTCTACGACCCAAAGTCGAAGAATTTAATAAAAAAATCTGTCTCACACAGAAAAGTCTACATGTAATAGATAAATTCATCTCCGAAGAATAAACCTACGAGTTTTGTTCCGTCTTTTGATAAATCAAGGTGAACAGGAACCAATCAATAAAACCAGACTCATATTCCCGAAGTTCAGCTCAGTTTTATCAATCACCTCACAATAGTCTTAATCGACGCAGCGAAAAAAGATATTGTGGAGTTAAAAATAATAAGACGAAGATGTTTGTAACTACTTGTATATCCTTACTATCGGAGAAAGAAATCTCAAGACAATTATTACAATTGTACTCATATGATAGAAACAGCAAGATCAGATCACACAACTACAATAAAGTAGTATCGGCCTGGCCTCACAATCCCAATGAAGTCTCTAAGTTGTTAAACTGGTTTTAGAAGAATAAAACCAAAGGTTAAAGGAGAATAGACTCTAGCTTAGCAAACTAGTATCACCCAAAATGTGTGGGGATTAGTATCACCCAAAAGTAACAAAGCATTCAATATTCATCGGGATTAGGTTTCGATCGAAAACTTAGCTTGCCATACACACATGTACTTGAGAGTTCTCCCTTAATATTAGTCAACCAAATGGTTAGCCAAATGATAACTTCCATATCAACCATATTCTTCTTCACCATAACTAGTCCAAATGACTCAAATGAACTAGTTAGAGAGTTGTTCAATTGCTATGAGATCGCATGTACTACATAATACACAATTGAATCAAAAATGATGTGATTCACTCAAATCAATTCATAAACTATAAAGCCCCGGTTTGCAAAAGCATTCCTTAGTTAATTAAGATAAGTTCACGAAAATTGTTTTCAGACATAAACTTCTTGAGTTCGCGGACTCAAGTTAACCGGTTGGAGTTCACAAACTCCAACCGAAATTCTCGGGTTCGAGAACCTCCGTCAGTTCACGGACTGAAACTGATCTTCAACTCCAGCAGAAATTCTGGGGTTCGAGAACTACGCCGGTTCGCGGACTGAGTTTCCGGCTCACGTTCCGATATCACTTGATCAATAAAGTTCATAAACTTCGGCTCAAGTGCTAAGGACTTATACATATATGTGTTTCCACAACAATGTTTATATCTCCCAATGGTTATATATTCTAAACTCTCATTTCAATCATTAAAACATTCTCAGAGGGCGTTATATAGTTGTTATTCACAAACTATTTTTCGTCAGAGAAATTTTCAAAGTGATTGAAACATAACATGACTTTCGTCACTAGGTAAAGATGAACTTGGCTAAAGAGAAAGCTTTACCAACACCCATTTCGAGAAATAGATAAGCTAGATATACTCAGCTCGAAATGTCACATGTGCATATTCTTAGTCTATATAGTAATACGACTTTTGCCTCAAGATAGGAGATATAGTAGATAGACTTTTGAGTGATAGATAAGTTCAAGTCTCCACACACGTTTTAGGCGATGAAGATCCACTAGTTCCTTGAGTATTCCTCCGTCTTGTATGATGATTGCCATGGAGTTCTTAAGCTCAACTAAACTTTCTATCCTAGTCCGAGACATTAGCTATAATAGACTAGTAATTAAGACTTTATAGTTTTGATCACTAACATTGACAAACATGCTTGAGATAAAAACGCATGTGAGTTCGACCGAGCTTAATCTTAGTGGAAAAAATATTAATACATATGGAATACAAAAATATATAAATAAACTTTGTAGCTCCTATTCCACATGCCCAATCTTCAACAATACTCGAAATCTTCGTCACTTCCAAGTAGTCCAATGATCCTAAAGGTTGTAAGTTTAGCATCATCGTTGTTTAAAATCCGTAGTTATAACATTGAGAAAAGCATCGGTTCTCAATCATTGTTATACAGTGTCATAGTATTTTTAAATAGCGTCAAAGTCCAATTGCATCACAACTTCAACAACAATACTATGGTGATACTTCACTCCCCCTTAGTCAATACTCCACCTCACATGGAAACCACTCCCACTTACATAATGATCTGAAAACCATATGTATTTGTAGTGTGAACTACAATTAATTCTCCCCCTTTTTGTCAATAAAATTGGCAAAGGTACAAGAATGGGATCCTAATGAAATTTTTGTAAGAGACATTTCATGACCAAAGGTAAATGTGTATCATCTTATTTAGATGCAATCATAAAGCCTAAGCTAAATGCATTCATCAAGGAGTTTATAAAGATGCAAGATAATCCTTAAAATATTCCACAGCTGCACTCCCCACAAAGATTTGGCAATTAAGCACAATTTCAAAAGAACTCTCCCCCATAAAATATCATTCCCAAAGGAACAACAAGAGCGACCTTAATTTCAATAGAAAATAAGGATTTCTTTAGACTCAACAAATTGCATAAAAGTATGAATTTGGAATCCAACAAGAAATCTCAAGCCAATGAGACGAACATGTTTGTGACTACTTTTATCTTTCCTATGCGAGATATAAATCTCAAGCCAATTATTACAATTACACTCATACGATAGAAACAGCATGATCAGATCACACAACTACAAGAAAAGTAGTATCGGTCTGGCTTCACAATCCCAATGAAGTCTTTAAGTCGTTAACCTAGTTTTAGAAGAAGAAAACCTAAGGCTAAAGGAGAATCGACTCTAGCTAGCAAACTAGTATCACACAGAATGAGTGGGGATTAAGTTTCCCAGTTTCTAGAGTTCTCCCTTATATAGTCTTTAAAATCAGGGTTTGCAATCAACGTTAGGTTGCTAACAAAGCATTCAATATTCACCGTTAGATGAAAACTTGATTAGATACAAGATAATATCTCTTAACCGTTAGATCGAAAACTTAGCTTTCCATACACAAATGTACTTGACGATTTAGGTTTGTGTAACCGTACCCAAACGTGTACAATGGTTAGTTCAATATTAGTCAACCAAATGGTTATCCAAATGATAACTTTCATATCAACCATATTCTTCCTCACCATAACTAGTCCAAATGACTCAAATGAACTAGTTAGAGAGTTGTTCAATTGCTATGAGATTTCATGTCCTACACAAGACACAATTGAAACAAAAAAGATGTGATTCACTCGAATCAATTCATAAACTATAAAGCCACGGTTTGCAAAATCATTCCTTAGTAATTTAGATAAGTTCACGAGCATCGTTTTCATACATAACCTCTTCAGTTCGCGGACTCAAGCTAACTAGTTGGATTTCACAAACTCCAACAGAAATTCTCGGGTTCGAGAACCTCCGTCACTTCGCGGACTGGGTTCGCGGACTGAAACTGAGCTTCAATTCTAGTAAAAATTATGGGGTTCGATAACTACGCCAGTTCGCGGACTGACTTTCCAGCTCACGTTCTAGCTCCACTTGATCAACAAAGTTCGCAAACTTCGATTCAAGTGCTAAGGACTTATACATATATGTGTTGCCACAATAATGTTTATATCCCCCAATGGTTATATAGTCTAAACTCTCATTTCAATCATTGAAACTTTCTCAGAGGACGCTATATAGTTGTTATTCACAAACTATTTTTCTTCAGAGCGATTTCCAAGATGATTGAAACATAACATGACTTTCGTCACTAGGTAAAGATGAACTTGGTTAAAGAGAAAGATTTACCAACACCCATTTCGATAAATAGATAAGCGAGATATACTCAGCTCGAAATGTCACATATGCATATTATTAGTCTATATAGTAAAACGACTTTTGTCTCAAGATAGGAGATATATTAGATAGACTTTTGAGTGATATATAAGTTCAAGTATCCACATACCTTTTAGTCGATGAAGATCCACTGGTTCCTTGAGTAGTCATTCATCTTGTATGATGATTTCCATGGAGTTCTTGAGCTCAACTACATTTTCTATAATAGTTTGAGACCCAAGCTATAGTAGACTAGAAATCAAGACTTTATAGTTTTGATCACTAACATTGACAAACATGCTTGAGATAGAAACGCATGCGAGTTTGACCGAGCAATGCTCTAACAATCTCCCCCTTTGTCAATTTTAGTGGAAAAACTATTAATACATATGGAATACAAAAATTATATAAATAATATTTATAGCTCCTATTCCACATGCTTAGTCTTCAACAATACTCGAAATTTTCGTCACTTCTAAGTAGTCCAATTATCCCAAAGGTTGTAAGTTTAGTATCATCGTTGTTGAAAAATCCGTAGCTATAACAATGAAAAAAGCATCGGTTCTCAATCATTGTTATACAATGTCATAGTATTATTACACAGTGTCAAAGTCCAATTGCATCACAACTTCAACAATAATACTATGGTGATACTTCGATCCCCCTTAGTCAATACTCCATCTCACATGGAAACCACTCCCCCTTACATAATGATCCGAAAACCATATGTATTTGTAGTGTGAACTACAACTATTTCTCCCCATTTTTGTCAATAAAATTGGAAAAGGTACAAGAACGGGATCCTAATGAAATTTCCGTAAGAGACATTTCATGACCAAAGGTAAATGTTTTATCATCTTGTTTGGATGCAATCATAAATCATAAGCTAAATGCATTCATCAAGGAGTTTATAAAGATACAAGATAACCCCTAAAATAATTCCACAGCCGCACTCCCCACAAGGATTTGGCAATTAAGCACAAGTTCAAAAGAACTCTCCCCCATAAGATGTCATTCCCAAGGGAACAACAAGAGTGACCTTAATTTGAAGAGAAAAGAAGGATTTCTACATACTAAAAAAACATCTAGATGAAACAACTAACAAGTCGTAAACTGACTGGAGTTCTAACTCAATTTCCAAAAAGATCTAGATAAGCACATGGGCAAGAGTTATGGAAATAATTAATGAACCGAAACAACATCAATAGACTGCCTGAAGTGCTGAAAAGTGGCATTGTCTAAAGGTTTGGTGAGGATGTTAGCCAACTGTTGTTCGGAAGGAACAAATTCCATATTGATGATACCATTCTCATAAAGATCTCGAATAAAATGGTACCTTATGTCAATATGCTTTGTTCTTGAGTGCTCAACAGGATTCTCAGTGATTCAAATCGCACTGAAGTTATCACAAAAGATCTTCATTATTCCAGTATCAACTCCATAGTCATCCAATATTTGTTTCATCCATAAGAGTTATGTACAACATGACCCAGCAGCAATATACTCTGCTCTAATAAAAGAAGTGGTAAGTTTTTCAAACAAGGCTCTAGGTGATTGTTTTAACCCATATAGAGCCTTTTTGAGTTTGAGAACGTGATCTAGAAAATCATTGTTTTATCCCCTTTTGGTTGAGCAACGTAAACTTCTTCCTTTAATATCCCGTTTAGAAACGCAGATTTTACGTCCATCTGAAAAAGTTTAATTTTGAGGAAACAAGCATGTGCTAATAAGAGTCTAATGGACTCAAGGCATGCCATGGGTGCAATGGTTTCATAAAAATCGATACCTTCAATTTGTGAATATCCTTGAACGACAAGTCTACCTTTATTTCTAATAATTGTGCCAAATTCATCAGACTTGTTCTTAAATATCCATTTGGTACCAACAATATTAACATTGGAGGGACAAGGTACGAGTTCCCATACATCTTGTCTTTAAAATTGATTTAACTCTTCGTGAATAACATTTACCCAGGCGGGATCACTAATAGCTTCATCAATATTTCTTGTTTCTACAAGAGAAAGATAACAACCAAAATTACAAATATTTTGAAGTTGTCCTCTTGTTCTAGCTATATAATCACTTCCTCCAATAATACTGTTTGGATCATGATTTCTTTGAAACCAGAGGTGTCGTGGAGGGGGAACAAGTTCTGGTTCGTTAGGGGTGGCTTGATCAGTGCTCTTCTCCTCTTCACAAGAAATATCAGGATCAGTAACAGTTAAAATAACTTCAACTGAGTTAGGTATTTCTTTGACTTTATGAATTGTCTCTGTTGGAGGAAACTCAGCAGGAGAATTATCATGATAAAAATCACTAATATTATCAATAATAACATTAGCAGATTCTATCATGACCTGGGTTCAGAGATTAAATACTCGAAACCCACGAATGTCAGAAGCATATCCAAGAAAGATACCTTCATCACCTTTGGTATCAAACTTCCCTCTATTCTATCGATCTTTCAGTATGTATCACTTACTTCCAAACACTCTAAGATAGTGCAATTTGGGTTTTCTACCATACCATAACTCATACGCAGTGTTAAGAGTTTTAGATCGTAAGTAAACATGGTTGATCAAATAACATGCTGTAAAAATAGCTTATCCCCAAAATCTTAAAGGTAGATTTTTTTTGTGGAGCATTATGCTGGCCATCTCTTGAATATTCCTATTCTTTCTTTCGGAAACTCCATTAGCTTGAGGAGTAATAGGTGGAGAATATTGTTGAGTAATCCCTAATTCGTCACAAAATTCAAACACTTTAGTGTCCTTGAATTCAGTTCCACGGTCGCTCATAATTTTCTTTAGCTTACGACCTTGTTCGTTCTGGATTCTACTCACAATAATATTGAATTCTCCAAAAGTTTCATTCTTATGAGATATGAATGCAACCCAAGTGAATCTGGTGTAATCATATACCATAACCAAAGCATACTTCTTACCAGCAACAGTGGGTTGTTTAATTGGTCCGAAGAGATCCATATGAATTAAATCAAGTGGGGATTTGGTGAGAATATCTCGAGATGATTTATGGTGAACTTTCATTTGTTTACCCTTTTGACAGGCACCACATACACCTTCAATCTTTGGATTGATTTTTGGAACACCTCCAACAAGTTCTTTCTTAATAATCTTAGTTAGAAGGCGATAATTGATGCGACCAAAACGTTCATGCCAAAGATGTGTAGATTCCATATTAGTAAAATTGCAATAATTGTTAAACTGAGTATCGAGAAGATAACAGTTGTTTTTGCCATGAGTTCCTTGAAAAATTACTTTCCCAGTTTTATCTAAAATGTGACATCCATTTGCATTAAAGACAACTCGATGGCCTTTTTCACATATTTGACTAATAGAAAGAAGATTTGCAGTCATACCTTTTACGTAGACTACATCATGTATTTCAGGTGCGCTAGGTAATTTGATCGTTCCCTTCTTACTTATATAGAAACATCTTCCATCTCCAAATGTTACTGGTCCTCCTTCATAGTTATCTGCGGAAACAAACCAAGTAAGATCACTTGTCATATGTCTGCTACATCCACTATCAAGGAACCATTGAAAGTGTGTTGTTTATTTTAAAGCAAAATCTCCCATACTATTAGTATTATTCTATTTGGGATTTCCTAATAGTTCAGTATGTCTTTTTGAAGACATAAGAAGTTGTTTAGTTTTCTTATAAAGATCACTTGCAACTTTTAAACTCTTTTGAAAAGACACACACTTATGTTGAAAGTGATTAGGGGAATTGGTAGGCCTAGAAAGATACCTACTACTATGTATAAACTGCAAGTGCAAAGTGTCGACAAGCAACACAGGGAAAGCACAGGTCGAACCACATAGACTTGGAGAGTGTAGAAGTTGATTCTAAATCCTTACTACGAACTGATTCAGAGAGTAACCAAAAGGGATTTGATTTTGTCGATACAACGGGATATAGGAAAAGACTTAAACAGAAAGTAATTTGAATTAAAATATACAATTAAATCAAGGTGTAAATACTGAGAATATGGATACTAGGGTATTCAAATTCACCACTAACCTATGATATGCATTCAACTTGTAATATTATTCTTGTCCTTAAAACAAATTCAAATCTACCGTATATCTAAGGTGTTTCTCCAATGGATAATTTAATCACAACTAAAGCATTTCTCCAAAGCATTAATTGTCTAATTAAAGCGCAACTAATCTGAGGATCAACATTAGATTAAGCATGAGTTGTAGCATAATCAACATAGAGATATTCTAACTACAATGGATACATGGAATACATTGTGAGAGCAAGATGTTGACAAACTTATATTAAATTATATCTTTAAACAATTCTAAACTTTCAGGAACAATATACAAGATATGAATACATAACAATAAATTACGGCTTCATTTAAACCCTAGAAAATGAATTTAGAACATGATGAAAATGGAAAATGGAAATTCACTGATAGGAAATATGGTGTGTAGAGAACCCCTCAGCCGTGTCTGCCCAATGAGAGAAGAATTCGAACTTATTTATAGGATGAAATACCCGACACAGCGTGCACCTCCCATAAGACACATTCGTTGGATGCTTCACTTTCGGCGCATGTGAAATATTCTTCACGCTTTGTCTCTTAAAATTCCTCCCACTTTGTCTTCTCCTTCCACGTTCTCCTCTTCTTTCCACTTTATCTCTTCTTTCCACTTTCTCTCTTGTCGTCTTGATGTCCCTTTCACCCAAGCGCTCACAAGCTCTTCCATGCCTTGCTTCTTCTCACGCGAGCATGTGCTTTCTTTCCTTTCTCCCCACTTCTGTCCTTTTCTTCCCCTCAACGTGCTGCTGTCTCTTTTCCCACTAGATGATGTTTAGTTTAGTTTAATTGAAGAGGAAAACAAAATTAATGGGTGAGGTGGGGGTTGTATAGTGTAGTGGAGAAATTATGGGTTTTGGAAAGATGATGGTGGTGCTGTCGGGCGTGATGGAGAAAGGATTAGAAAAATGGTTAGGGGCTGAACATTAAAGGGAGTGTTTGGCTAGGTCAAATGTATGAAGGTGGTAGACAAACTGTGGTGTGAGGCGGACGCTTATAATTTGGATGCAACTCCTAGAATCGATTGAACGGTCCAATTTTCTGCTCTTTTGGCTACACAATTCTTCCAAGCTTTATTTGGTACTTAAAAACACAAAATTAAATAATACTAATATTTATTCTTGAAAATGGTAAAAATGAAGAATTTGGGATAATATATGACTATGAAGCGCGAAAGATGAGTTAAGTGCCAATGAAAAGGTGTATGAATATGCAATATTTGGCACTCATCAGGAATCACAAAAAAAACATGGGCCAACACTTTTACACTTCATAGAACAGTTATGATTCATATCAGTTTTCACAACCTTTAAACGTTGTTTATCATCTGATATATGACGGTTCCTTAGATAGAAACTACCATGGTTACTCATATTCATTAAGGGTCTTGAGTTGGTTTCAAATCCTTTAGGATTGCAATTTCTGCAACAATATCAGAATTGATCCGGATTTGTTCATTCAACCTTTTCTGAAGAATAACTAGATTATCAGAACTTCTTCTACGATTGGTTTTTAATCCGGGTGAAGCGTTATAAAAGACTATATTGTCCATAGAGTCAGATCGCTACAAACACAGACTTGTAAGGTCTTTAACGTGTTTTCCTAATCTGATACCAATTGAAAAAGCGGGGGTCTAATAACCTCACCCAATATTTCGATTAGCAATCTGTATGGACAACTCCGAGTTGTTTTCTAGAGAATCAACTAGACAATTAGACTCAATAAATAGAAAATACTCAAGGAGTTATTATCTCAATCTCTCGATTTGATTTACTCAAGAAAATATAATTCGCGAGTCTTAATCAAAGAGAGATAACTTGGATGGTACCAAAGACCAATATCCAAGTGTCAATCAATTCAAATCAACAACCAATAATGGCCGGATATTCTAATTGATTGAACAACGCACAACCTGTATTATTTCAATTATATAAAAATATAAAGCGGAAAAAAATAACACAGACACCAGAATATTGTTAACGAGGAAACTACAAATGCAGAAAAACCCCGGGACCTAGTCCAGTTTAAACATACACTGTATTAAGCCACTATAGACACTAGCTTACTCCAAATTAACTTTTGTATGGACTGTAGTTGAACCCCAAGCAATCTCACACTGATCCAAGGTACAATTATGCTCCTACGCCTATGATCCCAGTAGGATACTGCGCACTTGATTCCCTTAGCTGATCCCACCCATAACCAAGAGTTGTTATGACCCAAAGTCGAAGAATTTAATAAACAAATCTTTCCCATACAGAAAAGTCTACAGGTAATAGATAAATTCATCTGCCACGAATAAACCAACAAGTTTTGTTCCGTATTTTGATAAATCAAGGTGAACAGGAACCAATCAATAAAACCAGACTTATATTCCCGAAGAAAAACTCAGTTTTATCAATCATCTCACAATAAACTTAATCGACGCAGCGAAGAAGATTATTGAGGAATCACAAAAAATAAGACGATGATGTTTGTGACTACTTTTATCTTACCTATCGGAGAGAGAAAATCTCCATCCAATTATTACAATTGTACTCGTACGATAGAAACATCAAGATTAGATCACACAACTACAAGAAAAGTAGTATCGGTCTGGCTTCACAATCCCAATGAAGTCTTTAAGTCGTTAACCTGGGTTTAGAAGAAGAAAACCAAAGGTTAAATGAGAATCGACTCTATCTTGGCAAACTAGTAAAACACAAAATGTGTATGGAATAGGTTTCCTAGTTGCCAGAGTTTTCCCTTATATAGTCTTTCAAATCAGGGTTTGCAATCAATGTTAGCTTTCTAACAAAGTATTCAATATTCACCGTTAGAAGAAAACCTGATTAGATACAAGATAATATCTCTCAACCGTTAGATTGAAAACTTAGCTTTCCATACACACATGTACTTGACGATTTGGGTTTGTGTAACTGTACCAAAATGTGTACAATGGTTGGTTCAATATTAGTCAACCAAATGATAACTTTCATATCAACCATATTCTTCTTTACCATAACTAGTCAAAATGACTCAAATGAACTAGTTAGAGAGTTGTTCAATTTCTATGAGATCTCATGTACTACATAAGACATAATTGAATCAAAAACGATATGATTCACTAGAATCAATTCATGAACTATAAAGCCACGGTTTGCAAAAGGATTCGTTAGTAATTTAGATAAGTTCACGAATATCGTTTTCAGACATAACCTCTTGAGTTCGTGGACTAAGTTCGCAGACTCAAGCTAACCGGTTTGAGTTCACAAACTCCAGCAGAAATTATCGGGTTCGAGAACCTCCGTCAGTTCGCGGACTGGGTTGGCGGACTGAAACTGAGCTTCAACTCCAGCAAAAATTCTCGGGTTCGAGAACTACGCCAGTTCGGGAACTGAGTTCGCGGCTCACGTTCCGGTTCTACTTGATCAACAAAGTTCGCCAACTTCGGTTCAAGTGCTAAGGGCTTATACGTATATGTGTTTCCACAAAAATGTTTATATCCCCCAATGGTTATATAGTATAAACTCTCATTTTAATCCTTGAAACTTTCTCAGAGGGCGTTATATAGTTGTTATTCACAAACTATTTTTCGTCAGAGATTTTTCCAAGATGATTGAAATATAACATGACTTTCGTCACTAGGTAAAGATGAACTTGGATAAATCAAAAGCTTTACCAACACCCATTTCGAGAAATATATAAGCGAGATATACTCAGCTCGAAATGTCACATGTTCATATTCTTAGTCTATATAGTAAAACGACTTTTGTCTCAAGATATGAGATAGAGTAGATAGACTTTTGAGTGATAGATAAGTTCAAGTCTCCCCATACCTTTTAGTCGATGAATATCCACTGGTTCCTTGAGTAGTCCTTCATCTTGTATGATGATTTCCATAGAGTTATTGAGCTCAACTACACTTTTTATCCTAGTACGAGACATTAGCTATAGTAGACTAGAAATCAAGACTTTATAGTTTTGATCACTAACACTGACAAACATGCTTGTGATAGCAAGCATGCGAGTTTGACCGAGTAATGCTCTAATAGTAACCTACAACAGATTCGCAAACGATCAACTTCTAATCCCTATAAAGAGTAAAGTTGTCGATAAAACCCTTTTTCTTTTGTTTGATAGACAAAAAGAAAACAAGTCTAAGAAAAGAGAAAAATTAAAAATTTCCTAAAGACTGAGAGGTACAAAATTATTGTCTCTTTTGATCAGGCGCATGAGACAAGATTTTAACAAAATAACACAATTAAGTTGTGTTGTGGTGAACAACAATTTGTCCACCAATTTCCTTTTGAGATGAATTCATAGACCTCTGTCTATCAAAACAGTTTGACCATACTTTCTTTTCAAATGGTCTTGGTTTTTCCTTGGAAACTAACTTCTTAGACGAAGATAAAATCTTACATACCTCTGCGATCTTCTGAGCAAGTTTAAACTTTATTGCTAAATGATTTGCTCTTCGTTGAAGTTTGTTGACGTTTATTTGTTTGTGTTTGAACTTGCACATCTCATAAACTTTATTGCTAAACTCTTTTAATGAACAATACGAGAACATCATATTTGGATAGTAATCAGGTTTATGAGATGTGCAAGCAGCTAGGCACATAGTGGATCCTGAAACATTATAAACAGAGTTTCCAAGAAACGGGTCAACGTTTTCTTCCATAATGGTTGGATTATCTTCTGAAAGAATATCAATATTCATATGTGTATTGCTACAATTATCAAAATCAATATTTTCACCAAGAAGTGCAACACTTGATTTCCCATCTTCATTAGAGTCATAGCTTTCAGACATTTCATCAAGAGTTGTTGCAAGACCTTTGTTCCCAGTGTATTTTATATGATTTGGATACTCGTTTGCAAAATGACCAAATCCCTTACACTTAAAGCAGTAAGGCATATCCTCATCATCAGTTTTATCAATATCCCTATTTTTAGAAGGAACATGATTATGAGGTTTGACTGATGCCTTCGGCTTATCTCTGGAGAACCGTTTACTTCTCTTCAACAGAAAGTTCCTAAACTGTCTTATGATCATCGAGATTGACTTGTCCATATCTTCATCTGATAAATCTGTCTCAGAGTGATCATCTTCAGAGATATACACTTTTTTACTTTTATCAAGTAATTTAGTGTCCTTTTGTGCTTTAAACGCAACATCGTTAGATTTGGATGAAAGTTCATGATAAAAGATGTTAAGCTTTCCAACCAGCGTATTTCTGGAGAGAGTATATAGGTTATTTCCCTCAACGATGGCATGCTTCTTAGCATCGTATTTAGATGGAAGTGATATGAGAATTTTCATCACAATGTCCTTTTCAGGAATAGTCTTACCTAATGCAAAAGATGCATTAACAATTTCAGACACTTTGTGATTAAACTCATCAAATGTTTCTTCATCTGCCATACAAAGGTTTCCCAATCAGAATTAAGGTTTTGAAGCCTTGCTTCCTTTTCACTGGTGTTACCTTCGAATAAGGTTGCTAAGATATCCCAAGCTTCTTGCAACTTACTGCAATTAGACACATGGTGTTGAAGATTTGGGGTAATGGCAGGTATGATTGCATTCAAACCGTCGGAGTTTTTATTTGCACCAAGAATCTCTGCAGAAGTGTATTCAGCAATATTTTTTGGAACATTTACATCTCCAATTGCCTCAACAGGAGCATCATAGCCATTAACAACATATACCAATGATTGGAAATCACGTGCTTGAAGAAAAACGCGCATAACAATTTTCCACCATAAGTAATTAGAGCCATCGAAGACTGGTTGTACGTTTATTTAGATAGCACCTCTGTCCATAGAGTCAGATCGCTACAAGAACATACTTTTAAGGTATTGCAAATGTTTTCCTGCTCTGATACCAATTGAAAAAGCGGGGGTCTAAAAACTTCGTCCAATATTTCTATTAGAAATTTGTATGGACAACTCCGAGTTGTTTTCTAGAGAATCAACTAGACAGTTAGACTCAAACAATAGAAAATATCTCAAGGAGTTATTATCTCAATCTCTCAATTTGATTTACTCAAGCAAATACAATTCATGAGTCTTAATCAAAGAGAGATAACTTGGATGGTACAAAATACCAATATCCAGGTGTCATTCAATTTAAATCAACAACCAATAATGTCGGATATTCTAATTGATTGAACAACGCACAACCTATATTATTTCAATTATATAACAAAATATAATGCGGAAAAGAAATAACACAGACACCAGAATTTTGTTAACGAGGAAACCGCAAATGCAAAAAAACCCCGAGACCTAGTCCAGATTAAACATACACTATATTAATTAAGCCGCTATAGACTCTACCCTACTCCAAATTAACTTCGGTTTCGCCTGTAGTTGAACCCCAACCAATCTCACACTGATCCAAGGTACAGTTATGCTCCTACGCCTATGATCCCAGAAGGATAATGCGCACATGATTCCCTTAGTTAATCTCACCCACAACCAAGAGTTGCTACGACCCAAAGTCGAAAACTTTAATAAACAAATATGTCTCACACAGAAAAGTCTACAAGTAATATATAAATTCGTCTCCCACGAATAAACCTACGAGTTTTGTTCTGTCTTTTGGTAAATCAAGGTGAACATGAACCAACCAATAAAACCAAACTTATATTCCCAAAGAACAAATCAGTTTTATCAATCACCTCACAATAGTCTTAATCGACGCAGCGAAAAAAGATATTGTGGAGTTACAAACAATGAGACAAAGATGTTTGTAACTACTAGTATATCTTGCCTATCGGAGATAGTAATCTCAAGCCAATTATTACAATTGTACTCGTACGATAGAAACAACAAGATCAGATCACACAACTACAAGAAAACTAGTATCGGTCTGGCTCTCACAATCCCAATGAAGTATTTAAGTCGTTAACCTGGTTTTAGAAAAAGAAAACCAAAGGTTAAAGGAGAATAGACTATATCTTAGAAAACTATTATCACATAGAATGTGTGGGGGTTAGGTTTCCCAGTTGCTAGAGTTCTCCCTTATATAGTCTTTCAAATCAGTGTTTGCAATCAATGTTAGCTTGCTAACAAAGCATTCAATATTCACCGTTAGAAGAAAACTTGATTAGATACAAGCTAATATCTCTCAACCGTTAGATCGAAAACTTAGCTTGCAATACACACATGTACTTGACGATTTGGGTTTGTGTAACTGTACTCAAACGTGTATAATGGTTGGTTCAATATTAGTCAACCAAATGGTTAGCCAAATGATAACTTTCATATCAACCATATTCTTCTTCACCATAACTAGTCCAAATGACTCAAATGAACTACTCTCTAGTTGTTCAATTGAGATCTCATGTACTACACTAGACACAATTGAATCAAAAACGATGTGATTCACGTGAATTGATTAATGAACTATAATGCCACGGTTTGCAAAAGCATTCCTTAGATAATTAAGATAAGTTCACGAACATCGTTTTCAGACATAACCTTTTTGAGTTCGCGGACTCAAGTTAACCGGTTGGAGTTCACAAACTCCAGCAGAAATTCTCGGGTTCGAGAACCTCCGTCAGTTCGCGGACTAAAACTGAGCTTCAATTCCGGCAGAAATTCTCGGGTTAGAGAACTACGCCAGTTCGCGTACTGAGTTTCCAGCTCACGTTCCGATTTCATTTTATCAACAAAGTTCGCAAACTTCGGTTCAAGTTCTAAGGACTTATACATATATGTGTTTCCACAATAGTGTTTATATCCCCCAATGGTTATATAGTCTAAACTTTCATTTCAATCATTAAGACATTCTCAGAGGGCGTTATATAGTTGTTATTCACAAACTATTTGTCGTCAGAGCAATTTTCAAAGTGATTGAAACATAACATGACTTTCGTCACTAGGTAAAGATGAACTTGGTTAAAGCGAAAGCTTTACCAACACCAATTTCGAGAAATAGATAAGCGAGATATACTCATCTCTAAATGTCAAATGTGCATATTCTTAGTCTATATAGTAATACGACTTTTGTATCAAGATAAGAGATAGAGTAGATAGACTTTTGAGTGATAGATAAGTTCAAGTCTCCACATACCTTTTAGTGGATGAAGATCCATTGGTTCCTTGAGTAGTCCTTCGCCTTGTATGATGATTTCCATGGAGTTCTTGAGCTCAACTACACTTTTTATCCTAGTCCGAGATCTTAGCTATAGTAGACTAGAAATCAAGACTTTATAGTTTTGATCACTAACATTGACAAACATGCTTGAGATAGCAACATATGCGAGTTCGACCGAGCAATGCTCTAACATAATTTTTAAGGCAAGGAGGAGAGGAAAGTATTTTTAAGTAATTTCTGACTATTCCCTTATGTATAATAATATATAAAATTTAAAAATGATTAATCTCTCAAACTATATGATGGATATTCGTAAACTATATACCATTGGAAAGCATTTTAAAACACCTACATAACGAATATAAACAAGGCTATCAAATTTTATATATTTCTTATACTAACTAGATGACCTTTGCCACGGTGGGGAGGGCCGACCGAAGAAAAAAAGAAATACTGCTGCAATTGGACTGTAAAAGTAAATTTGTGCCTAAAGTGAAAGTATCACTTTCTTGAAAGGGAAGAGTACATCATTTTATTAGTTGCAAAGGAAAATTAGTTGATGAATAAACCAAAATATTATTAAAAAAAGTATTATATATCCTTTGTGCATAAATGATATACATTTATTTTCAAAATTGTGCCTAAAATGATAAATCCCTCCGATTTTTTCGTAAAAACTCTAAATTTGATATAGTTGTTTGTGCTCGTTGGATAGGCTTTTTTGTTAGCTTTCTAACGAGATAAAATTTGCAAAATTCCAAGGCACGGATTTTTAGATATGTTATTTTAAAGTTTGGTTACCAATGATACCCTTTAAAGAATAAGAAATTATAATAAAATTTGGCTTTTATATCTAGTTCCCCTTCTTTAAAAAAATTACACCTACGTCCTTTTTGGTTACACCAAATCCAATCTTTTTTGTCCAATTGAAAAAAAATGTCACGCTTCACATTGACACAAAGTCACCATATAAGGTCCTCCCTCGCTTTGCTCGGTCGGCCCAATAATAATCAATTAAAAGGGTAATTTTAGAAATTCCCCGTTTGTTCGATGATATGGGTCATCTAATTTGGGACAAGATTTAAAACTAACTAGGTAATATAATTTTGGGACGAAAAGAGTATATTTTTTTAAATCACTAACAGAAATCAGCATCTAACTGAGTCAACACGGGTCAAAGTTGGTCTTTAGACCAAACGCAAAGGCTGGACAAATGTTAGACAAAACCCAGATTTTGGTCGAAACCTGAGTACCAAAAATCAAATGTCCCAACTAAAAACCTACCCTACTTTTTCGATCAAAAAAACATGAAAACTACTTTTTCTTAAAAATTCCTGGCTAAATTGGGGTCTATACCACTTAATTTGGGCCTATAGCTAGAGGACAAAAAAGTTCATTAGAAATAACCTTCACAACACCCCTTATCAAAATAATTACCTAAGTACCTATTTTATCTCTGATTAATTAGCATTAATTAATCATATTAGGGGGTTAATTATGTTTTGGATATGAGAACTAATATTAGAGAGTTCATCAAAACATCAAACGTTTTGATTTTTTTCCGCAAACAGTACTCATAATCGTTTTACGTTCATGCACTTGTAAACCGATTTTGGATTGGTGTTTCCAAATTAACAGAAGACATCTATAATCGGTTTATGTTGCCATATGTATAATCCTATTTGTAATCGGGTTTTACAGATTACATATATACCGATTGTTTCCTTTCATCCGATTTTTTTTTTCATTCATTCCATTATTATTGTAGGATGCATTTAGCACATGCATCAAGCCTTTAAACTCCTAGGCGACCCTAGTGGACGAGTTATAGTCTAGGGTTTACATAGAGGTCTACCCACAAAACCTATACAAAAACTTCTAAATCCATCAATCTTCCTCCGAAGACGATACACGATCCATGAAGTCCGGGTCATTCTCCGGGATTTTTTCTACCAAGAAGTGATAGCTTGCATCGAATGTGAATTCTTCCCCCTTTTCCTTTCACGACTTTGTGCTACAAAAAAAAAAACAAACTTACATTTGTTAGTGGTGTTTCTTTGGAAGATAAAACAACATGGGTTACTATTTATGGGTAAAAATCGTTTCCGCCGATTTCGGTAAATTCGGTAGGTGAGTGAGAAACTGATTTAAACTCTAAAAAAATGTGCTGCACGTTGAGCACTTTTTAGGTTCGAGAGATCAATTTGTACAAGTCCGGCCTAAACCAAGAAATAGCCATTCCAGAATTGCTTCGGTCACAAAGTGGAGGAGAAGGGTTGATTTGGGGAGGGAAGCAAAGAAAGGTGTTGAGACCAAAATAATTCTGGTAGAGTAGTGTCTCGACTTTTATCAGAAAGTGAAAGCTTAGGAAGCTTGCAAGAGACGAAAGCTTTTTGGAGAGCTTACAAAATTGCCTTTTCTGAGAGTGTTGTATTTTTCTCCTGACCGAGACCTGTCGTCTGGTGGAAATAGGTAAGACCTATTTACACAAGTCGAGATTGAAACGTACCTTGGCCTCATGAAGGAATAGAGTAAAGGGTAAAATAATGGGAGGAGGTGGTAACCGCAAGGTGTTTATGGGTGAAAACGTTTTCACCATTATTTCCTCATTTATTTGACCGCTTTATTCCTATTCATGCTTTCTTAACGTGAGCGTAGTGTACGCTGCAAGATGTGACCGCCAAATCAATACCCTGGAAAGCATCCCCCAGTTTGTGTTGATGTCTCGAGTGTTGGTTGAACCTTGAGTGCAAGTGGCGCTGCTAGGGGGCGTTTGGTGTGGCAAGCATGATTTTCCATTGGCAAGGAGGTGTGTCTAGCTTGGGCTAGGTGTGGCTGACATGATTTTCCATTGGCACGGAGGTGCGAATAGCATGGTTGGCATGCTTTGGCACGTTTGGTGTGACTAGCATAGCTAGGGCCAAGGAAAAGTGTGTTTGGCATGGCGCGGCTAGCTTGGGTTAGGTGTGGCTGGCATGATTTGCCATTGGCACGGAGGGGAATTAGGGTTTTGTTCGTTGTAACCCTAATTTGAAAAAATACCCCCTATTAATTACTGACTATATGCATTAAATGTCCTAATAAATGTGTCACCGGTGACATTAGGTTATTTGGGGTTTTACAATTTTACCCTTTGTTTAAAACCCACCATCAACATTAAGTCCCCTGCTTATCTCGGAACAAGAGCTTTGTTGCGAGGTAAGCATAAGATGGTGACAAACTATCAACCGCAAATCGTAAAGAGAATTGAGGAGGCTTGTCTGACCTTTTTTATAAATAGGATTTGGAATCCTTTCCTCTGGAAGTTTTGCACAAATCGGGAGGTTGGCACAAATTGGCGAAAATGGACGGCTGGGAAGCGTTGAGCTGCTGGCGCGAGTTGAGAAACTGAGTGTTCTGGATGGTGGGGCCGGTGGGAGATGGACGTGATAGCTGGTGCAACTTGGGAGGCATTGACAGGTCGGCACGATTGGTGGGACTGGCATGAATTTTGGAAAGTTGGCGCGAGTTGGCAAATTGAGCATGCTAGCCTGTGGGGCCGGTTCAAGCGAGGGAAGAATAATCGCTCGATGCAAAATTTCCTTATGAGTTGAATTATCTTCTTTGTGCGCAGATCTGATTGGGGATCCTTTATTGATGTGTGATTTCCTGGGGCCGTTACAGCCATGAAGCACGCCCTTCCTTCTCACATAAATATTGTTGGCAAGATTTCGTTGTCTTCTTCCTCTCTACTGGTCGTATAGTGAGGCGACTATACCATTTTCATACTTTTGCGATGGCATCCCATGGTGACAATGGCGATGGTATTATTGGTTTCTCCGAGAAGCATCATAGGATTAATGGAGCTCGATCTTCTTACAAAGAGTCAGTGGGTAGGATCGGCTCATTACTTTGCGAGATTAATCATAGGATGCTATACTGTTGTGGTAACAAAGAAGGTTGTCTTGGATTGTATGGGTTTCCGTGGAAGTAACGAATTGGCTGGCTGCAACTATGATCCTTGACACGAGAGCATGGTGATACGACCCTTTGCAGGAAGAAGCGGAGTTAAAGCAGCATCGGGTTTTGGAGATGATTTTGAAACTTAAGAAGTCAAACGTTAAAGCTTCGGCTTCGGATCCTAGAGCAGATTGTGGAGAGAAGGCTGAAATAGAGCGGCTGTTGGAGCGAATGTTAAAGCAGAGCGGCTGCTGAAGCGAACATTGAAACGGAGACGCTATATAAGCGGCGTCAATCTGTTTGTTGTGAGTCTGGACACCATAAAGCGGGCAGTGGTTAGGAGTCCCCGGTTTCGTCTATCAACCATGCTCTTCCAAAATAGGTTAGGATTTGGAAAAGATCTCTCTGTTTGGAAAAGGGTGCTTCCCTGATACATTGTGGTTGAGGGCTCGCAGATATGTCTTGACATTATGCCTTGAATAAATATAGTATTTCACGTAAATGTTTCATCAGGGACCACACAGTTTTATGGGCGAAGTCCCTAGAAATCATGCGTCCCTTGACAAGAAGAGAGTCTTCGTGAACCCAGGGGGTTTGATAATTTGCCTCGATTTCGGAGAAGTCATTCATCTTTGCATATGATGAAATTGTGATTGTTGATCCCCTGCGGGGCGTTCAAGTGTGACGGTACAAGGATGCAGGATGCCAGTGCTGGAAAGGATGCAGGCTGTCGGTGCTAGGAAGACGTAAGCTGACAGCGCTGGAAGACGCAATGCTCAGAAGACACAGTCAACCAAAAAGCCGTACTCACAACAAGGTCATCTACTTCTCAAGGGTACATCGCAAGAATATCATCACCTCTCTGTCTAAGAAGATGTTTTCAATACTTTACGGGGTCGCGGAGGGTCCCAATCCTGAGCTATCAGAATATTTCATGAAGTAATTTCTGAGCATCCCACTTCCATATCCAGAAGAACACGATAGGATCATGTTGAATCCTTTGGAAGGGGATTCAAGGAGATGTAATAAAAGTAGGCTACACATGGGGATAACTTCAGATGAAGCTGTTTTCACTATTCTCGATTCGGGTTCCACCATCTGAGGCTCAATTGGGGTTTCCGCCACTTTCACTGCATTTGCCATCAATACTTCATAACCTTGAAGCGCAAGTGGTTCGTCGTCAACGACTCCGGGGTTGCTCGTACTAGTGGACCCATTATTCCCAACTTCGTTGTTAAGCATCTAATAAGAAGATTACATGGGATGGGTCAATCGTGTAAAATCAGTACGATCATAAAACTATGAAAGTAAGTGAACTAACATCATTTAAGTTCCTTATTATACTTCTACGACATTTGCAAGAAGTACCAAAGTCATGAAACACGTCTTCCAAACAAACTCAGCTGAGGGAAATTTACACTGCCCTGTGTTCAATTACGAACTGGATAAATTGGTATGGGATATAATATTGGCTTATGTTCCATTCTCTTCGTATGGAAGTGACCTACAACATGCCAAAATTTCATGGCAATCGGATGAACGATCAAGGAGAGGTGACCAAAACATCAGACAACATGCAACCTGGGAAAGTTCTCAAAACCTCCTGGAAGTTTACTATTTCGCGTTTTTCATCCGCCAAACATGCTTAAAATTCAAAAAGCTTCTTTGTTAAAGATTGGAAATTTCCTGGGCTTAAGGATACATATGCGGACATCGAAAATAAGACTCCAGACGAGGATTCTACAACAAATTTGGTGAAGGGAGCCAATTAGAGTTTCGGCGTGTCAAACTCTAAACCGCTAGCAAGAGCTTCCCAATCAACATCAGCTTCCCAACCAACGCCAACCTGTGTCAGTTATACATCCTTTTCCAACCCCTTGCTATCCAGACAACCCACACCCTCTCCAAACTACTTGATGCTGACAAGTCCCTCTCACACCAAGTCTATGCTGGCAGCTCCGCCTCGCATTTCAGAGCTTGGCCACAAAGACACCTGGTCATACTGTGATTTATGTAAAGCCACCAGAAGCAAGGATTGCGAACTCTAGTTACTCCAAAAAGAAGACAAGATGTTTATTTCCGATGGAAGTTTCGGGTTTACAAATTGTTCCAAGACCAAGCCACGGAGGCTCAGGACAAGATACAATGAAAGGAAAATTGCAAGACATTAAAATGCAACTAAGCCACAAGAGAAACAAAAGAAAGAAGATCCGCCTCGTTAAGACTTCTTCCTACACTTCCCCCAGCAATCCTCCGGGCAGCAAAGGTTCCACAAAAAAGACATGTCAACAGCAGCAACAGCCTCCGTTTCCCATCCAGATGCCTTTCTAGCAGCGCCAACCAACACTTCTTTCCCCTTTATCTCCTACGTGGATTCAACGTGCGCAATCATGATTCCTCCAGCAGCACCAGCGCCATCAACAAAGTTTTCACCAAGATTCTTCTCAGCAGATCCTACAAGAAAATCACTTGACTCGCTCATGTCAGAATCCATGGGAGCCTGTGCTTTTTTGCGTACCTTACCCGGAGGAACATAAGGGATAAATTCGGTAAATTCGGTAGGTGAGTGAGAAACTTATTTAAACAAATATGCTGCACGTTGAGCACTTTTTAGGTTCGAGAGATCAATTTGTACAAGTCCGGCCTAAACCAAGAAATGGTCGTTCCAGACTTGCTTCGGTCACAAAGTGGAGGAGAAGGGTTGATTTGGGGAGGGAAGCAAAGAAAGGTGTTGAGACCAGAATAATTCTGGGAGAGTAGTGTCTTGACTTGTATCATAAAGTAAAAGCTTAGGAAGCTTGCAAGAGATGAAAGCTTTTTGGAGAGCTTGCAAAATTGCCTTTTCTGAGAGTGTTGTATTTTTCTCCTGACCGAGACCTGTCATCTGGTGGAAATAGGTAAGACCTATTTACACAAGTCGAGATGGAAACGTACCCTGGCCTCATGAAGTAAGAGAGTAAACGTGAAATAATGGGAGGAGGTGGTAACCGCAAGGTGTTTATGGGAGAAAACGTTTTCACCATTATTTCCTAATTTATTTGACCGCTTTATTCCTATTCACTCTTTTTGAATGTGAGCGTAGTGTACGCTGCAAGCTGTGACCGCCAAACCAAGACCCTGGAAAGCATCCCCAGCTTGTGTTGATGTCTCGAGTGTTGGTTGCACCTTGAGTGCAAGTGGCACTGCTAGGGGAGCGTTTGGTGTGGCTGGCATGATTTTCCATTGGAACGGAGGTGCGTCTAGCTTGGGCTAGGTGTGGATGGCATGATTTGTCATTGACACGGAGGTGCGGATAGCATGGTTGGCATGCTTTGGCGCATTTGGTGTGGCTCGCATGATTTTCCATTGGCACGGAGGTGCGGCTAGCTTGGGCTAGGTGTGGCTGGCATGATTTGCCATTGGCACTGAGGTGCGGCTAGCATGGTTGGCATGCTTTGGCGCGTTTGGTGTGACTAGAATATCTACTGCCAAGGCAAAGTGCGTTTGGCATGGCGCGGCTAGCTTGGGCTAGGTGTGTGACTATATGCATTAAATGTCCTAATAAATGTGTCACCGGTGACATTAGGTTATTTGGGGTTTTACAATTTTACCCTTTGTTTAAAAACCACCATCAACAGTTACGTAAAACAAACCACATAAATGCTTATAAATTGTTTAATGGACAAGTTGAAGGGGAGACTGTTAAAAATCCGAGGTTGGATAGCTAAATAAGCAAGTATCGCATTTTCGATGACTAGGTGCCTATCATGGATTTTTTGAACACTTCTTCCATTAGGATTTCCAAACTCTTGGTAAATTTGTTGTGTACCCTAGACCAAAAGGTTACATAATCCACCCTTAAGGAGAGCTGACATCTAACTCGAGTTTCCGCGTACCATGTTTTGGTGATTTCCAAATCTTCGTTTAAATCAAATGATGCCATTTCTTATATGTGGAGGTATGAAATGAGTAGTTGTGGAGTATATGGAGTGAGGGGGAATAAAATGATCAATTTTGGGGCAAATGGGGTCCAAGGGTGAGGTCTCTATTTATAGAAAAAGTCCCTAAAGGCTATTTATTTTATTTTTTGAAAAAACATGAAATAATTTGGTATAATCGGTCTTATTGAAAGTATTTATAACCAAATTATATTTTAATGCCACAAGGAATAGGTTTTTTTTGTGACCAACATAAACTGATTAAAGACATGTTAAAATTTTGAATTTTCTCCGACACAAATCGGTTTATATATATATTCATATGTGACCCGATTCTAGCTTGAAAAACATGCATACATGAAAAATAGCTTGAACAATCGGTTTATGTTGACATATCGAGTAGACCGATTGCTGGCATGTCAGGCTAGAATTATCGACCAACACATAGTTATAATTAAAACTTCGAGTGCATTAAGTTCAACACAGAGATCATACAAAATACATAACTTAACCATCCCAAAAGACTTAGAACAACAAAAAGTCTTATAAACTTAAAGTTTTGATATTTAAAAGTTAAACTTAAAAACTTAAAGAGATCCAACATCAGCAGCAGCACCACCACTAGGAGTATTTGCAGCAGCAACAGCATCTGGAGCAGCAACACCACCACCAGCATCAGCAACAACTTGTGTTTGAGCCATTTCTTCCCACAAACCTTCCATAAATCCATGGCGATCCCTCTCAGCTGAAATCATGTTTCTCCTCATTCTAGTGAACCTCATGACCTCATGAAGCTCCTCCAGTTCAAGCTTGTCAATCAATGCGAGGGCTTGTTCAAGACGGGTCTCACCACCATAAGCAAACTTATAGAGGCTTCTTTCTGACACTCGTTGTGGTTCCCTAAGAATATCCTCCACGGTGAGCTCTCGAGTGTAAAACGCTAGGTGTCTGAAGTTCATATCTACATAAAAAATAAACAAAAAACAAGTAAGAAATCGGTATATAAAGAAACATATGTAATCCGATTTTGAACAACAAAACACACAGGAATATCAAACATAACAATCGGTTTATGTGGTACATATATAAAACCCTATTAATGGAAGGAATCTGAAGAGACTTTAATAATCGGTAAATGAACAAGCACATAAAACCCGATTATGGGTTACCATAGTTTAAAAAAAAAACTTCACCAGAATCGAATTATTCCAAAGAAGATATAAACCGATTCTGGTGATATATTTTAATATTTAGTTTCTTAACCTAGAATCAGTTGATGTTAATGATCATGTAAACCGATTTTTGTGCATGCTCTTCATGGATGAAAACAAAACCCAGAATTTGTTTATTCGATATGTCAACAAAAACCGATTCTAAGTGTAATCAGAGATTTTGATTTTTCAAAATGAAAGATTTAAACAAGTAAATCAATAAAGATATGTGAATCATAGAATGGGTTGATGGAGATTTACCTTTTTCTTGGGTGGATCGAAGATTCGTTGGAGAAGAGGATGAAAATTCTTTTTGATTAGGGTTTTGAGAATTTGGAAAGATTACGAAGAAAATAGAAAGTGTTTTAGGTTTTTTTTTTTTTTTTTTAGTTTTTGGATTTACTGAAAATGAATTATATGAGACTGTTTTAGAAATTAATGTGGGGGTAAATTAGTATTTTTTAAAAGTTTGGGTGCCTAGAGTAATTTGGATGTATGAGAAAGAAAATTTGATAGGCCCAATTTAGCCTGGTAAAGGATAAGCAGAAAAACATCCTTCCCAGAACTACATATATGGTTGTTGTGCCAATAAGGAGCTAAGTCATACATGTCCTAGTAAAAGACCATGGACAATTTGATGGAGTAAGCATCGACCAGACTCTGTTAGCCACTCTCTGTACAATGTAAGAGAGTATGTGATCTGTAGTCTCATCTCCATATAAATTACAGCAGTCATCAAGTGTAGTCCCTTTTCTGGACAGCATATCAATGGTATTGGGCTTTCCATGAACAGGGCACCACATATTGAAACTGGTATTGCGAACTAAAAGACCATCTTCTAGTGTCATTAGTGTAGTCAAGAACATGTGGATTTCCAAAAACTTGCAATAGACAGGCAAAACGATTAGTTTCAGCATTTGATAATCTTCCTTTCAATTTAAAGTGCTAATTAACATCTGCATTAATATGATCAGCCACAGAAGAAGACTAAGCCCTCTCCAGTTTGAAAATGTCAGGAAAAGCAACAGCAAGTGGATGTATTGTTACCAATCCACTTTATCATGCCAGAAAGAAGTACGAGTCCCGGAGTGAATATAGAAGTGTATAATTGGAGTTGGTCAAATGTCCAGTCTCTGCGATGGCTTTCCAACTTTCCCTGGAAACCAATTAGAAGTGTATTAGTTCCACACTTTTCAGCTATAATCTGGCACCATAGACACACTCTAGACATTTATTTCGCGAAGCGGGTTTTTGTTTGTTTGTTGTTGTTGTTTTTTATTTTGAGCATACATTGACCTACATGCGAGGACAATTTAGCCTTTTTCTTACCCAAAACCCCAAAGTTGTTTACACATTCAGAACCTATTCTGGATCGAAATTCTTCGTGGAAGAGATGGCCGAACGCCGTAATCGTCTGAAGAGTCTCCCACAAGAAATAACATGGAACATATTTTCTAGGTTACCAGTTGAGTCGGTATTAAATTGTAAACTAGTATGTAGATCCTGGAGAAAGCTTTTACAGTTTCGTGCTATTAAAAATTACTTTGCTTATCAACATCTGCAGCGACAACATGGTCTTGGTCCTCATGGACTGGTACATCAGCAACTGCAACAGCATAAGCCGTTTGAACATTATCATTATGGTTCTGATCCTGAGACAATGAGTTTCGTTGCCTTTGACATATACGCCCAAGATTTTCTGTATATAGAGTACCATGAAGATGATGATCATGGGATTAGCAAAAAGAAGATCATCATGAAATTTTCGACAGGTGCGAGTGGAGTAGTGGGTTCAGAGAATGGATTGATTTGCTTAACAGCCAGAACCAGATACAATGGCATCCCTGAATATATGCGCCCGGATGAACCTTTATGCATCTGTAATCCGATTACAAGAGAATTCGTGACTCTTCCAAGAATATTGATCGACGGGAAGGAGAACATCGATGGTGTTCACATTGTTAGAATTTGGCTACCACCCTATCAGTAATGAGTATAAGGTTGTTAGAATTTGTTATATAGGAGACGAGAAAAGCCCGTCCTTCGAAGGACATGTGGAGGTATATACTCTTGGGAGTGGAAGCGGCTGGAGAAGTGTAGGAGAAACCAAATATTTCTTGGGACGACGTGTGGGAGGAAATAAGTCAGGTGTTTATGTTAATGGGGCTCTTCATTGGCTCTGTGATGAATCCGCGGATATTCTGGCCTTTGATTTAGTACATGAGGAATTCCACTTGCTCCGTACCCCGATTAAGCAGAAATTTTCTTTCGGCAGAATCTTTGTCGCGAGACGGTGTTTGTTTCTTGAATACTATGATGATGGTCACTCGGCAAAAGTGTATTTCTTAAAGAAGAACAATAACGAGGAAGATGATGATGACAGTAGTTGCCACATGAATGAGCAGTATTACAAGTCCTGGAGTTGGAATAGAGAGCTCACAATACCATTCCAATATTCAATATTTGCCATTACAAAAATGGGTGAAACTTTATCAACAAATGGTCAGGATGTCCTTCGACGTTCTACCCAACGAAGTTCAGCAAGGGTGGTTTTGGCATTCAATGACGAGAGGAGTTCATGGAACGTAGAGTACGTGGTAAAATCGCACACCCACAGTTTTCTTTCCTTGGAAGCATTAGGAGAAAAAAAGATGGGAAAATTCTGTCCACGGTATCCTTTTTATTACAGTATTAAAGTATGAACTTACATTATTGGTTTGAAATCTTGTAAGTTGTGATTGAGACACAACTATCAACCAGATCAAATTATAAGACGTACAGATTTCAGAACTATATATAAATAAACCCTCATATAAATAATAAATTAACGCAATTTGTTGACACGCCAAAACACCAAGTTCGCAAGAAGCATTGTATGGACTACGAATGCATAATGCCTACCAGGTTGTGAAAGAATGATTTAGATATGACTCCCCTCATATGGGAGAGTTCACACAAACAACTAAGATTTTGTAATGTGCTGCCATCTAAGTGAGGGTCACATTGTATTTCTTCTTTTGAGTTCTGGGTTCTATGGAGTATTGCACTTGGTCTCGCTAACCCTTTGTTTTTCCAACGAGGCAGTGTTTAGATTTCTGAGTTTTCTTGCAATAAAAAAAACCACCAGATTCTATAATCAGGCACCAACTACAGGACGAGTTTGAAGAAGATCCCGTAGGGATTCTGGTTCCAACAGCTTGTTGTGGACATACTAAATACAAACCGTACCTTGTTGAACACAGAAATTTAAAGATATGATGTTTTCGCATAAAAACAGTCTACTCTCTGTAGAGTTATTCAAGTCATTTCTTGTATTTCAGCACTAACATGCTTGTGAAACTAAAAAGATTCAAGAGTGACAGAAACGACTCTCCTTGCACTTCTTCCACATACTACAGCTACTTACATAACCCAACCAAATCCCCAACACATTGAACCTTAATCTGTCTTGCCACCTAGAGCTTCAGTTTGGAGCTTAGCACAATACTCAAATAAGCTACCATCGAAACATCTACGAACTGCCTCCTTAGACAAAAATCCCTCCTCATCACGTGCTAAAACATAGAGAATTCCCCATTCCAACTTCGCCGCAATCCTGTGGTAAATGGGCCAATAAGAAGTTTTTGTTACCAAATGACCAAGGAAAAACCTAATCATCTTAAATTACTAGACAGAGGTGACATACCAGCCGAAGAAGTCGAATGCATTCCTATTGCCTTCAGTCATGTACCAAAGTTCCTTGAATGTCATCTTGTCAGGTACTGTTCTGGCATATTTGCTGAACATGTTCTCAAGATTTGCGGGAACAAACCTACGATAATTAATAGGTAGATTTATTAGACATATGTTGCAGGACTGTAGAAATCATTTGCCAGAGCTGGACTGCATCCAATTAGTCATTCACAAAGTTTGGTAAATGTCACCAATGTTAGAAAGCATATAATCCTATTGACAAGTTAAGGACTCCATCCAGGAATAGAATGTTTCAGGATCACATGGTGTCAAAGAGTTGGACCAAATCTAAAATGGTACATGGATTTCAGCCTCATTACCTTCCTTCAGTATCATAAGTTGCACTGTCGCTTCCATGCTTGGATCTGTGAATGTTGTGTATGTAAATTGGGAAAAACGGTGACGGGAACCAACCCTACAGGAACATGTATAAAACTGTTAGAAACAGATATCAATCCATTGTAGTCCAGCCCGGTTAGGATTCCTGGCTTTCACCCAGGCGACCCGGGTTCAAATCCCGGCAATGGAATTTTTTTATTTTTAACACCGTGAATTTAAGCCAACTAAAGTTTTGCATTGATTTTTGGAACTTTTTTTAGTTCTAAAATTTTCTGCATTGATATTGATCGAGCATTACACAGGAAAGATAAAGATCAAGTCGGATTCTTACAGGCAATGTAGCATAACTCAGGGCCCCGTTAATGAGAATTGCCATGACAAAGGAAGCAATGACGTTGAAACCGATTGCTCTTAGTCCTTTAATTTGACATTCAACATGAAGAAAACAAGGATTACGTTAATGCTTAGACGGAAAAAAAAAACACCTCATAATGGTATACATGTATGTATTGGAGTCGGTTGATTATACCTGAATAAGTTTCCCATGGGTAAATGATGCCATTATCATCCATATCGAAAAAAGCAACGTGCTGCTGCATAACACTCATGTTGTAATGCTGGTGACCCCATGTCCCATTTGGATGATCTGTGTCCGGAGCAACCAAAGCACGAGGCATATCTGTGTATCAATTATAACAAAAACAATACTCAGCTGGATTGCATTTATTGGTCTTAATTTGTTTGTCAATTATCTACTGTGCTCGCACTGGACCAATATTTTCCTTTTTTTTAGACCATACGAACCGTGTGAGCCCGATTAACGGAACTAGATCTACAACTAAACATGAGAACAACAAACCTATGAGCAATAGGGATTAATTTTTTAGAACAAAATTACTAAAAAAGAGTAAAATCAAGCAAAGATCAAGTACCAGAGCTAGAGATCTGAAAGCGTAACCCGAGTGCATATGCAAAGATCAAATGTTACAAAATTCTTAAATCCAATCCAATAATATGCACACAAAAAAACAATCCATAATATCAGCAGAATAGAGAAAAAATTGGATCAATTTCTGCTGGTACTTACATGGCTTAGGAAGTGTGGTTTCCAAATCACCACGAACTCTCCGTTCATCCGTGACCGGTGCTTGACGCGCCACAGTTTCTAACGCTTCATTCCTCCCCATAACTGCAACACCTTCATTCATCTGATGATGTGGTTGCTGTTGTTGTTGCAGTTGTTGCTGATGAGGTTTCTCTCCGGCGGTAACTGCCGGTTGATCTGCTTTCTTCTTTGATTCTTTCTCAATATGCCTCTGCTGCTTATCTGCATCTTTCTTTGTTACCTCCGCCATATTTTACCTTCTCAATTTTTTATCTCTCTAAACAAATTACTAGACAACTCAACTGCTACTTCGATACTTATGCAAGATTTCAATCTGAAGTTTTTTGGTGAGATGAGATGAAAGATAAAATCGAGGAGGAGAAGACGTTATAAGGTGGTGAAGATGCATGCTTTGGTGATTGACATGTGTCCACTGGAATCTCACAGATGTATGCGTGCATGGCTTCCTTGTCAGAAATTTTGGGTGATGCAAACCAAGGCGATAGACTCGTTCTCTCTGGGAAACAGGACAAATTTTTCGATATGCTACTTTTGGAGTTGCGTAATATTTTATTTTATTTACATCGTCCCGAAAAACGAGATTCGTGATGGATTTTACCCGCCGGTCGGATCTCCGGTGAATCTGTGACTTATCTTAAATAAGAAGAGAGGAGATACACCACGAGTTAGATTGAAAATGCAAATGGACGGTGAACCATTTTTGTGAGATTGATGGAGTATTTAAAAAACAAAATCTGATATTCGAGTACCCAGGTACTGTAAAAAAAAATAACTACATAGTGTCCGGCCGTTGCTCATAATGCAAGAGCAATGTGGTGATATTCCAACAGGCTTATAGGACCTCATCTGAGGACAACACTGGCGCTCTGTAAAAAAATAGAACCTCAAAAATCCAGACCCAAGTCCTTGTCTGCAGAATAAATCAGTTACTTGTGGTCGTACAATGGCGTCGAACAGAATTCATATGGAATTGATGGACCACGAAAGAGATCCACCCACTCTTCTGGCAATGCTCGTCCTGAGGGTGTTTCATTAACAAGTCACCAGACCACCCACTCAAGCTAGAGGTACATTAGATACTCTTGCTTGCAATTGCATGAGCCAAATATACAACTCAAAAAAGTAAAGAAATGAAATTACTAACATAACAAAGAGTAAAATCAAGCAGTAACTAACAGCGCCGCAGATCTGAACCAGATTACCAATCCATGCCACCAGAGATTGCATTCTAAGCCAAAGTTTCAGTCCAAACATGAATAACAACAGGTGCATATTGCCTAACTTTTCCGACGAACATACAGTATGGTCCAGCCTTTATTGTATTTGAATCAGCAAGCAGTGAGCTAACTGACGGTGCTGTTGTCAGTTTTCCTAATGGTTACTGATGCATATCCTGTTGAACCCTTGGTTACTGAGATTGTGCACATGTACAAGAGTGCCCAATACACGATTGCCGGATTCTAACAGTAAGATGGCACTAATATCTTGGTTCTTGTGCAAGGAAAGGTGTTCCATGATCTTTGGTAACACGTTTGCTACCCCCAACATACCAATTACTACTTTTCTTAATGACAATAACAGTGTTACCAGGGACACGTCCTGTCAGTATCCCTAAATGGTCACTACCAAATGGAAACCAACTAAAAATAAACCGTGATGCTTCTTATTGTGACAGGCCTAAAACTGGTGGACATGTTCTAATAATTTGCAACTTTGCAGGTACCCACCTATCAAGATGGGAATGCTTTAATGGAGAGCTACAACCTGATCATTTGGAGTGCTTGGCGGTTCTGGAGACTTTTACCTGGTCTAATAATCTGGGAGACGAGAACATAATTCTGGAGACGGATTACAAGGTGCAGAATCTGTTGTTCCATGGGAGCTAAGAGGCATTGTCGAGGATACTCTACATTTAAAATTGTTTGAAAGTTCTAATAGCGTGCTGATGCATTGTCTAAGCATTCACGAAAAGAATGCGTTTCTAATAGGCACTGTCCAAGTTTTCTAACTGAAACTATCCTGGATGACATGTCTCAAGTTAACCCGTCTAAGTTTTCTAACTGAAACTATCCTGTATGACTTGTCTCAAGTTTAAGAAAAATTCACTTTGCATCAAAAATAAACAGATAGAAGATGTTGCATAAATAGAATTATGGACAAGAACTAATCAAGCATGAAATTTTCAGACAGGCCCATTGAAATAGTTCTCTAGAAATCCAAGGGTAAATACCATCAGAACATGGAGCTTTTTATACAGATAACTCCAACAAAAGAATCCTACATTTCCTAATATTTTCTAAATACTTGTTACATGCCAGATATTGTCTAAGTTAATAATATCTTAAAAACATAAAGTCTTTATCCATAAGATTCCTCCATCATAATATTAAGAGAGCACGCACCTCTGGCTTCAAGCATTGTGAGACTTCTTTCGGCATACAAACTTCCTAAAGGACACTTTCATAGATGTATACACTTTGCTTCGATACTCCTCCGTTTGGAAAAGGAACGCATTGAGCATAAGGTGAAGTACGACACACAGCCAGTCGAATGATTTTCCACGATAAGCAGCAAACGCATACTGCAGCAAGATTATGATAGGCAATTTCTTTAACAAATAGAGCATGCAGCTCCCCTTACTCGAATCTGTTGATGATCCGCAAGCCAAATCTGTTGATGATCCGCAAGCCAAATCTGTTGATGATCCGCTAGCCAAATCTGTTGATGATCCGCTAGCCACGAGTAACACCAAAAGCAGCTTTTAGAATTCCTGAAAAACCGTAACACTGTCAAACTGCTGGTATTTCTATTTAAAACAAAAAAGTAGAACTAATATGGAGAAACTCTAGAGTAATATGGAGAAAACTGTTAAGGTAAAAAAGAGTGATTATTTTATATTATGTCTCAGACAAATGGGTATTTCGATTGAACCAAACAGAAATGTACAATGGAGTACAGACCACGGACTCCGAGTGGATAAAAAAATTAAAATCTTACACTCTGATGGTCATGCATCGGATTCTTATATATTCAATAATTAGAAACAAGGTAATAAATGTTTGACCTAATTAAACAATAGAATTTCCAAATTCAGCAAGAAATCAAGCAAGAATGTAGGGAAAATAGATGAATTTTCAAATCTCTTCAAAAGTTCAAAAAGAAAGCACGCTTCTCTTCGGATATATATATCATCGCTTGTTCTACTAGGTAGCCAATTTCATAAAATTTCAGATATCTGAAGCACATAACACAACCTAATGGTAGATTTCTTGTAACAGGGGATGAGGGAATGCATTTGAAAATTTATATTGAGCCATACAGAGGGTGTACCATGGAGTACAGATCAGGAAAGATTTGAACAAACTCAAAAGTGGATAAAAAAAAACTATACTAAGGTGGCCATACATCGGCCTTGTTTTAAATATTTAAAACAAGGCAATAAGGGTTCGAGCTAATTAAACAATAGAATTTCCAAATTCAGCAAGGAATGAAGATGATTGTAAGAAGCATAGATGAATTTTCAAATAGCTCTTAAGAACTTCAATATAAATCTACTGCACTCTCCTCTACATCATTTCTTATACTAAGCAGCCAATTTCATTATATATCAGAAGCAAATAAACATGAAAGAAAGATAAACAAGCACAGCTCTTGTCATTGAAGACGAAGGTTGGATCACCACCTTCTTTGTCAACTAGCCCTAACAGAAAGATTTGCTCATTTGCACAAGTGGGAGACTCTCCACAAAGAAATGTAAAATTCACAAACCCGTATCAAGGAGATTGAACTATCAAAGGTTATTTCGAAGAAACAACTCCATGTGAGAAAAATGAATCAATCGAACAATCGACACTTGTAAGTCACATGACTCAAACTACAACCGTTAACTAGTTTAAAGACCGCTGATTTTGTTGCAGGTAAAATCATATATGGAACTAATGGACGAAAAGAAGACATAATTTTAGGTTTTCGCTGTTTAGTTTTGTTTGCCAATTTTTTTGCCCTAATTTCTAACAGTAGTCTCTCTAGTTTCTGGCAAACATAACCAACTACAGATTTGTTGAATCACAAGCTCATAACCTAATAAACATATTTGTCGAATCACGATCTCATAACCTAGTTTCAAAATTATTCAGCAAAAATCAAGCATGATATCTCTTCAAGATTTCAAAACAAAAGTATCTACTGCACTCACCTCTACCGATATATATATATATATATCACTTGTTATACTAAGTAGCCAATTTCATACAATTTCAGAAGCAAAGCAAGTAACCTAGAATCATCAAAGCAAAATTTGACATAGTAAATATGAGTTCGACCTCATTAAACAACAGAATTTTGAAATCCAGCAATAAAAATATTAGTCCGACCTAATTAAACAACAGGATTTCGAAACTCAGCACGAAATCAAGACGATTGTTGGAAGTACTCTTCGAAATTTCAAAACGAAAGTATCTGCTGCACTATACTTTACCATCATCACTTTGTTATGCGAAGCAGTCAATTTCATAGAATTTCACAAGCAAATAACAAAACCTAATAACAGATTTGAACCACAAATTCAAATTTCAGCATCGGAATCATCAAAGAAGAAGAAATATGAGCAAAATTACTACACTCTCCTCTACATCACTATACATCAAAATCTGAGCATAATTTGGCGGAGTAAATATGAGTTCGACCTAATTAAACCACCGAATTTCGAAATTCAGCAAGAAATCAAGCATGAAGTACATATGAAATTTTCAAATATCTCTTCAAGATTTGTAAACGAAAGTATCTAATGCACCCTTCTTTACCATTACTTCGTTTTGCTCAGCAGCCGATTTCACAAAATTTCAAAAGGAAATAACAAAACCTAATAACAGATTTGTTGAACCACAAACTCAAATTAAAGAAGAAGAAAAGTGAGACAACAGAATTTCCAACAAAAATGAAGCATCTGAAGTAAACAAACATGAAAGAAAGAAATCAACAACTAAGCAGCGAATTTCATAAATTTTGAAAAAGATGGACTAGGGTTTGTTGAACCACAAACACAAATTACAGCATCAGAATCATCAATGAAGAAGAAATATGAGGAAATTTGAGATACTGAATGAGAGATTTCGGTAGTATAGAAAAGAAATTTACCTGAAATTGAAGATGATGGCCTAGGGTTTTACGAGGGCTTTTTCGTTTGTACCAGTCTCCCAGAGCTTTGTTTCGGACGACATTATTAAGCGGAGCCCTATATTTATGTGGGTTTCAGATATTTGGTGAATTAATAAAGCTACCCTTGTAATCTCACTAATTTATCAAGTTTATTAAAGGCACTCTATATTATGATGAGAGCAGATATCCGACTAGAATATTTTTTTTTTTTAAGGGGGAATTAATAAAGGCCAAATCGTCATAGAAATCCTAATGATTTAGTCAAACCACATATCCAGACAAGGTTTCAGTCAGCCATTATTGACGGACAGAAATAAATCGGTCAACCCTGGTAGGTAGTGAACCGTGTTGAAATGACTTAAACATCATTTGAGTGGTTAAACTAACCATAGTTGATATGGGTGAATCAGAACCTGAACGCAATTGTTTTCTTCCTATTTTCTTCGATTTTCCTCCGTTCTACCACGTTCTCCTTCAGTTATCTTCTTCTTATCTGGTAGATGAAAAACTACTTGAAAATATCAAGCGTGATGGATGGGAATCCAAACCCAGGTGCCCTTAAATTAATATTCTGCTCCCGCTTGTGATTATGTTGCCACATATTCTGTAATTGAACCTTACTTTTTGTTTTTAATGGGATAAGTGATAAGTTTTGAATTCTCTAATGAAATATGTCATAGTTTTATCTCTAGTTTTTTTCTAATTTTAATGTGTTCATGGTCTGACACTGATTTGATATTGTTCTTGAAACCCAAATTCTGATAATAACTCTAATTTTGATTGAATTGGATTAGGTAGCGAGGTGAGGCTGCTCAACAATGTTAAACCTTAGAAATTGGATGCAAACATGGTCTCTGCTTGATTTTTTTTGGATTAGACCCTTTGTTGGATTTTGAATGATGGTTGTGGGTTTTTATTGTTTAAGTAAAATTTCTTGGAAAAAGGGAATTTTTTATGTGAAAGTTGAGTGAGTTCAGGAAATCTTAACGGTAGTCAACAAACTGTCATTTGATCATGGTTTTCTGGATTTAACCGGTAACCTCGATAGTGAATTCACTCGTTTAGTGTAGTTTGAGTAGTTCCAGCTTTGGGATTTACTTATTTTTTCTGTCGGTGATAATTATGAATTAAAGGTCCTTACCATGGAGGTGTGTGGAGAATAAGATTAGAGTTAGCAGATGTTTATCCATACAAATCTCCGTCGATTGTTTTTTTTAAATAATATCTACCACCCAAATATGATGAGATGCAAGCATGATAAAATTGAGTAATCTCAGTTACTTTTGTTTTCCAGGCTTCGTTTGATTTGTTTGGATTATGTAATCATACCTGGAGTCCGATGTTTGGTATGTTTTCCTATTGCAGGAATGCAAATGTGTCTATTTTGGAATTCTTGCCAGTTTGAGAAACTGTGAGCAGAATGTTGTATATTGCATATATTGTAAATATTTTTGAATTAGTATTTCTTTTGCAACCTCTTTTTTTGTCCCAACCCATCAGACCCATTGAATGAGGAGGCCGCGTCTCTTATGATGCCTGTAAAGCTGCGTGTGGTTAATTATTTTGTATTTCTTCTTATTTATCCTTTAGTTATATATGATAACAAATACAACCTAATCGAAACTGCTCACCGTATTTTTTCATCTGTGTTTATCATATGGTTTTGAGCTTTGTGAACATGGAAACCACAAAAAATATACATTGCAGACCAAATATTCTTAATTAGGTTTAGTTGTAGTGCAGTGGAGGGTCCACTCGGCAATTGCTAAGAAATCTAAATAGAAAATAGAAAATAGAAATGATTTTTTGCTTCATTTTTCTGCAACTATTTTGCCATACTCATTCCTGAAGTATTACTTCTTCTAGGAAATGTGTTTGTATTAGTGTTGTCTTTGACCACAAAGTCCACAACTTTGATTTTGTGGATTTGGTTCGACAGAAGAGAGTATCCTTAAGGTTAATGTTAATTTCATCTGAGGTCGAATTAGTGTATCATATTAGTTATACATAATCTAGCCTGACATCACCGCATGCCAGGGTTGTTATATTGATGTTATGCTCTATTCATTACTATGGATTGTGTTGCTATTTTAAATTATAAAGAAAATGAATCTGTAATTTGAAGGAAATGGAAGTGAGAACTGTTAGGCATACCATGATGATAGTGGACCGAGCTTGTGGTCCAGTGTACGTACGCCTGTGTTTGAGATGCATTAGACTTTGTATGAGATGAATTATGTATTTTGTAATCTTTAGACTACGATGTTTTACACTTTATGAAAAGTCAAGTCGACATTTAGTTTCGAAATCAATTTATCCGGCATTGTTGTTTCAGGTTGGCCAACCTCCTGTTGCGTGCATCCATTTGTAGAGAGTTATTGGGATCCGAAGAAATCCTTATATTGTTTTGGATGGTGTTCTCTTCATGCCGAAAGTATCCTATTAGAAGGAAATATTGGTCCAGACACAGGGCTTCCACAAGGCTATGTTTGATAGCTGCGATGGTGGATTCAAGCAAAATCCTAGCTTCCAACCGCCTATTATAGTACATATATGCTTTACCCTTTTTGTTATACTACCGTATGTTTATGGCACCTATTTTAATTTATATAACTGTCAAGACTAGTACCCATTATATTTTATAGTACCGTGAAAACTAGGTACCTATTTTTAGGGCCGAGCTTAAACTCCATATTAAGTGTATCGCCTTTTGCCATTGGGGAATAGATATCGTGGGGCCATTCTTCATGGGAAGACATCAGCGAAAATATCTAATAGTGGAAACATATTATTTCACGAAGTGGGTTGAAGTGAAACCCTTAAAGAATACACGAGATGGTGACGTATACGATTTCATACTCGAGCACATAATTTGTAGATTTGGATTCCACTACAAATTATCTCCGATATTGGGAAGCAGTTCGAAGGCGAGAATGTGAGCATGTTGTTTAACACGTTCAAGATACAGTCTGGAAAGTTGACTCCACTATATCCACAGAGCAATGGACAAAGAGGAGGTGACAAATAAAACAATAGCATCCATTTTGAAAACAAAGTTAAAAGGGAACCTTCATGATTGGTGCAAAGAAGTCCCGAAGGTACTGTGGTCATATAGAACAACAAGACGAGAAACAACAGGGATGTCTCCTTTCTGCCTAGAATACGGATTAGAGGCAGTCTTACCCACTGAAATTATGTTTTCCACAACTAAGCAGGAGGAATGGAAGAAAGGTATAAACTCAGACATGATCTTGGAAAAGTTGGATGATTTAGAAGAGAACGGAGAAACAGCCAATCCAACACATGAAGAACTACCACCAAAGGTTATCTCGTGAATACAACAAAAGGGTGAAGGAGAGGAGCTTCATTCCAGGGGAACTAGTCTTGCGGGAAATACCGCCTTATCAAAAGGGACCTGGAGGAAAACTGGAGCCTACTTGGGAAGCACCATTCATTGTGAAAAGAGTAGTGGGAAATGGGGCTTATGAGCTTGTGGACTGCCATGGCAAAGAAACAGATGATGAAGGAAATATCATGTACGGAGAAGTAGAAGGACAAGCTCGGAGGCTGGATCATCCGTGGAATCCGGTCTACATAAATAAGTATTATCCATAGCCATCAGATGTGCTCGCAAAAAAAAAAATACAAATGAAGAAGAATCTTTGTACTCGACGAAAAGAAAATACAAGGAAAATATTTATCGAGCAAAAGAAAGAAAGATATGAAATGAAAATATTTATCGAGCAAAAGAAAGCAAGATATGAAATGAAAATATTTATTAATCACAAGAAAGCAAAATACGAAATGAAAATATGAACGAAAAGAAAAAGAAAGAAATAATTTTGGCGAAATAAGACCTCAAAACAGGCAAGTAAGACCTCATTAGGAGGATGCGTAAGACCCACGAAATAGAATGAATACGAAATAAAGAATATACGAAAAAGAAAAAGAAAAATTTTCCAGGGAGATTATAAAACCTCTACTTAGGGAGGATGAGACCTCGTGGCGTGTAACCTATATAGTTCGCACACAGTGCAAGAGGCAAAAGTAAGACCTAAAGCGCGTCATGAGACAATCTCAGTAACATCAAATAGGGGCGAAAATAAGACCCATCCGCCGAGGGCCCTAATTGGGTAACCACTCGGTAAGGGGTGTATGGAAGACACCAGTAGAGATACCAGATACCCTGGTGAGATTCCTCCACTCGGTCCCAAAGAAACCCAACCTAGGGTGTGACTTCGTAACTAATAGCCATATCGGCGAAGGGATAAGAAGTCACGAAACAACTGATACCTAAGCCCGAAAGCAAGGGGGTATTCAGGGGTAATATAAAGGGATGTCACCCTCCTTTAGGGAGTTTAGTGACCAAAAAAAGACGGCAATGTTATGGGACTGGTATTCATAGGAATAGGTAGGCATGTGGTATTATCGCACAATAAGACCTCAATGAGCGAGTTAAGGCGAGGTTAATGGATATTTACTTCGCAAGAATAAAGAGCGCCCGAGACTTCGTCGCAAAAACCCTGATCAATAGGGTGGGTGCAATAAGAGCCTAATTAGGAGGCAAAATAAGACCCAAAGAAAATAAATAGAACATGGGGAAGTTAAAAGGAAAACAAGTAGAAGAACGAGGCTCATTAATACCCTTTCATGGCAGGTAAGCTTCCTCGAATAATTGGGAAATTAACTACCAGTAGAAGACAATAAGACTCCTCCTTGATGTGCATCTAGCCCAAGATATCCGCGCCACACCTAGCCCAAGATATCCGCGCCATGCCAAACGCACTTTGCCTTGGCCCTAGCTATGCTAGTCACACCACGCCAAGCCAAACTCCCCTTCCTTGGCCCTAGCCACGCCATACGCCCATGTAAAACCCTTGGCCCCACATGCTAATCCAAAACCGCACCTAGCCCAAGCTAGCCGCGCCATGCCAAACGCACTCTGCCTTGTCCCTAGCTATGCTATTCACACCACGCCAAGCCAAACGCCCTTGTCTTGGCCCTAGCCACGCCACCCTGCTGGCCTCCACTATGCGGCCACCAAAATGAAGGAGTGCAACAATCAACAGTTTCCCTTCAATTCCATGAGCAAATCCTAGCCATCCAAGGTTACCATACAACACATGGTAACTTTTGGTCCGAAAACCTAAGTTTGGCCACGCCAAACCATTCCATTCCAACGACATGCCAACCTAGTCGCGCCACCACGTTGGCCCTCACTACCAAAACGAAAGCGTGCAATGATCAACGGTTGCCCTTCCTCTCAAGATGCAAAATCTTGACCGTCGAAGGTCACTAGGCTAGCAAGTTTCCCGAGCTAGACTTTCTAGGCCACAACAACATGCTACATGTTTTCCAAAAACATTCGAGACATCAACACAAAATTGGGGATGCTCATTAGGGTTTTGGTTTGGTGGTTTGTAGCGTGCGGCATACACAAATGCCCATTTCAAGATAGTGTAATAAGAATAAGATGGTTAGTAAATGCAAGAAGCAACGGTGAAACGCTCTTTCATTATGGGACATCAAATTCCATCAATACCATGTGTTACCACCTCTTCCCTTTTAACTCATCCGTTTTCTTTTCTTATGAGGCCAGAGTACGTTTCTTTTTTGACTTGTATAAATAGGCTTGCCTATTTCCACTAGAACACAAGTTCATGGTCAGGGAAAAAGACCACACTCAGAAAGTAAACCCTTTCTATCTTTCTCAAAGCTCTCACCTTCTGATACAAGTCAAGTACTACTCTTAAAAAATTATTCTGGCCTCAACACTCTCTTTTCTTCCCTCCCTAAACCAACCCTTCTCCTATACTTTGTGACCGAAGCAAGTCTAGAACGGCCATTTCTTGGTTTAGGACGTACTTGTACAGATTGATTTCTCGAATCTAAAGTACTCCCTTGAAGTACATTATTTAGGGTTTAAATTGTTTTTCACCTTCACACCCGCAAATTACATTGGTGTCGTAAAACAAAATATTCAATCTAAGAAATTAAGTTTAGAATTACTAACATTTGTGAAATTATGTCTTGGAACACACAAATTCTGAAACTTTTGTCTTGGAACACACCTGTTTTCTGGCAATTCTCTGACGGTGGTGAGACACAAATAATCAAATATATAAATCGATGTATGCGCTATGTAATGGTGGGAGATATTTGATCCTATAAATTATGCAAAATATTTTATTTTATTTTCGATCGATATAAGATAAAAAATTTACCTGCCGTGTTTCCAATTATAACTATTTCATCATTTTTTTGATGCAACTGACTCCATTACAAAACGTTTCTTTGCTCGAAGTTAAGTTTCTTGAACAATAGTAAGAAATCTTGAGAAAACTTAGTTTTTATTGTAGTCCAGTGGTTGACATGTTGATTAGGTTCATTGCTTTCCCAACTTAGAATAAAACAACATTTTTGAGTTTTTCATCATCATCTCAAGATCTTTATTTTTTTTTTGTTGAAGAAGAATATCATCAGATAGTTTGCTCCAATATGGATTCCAAAGTTCCGACGAATTGTGATGAATATTTCACGTAATGACTTATCATCCCAAGTACCTTCCTGGTGCCGGTTAATATGTGTGTTTATAATGCTATCAAACGATGTGATATTTGAGATTAACGATGTGACAATCTGAGATCAAAATTTAATTTAATGGGTTGCGACTGTTGGAACATATATTTTTAGCCTTAGATCTGTTTTTAATTTTGAAACCGGACCTGTCACCGATATATCTAAAATAGTAGCAACTGTTGGAGGGGGATCTTCAGGATTTCCAACTAGATTATGTCTTATAGGAATAGCCAATCATGTAGCGATGACATGGATAATTGGTGATGACATGGCTTCACCACAAATTAGAATATTTATGGGGACGACATTTGGCATTTTTGGGATCTCTTATTATAAAGAAAGATTATATCATCTACTCCTAAAAACTGAATAAATACTCGTCTAGAGAAAAATGGTCGCCTAGGGAGCCTTGCCTCGCCTAGAGCCTGTTGCAACATAGCTCAATGTCATAAGGATCTCTTGTTAAATAAATTGTTTCATCTTCCATTTCAGCAACAAGCTTTTCTTCTTCTTCTTTGTTGCTTGGAAGAAAGTCTTTTTCACTTATCTCGTATTTTGCTGGTGTATCTGGATTAAATACCAGAAAGAAATAAAAAAGAAAACCTAATCAAGATTAATGCCAGAAAATAAATAAAAATAACTACTCTTGATTAAATATTTCTTCATACATGGTACCATCATCGTGTTTGTTGAAAAGATAACTTCCAATCTGTCTGATCTTCTCTTGTTTATGAGAAATGAATCTTCTTTTCTCTTTTAAAAATAAATTCTCTCCACAAAAAAAAAAAGGTTTATATAGGTGTTTCTCAAGGGTTGTGAGAGGGGAAGGATTTCCTTAACTTGGGAGTCCCAAACCCCTGATATTCTATAAATGGTCAGGATCAAAAGACAATGCCTTTTGACAAAGATTTTTAGCAAAGATTTTGTAAAAAATCTTATATCAAAGACTTAACGAAAGAACAGAGAACTAAACTCGAAAATACTTTTCTTAATTGATGTGTTTCAAACTCATGGATTAACAACCTATTTATATGTTTACAAACTTGACTCTCAAGTAATAAACAATTTCCTAACATAATCAAACTCTAACAAAGACTCTTCTAGAAAACTCTCAAGTAAACAACTTCTAAAACAAGTAAAACTTGTAGATCAAGTTTACTTCATAAACACCATACCACCATGTCAACTATACTTGTTGATCCATTCACATCGTGTCAACTGTACCAATTGATCTAACCATATTGTGTCAACTGTCATAGTTGATCCATACTGCTTTCTTCATATTGTATCAACAAAACATGTTGATTCCTCTCAGACTATATATCAACTTCAGTTGTTGATCCATGCTATCTTCTTCATAGTATCGTGGTTTATTTTTCAACATCCTCCCTTAAACCAAGATACTCTTTGATAATCATACCTAATTTTCCACGCAAGTAAATAAAAGTGTTAGACTTCAAAGGCTTGGTGAAAATATCAGCTACTTGTTCCTTAATTTCACAATACTCTACAACTATCTCCTTATTATTGAAAAGTTCTCTGATGTAATGAAACTTAATATCAATGTGCTTACTCCTTCCATGAAGTAATGGATTCTTTGTAAGTGAAATTATAGACTTGTTACCACAAACTATTGTGTAGCACAATTGCTAGCAGCTATATATTCGGCTTTTGTAGTAGACAAAGCAAGTATTGTTGCTTCTTTGATGACCAAGAGAAAAATCCAGTTCCTAACTGAAATCCATAACCTGATGTGCTCTTTCTTCCTTCTGTATCACCAACCCATGTCACTATCAGTACATCCAACCAATTTTGGATCTTCTGAAACATTATAGAGAATTCCCATGCTAGTTGTTCCTCTAACATATATTAAAATACGTTTTGCAGCTTGTAAATATGATTGTCTAGGTTCTTCCATAAACTTACTAACTAATCCAACTGCATACATGATATCAGGTCTCATAGCAGTCAAATATATCAGACACCCGCCAAGACCTTTAAAATATGTTGAATTTACAAGTTCTCCGGACCCTTCTCTTGTCAACTTCAATCTCTCCTCTACTGGTGTTAAGATTGGATTGCAATTATCCATCTTGAAATGCTTTAGTATTTCTTCTGCATATCTTTGTTGATTTATAAAAATTCCTTTTTCAGTTTGTTGCACTTTTATGCCAAGAAAATATGACATTAAACCAAGATCTGTCATCTAAAATTCTTTCACCATATCCTCCCCAAATTCATTGATCACCTCGAAATTAGTTACAGTGAAAATAAGATCATCTACATACAAACATACTATAATATGATTTCCAAGAGTATCTGCTTTAAAATATAAAGTATGTTTATGTGGACATCTTGTAAATCCTTTCTTAATAAAATAAGAATTTATTCTTGTACACCAATCTCTTGATGATTGTTTCAAACCATACAAAGCATTGTTTATCTTGTATACTTCATTCTCTTTTCCCTCCATAATGTAACCTACTGGTTTTTCAACATAAACTTCTTCTTCCAAAATTCCATTCAAGAATGCTGACTTAACATCCATCTGAAAAATCTTCTAATATTTCTGTGCAGCTAAAGCAATTAACATTCTTATTGTATCAAGTCTTGCAACTGGTGCAAATACTTCTGAGTAATCTAGTCCTTGTCTTTGTCTATATCCCTTAGCAACTAACCTTGCTTTCATTCTATCTACTTCACTATTTGACTTGTTTTTTTTTTTATAAACCCACTTAACACCAATAGGTTTCTTACTTGGTGGAAGTGTAGTAAGTTCCCAAGTGTTATTCTTCTCAATTTCCTTCAATTCTTCATTCATGGCTTGAATCCATCCCTGTTCTTTAGAATCCTCTTCATAAGCTACATGATCATTATCTCCAAATAATGCAAAGTTTACCACATCATCATCATCAATTTCTTCATAATCTTTTGATAAAACATAATCATTCAACCTAGCAGGTATAATATATTTTCTTCTAGGTCTTGCATTTTCTTGTTGTGGTATTGCTTTTGTTCTTGCTTCTTCATGATGTTCTTCAACATTGTCTTGGGTCTGCACTTCTTCTTCAACTTCAATTGTAACTATTCTTACAACAGTAGATGAACCAACATTCCTTGTTGATCCAATATGTGGATCAATATTCCTTGTTCACCCAGAATTTGGAGTATGTGGATCAATATTCCTTGTTTCCCTGAATTTGGAACAACATTGTTTGTTGACCCACTACTCCAATTCCATTATGAATCTTCATCAAATATCACATCTCTACTTATGATAATCTTCCCAATTTCTGGATTGAATATACTGAGCTGTAATCAATAAGAATACACTTATCAATCTTATCATCCAATTTTTCCTAAGTTATTTAGGTACATGTGCATATGAAATACCCCAAAAATACTCAGATGTCTTACACTTGGTATTACATCTCTTCAAGCTTCTTCTGGTGTTATATTATTCAAACTGTTTGTAGGACATTTGTTAAGTAAGTATACTGCGGTGTCAACTGCACCTAGAAACTCTTTGGTAAATATTTTGTTCTTCTTATAGTTCTTGCCATCTTTATTATTGTTATATTCTTTCTCTAAGCAACGCCATTCTGTTGTGGTGTATATCTAGTTGTTAACTGATGTTAAATACCAACAGTATATTGTGTTTCTCTATCAGTTCTTAATATCTTGATAGTCTTACCAATTTGTATCTCAACATATGCTTTGAAACTTCTAAAAGCATGAAAAGCATCACTCTTTTGTTTAAGTAAAGATACCCATGATTTTTCCTACTATAATCATCAATGAAAGTTATGAAATAGTTATTACCTCCATATGATGTAACTTCTATTAGGCCGTACAAGTCACTTTGAATGATCTCCAACTGTTTTTATGCTCTTTTGGATTTGTTAACTGGGAATGAATCTCTATGCTGCTTTCCAAAGACACAATTCTCACATCTTTGTTCTGGAAGTTCAATGAAAGGTAACCCTAACACCATCTCCTTTTTTTCCAAAGTTTGTAAACTATTAAAGTTCACATGCCCCATTATCTTATGCCACAACCAAGAGTCAGTATGTACATGAGTACTATAACAACTTTTTTTTATGCTGAATATTCAATGGAAACAGTCTATTCTTTGTCATATGTACTTTTGCTATCAACCTTTTTCTTATGTCTCTCATATGCTTGTAATGATCCCAACAACTCATCAAGAGTCATAGTTCCAACTGTATTGCATTCCTCTATAGCAATAACCTTTAAATCAAACTTCTCAGGAAAGCTTCTTAAGATCTTCTCTACAATAGATGAATATTCTATAGTATCACCATTTTCTTTCATCTCATTGACAAGATTCAATGTCTTTGAGAAGAACTCTAATATTGTTTCAGTATTCTCCATCTCCATATGCAATAATTCATATTTTATTTTTAAGGTTTGTAATCTAACCTTCTTGACCTTGTCATATCCCTTGTAGTAACTTTTTATGCCATCCATGCTCTTTTAACTTCTTTAATGTAGATAACTTTATCCATGAGAGATTCATGAATACCTTGATGAAAAATATATGTATCTTTTTAATTTTTCTTCCTGTTTTCCGTTAAAAGAGTTTGCGCAGCTCCTTCAAGTACTACTCCTTCTGCTGGTTCTACATAACCATCTTACACGATATTCCACACCTCTTGGTATATGAAAATATTCTCCATCTGCAACCTCCAGTGTTCAAATTTTTTACCTTAAAACACCGGTACCTTAATTGAACTCAAACTCGTCATCTTCTTCAACTTAACAACTCATACCCACAGCTTTAGAATCTGATGCCAGTTCTATGATACCAGATGTAGAAAATTTGATATCAAATACTTAATGAAAGAACACAGAACTAAACTTGAAAATACTTTTCTTAATTGATATGTTTCAAACTCATGGCTTAACAACCTATTTATATGTTTACAAACTTGACTCTCAAGTAATAAATACTTTCCTAACATAATGAAACTCTAACAAAGACTCTTCTAGAAAACTCTCACGCAAACAACTTCTAAAACAAGTAAAAATTGCAGCTCAAGTTTATATCATAAACACCGTACCACCGTGTTAGCAATACTTGTTGATCCATTCACATCATGTCAACTATACCACTTGATCTGACCATACTGTGTCAACTTTCATATTTGATACATACTGCTTTCTTCATACTGTATCAACATAACATGTTGATTCTTCTCAGATTGTATCAACTTCATTTGTTGATCCATGCTATCTTCTTCATAGTATCTTGATTTATTTTTCAACAAATTTAAAGCATTCGGCCACTAAATAGAATAAATATTTAACAAATTTATGGTTTTTGGATGCATGGTACACCTGCCTCGGTTTGGTTAAAAGGAAAGATCCCAACCCCAAGGCATTCTTTCATCACCTAGTTGGAAGTTTATAGAGGTTAATTAATCAACACCAAGACCAAACTATTATATTTGGCATCACTAGCATATCACATGATCCATTGCCACCAAAGGTTGTTCATGTTCCAACATTATGAATTTATCAATATTCGACCTGATAAGGGGTTTTGGCAACACGCCTATGTGTTTCTTCCAATACTTTCTTTATCCCTGTCCAACGTATATTGCTTTGGGTTTGGGATTGCTTAACAGTTGATTTAAACATTGTTCCTTTCTGGACCCTTCAAACTTAATACAAGACATGGCATTTCATAGACCCTATCGTTTGGGATAAATTTTTGATGGGGATATGGGGGACAAATCAGGAGTTGGTACATGGGTCTTTCTTATTAATTGGTTCAGTGTAAAATCCAGATTTGTCGCCCATGTCCCCATCAAAAATTTATCGGTTTGTTTGTCGCAATCCCAAATATATATTTTTGGCCACTCTACCAGCTGTAGTTACCTAAATTAGGACCAGCTATTTTCATTTTTAAAAAAACACAGTATTTTACTTTAAAGTAATCTCTGAAATGAAAATAACAAATTTAAGGAAGTCGATTATAAATGAGACTAGTTCGCTTTATAATCAATGGTCCAAAGAAATGCAGCACACAAATATCACAATATCTGCTGAATCAATGGATATTCTAGTTCGCTTTAAGTTGCTCTACCATCAAGCCACTCAAGGAAGATTTCATCTTAATTACCATGAAAGAAGTCATAGTCATGAAGAAAGTAGTAACAATATGGTCATAAACCCCATATATTTTGTGTTATTAAATCTTAGCATCATCCATCGTAGCCAAAACATGAATGCTTTTAATTTAGTTATCTTTTGTAAGGACAATGAGGGCAGGTTGAGTGCTGTCTCCACAGGCAATGCCAACAGATTTCATGTAATGCAGTCTTAGTGCCTTTCCAGGTCTAAGCTTTTCCTATAAAAATATTATAAATGAGACTCACATATTTTACCATTGTGAACTTGCTACGGAGGTCTGGTATTATTATTTCATAAAGGCCTTTAAAATATACCCTCCGTCCAAGTTTATTTTCCTGAATTGAGTTTTTTTTTAGCAAATTTGTACCAAAAAATTTCTATATTTCCCACTAAAATTTTCTAATTATCAAAAAAGAAACAAAACCTAGGATGTCAAAATTTGTATATGACACAAGTAATTTGGAAGATTGATGGTGTATGTGGAAGTAATTTGAATTTCATTCAAGTTTTTGCAAAATTCAATTTAGGCAAGTAAACTTGGACGAAGGGAGTATATCTTCAAAATGGATTCTTACTTCTAAATTTTGATTTCATAAAGGCTTTTAAGATATATCTTCAAAATGGATTCTTACTTCTAAATTTTGATTTCATAAAGTCTTTTAAAATATATCATGAATGGATCCTTACTTTTAAATTTTGACTTCAAAAAGTCTTTTAAAATATATCTTCAATGGATCCTTAATTCTAAATTTGATTTAACAAAGTATTTTAAAATATATATTCAATGGATCTTTGCTTCTAAATTTTGAAGCTTGGAGATTCAAGACTTTTGCAAGGATGAAAGAAAATATTTGGAGAATACTCCCTTATGCTATCATCTGGGTTTTATGGAAAACGGAAAATAATAGGGTGTGTAACGGTAAGATGAAGACTGGTCCTGATATAAAATTAGAGGTAAGTCTCTAGTAGTTTTGTAGTTGTCTAATACAAACACTTTCAACTTAATTCCCGTATCTAGGAGTAGTATATACTTTGTTCCAATGGGAAGCTGGTCTGATGATTTTTTTTATTGGTAATTCAAATGGTATGGCATTAGCTAAACGTCACATGAATTAGATTAGTCAGTTACTCTTTGCAGCTTCTGGTCCTAATTTATGTATTTTGGTTAATGTTTAGTATTATACACTTATGGTGGGTTTGCATGTAGAATTTTAAAGGTGAAATTTATGGGTCCAGGGGATTTGGTAGAATTATGTTTCCCTTTCTATGTTTGGTTGCCTGAATTCTTGGAATCATGTTTCTTATAGGATTCAGTTTTCCAGCAAATCCTCCATATGGAGTCCGACCCCTCCACCCTAAGATTTGTTGGAAAACTTATCAAGGGATTTATGGACCCACTTTTTTTAAACTCTAAATCCCATATATATGCAATTTTAAGATTTGAGGATAATGCCAAATGGTACAAACACTTTAATACAAAAAAATTGTATAAATCCTGGAATGTTAATTGAGTCACCAAACACACAAGGTATTTACATGAATCACAGAATTTGTAATTCCATGGGATTAAAAATTCAACGAAACAGTGAATTCTGCGAACGACCCCACCATTAAAGGATAGCACGGATATCTGAAGGGAAAGGGGAAGGCGTATGGTATGATGGCATATTTCTGTACTTTTCTTCTTCTTTGGTACTGATGAGAAGAATATATAGATAGAATGTATACTGAGAAGTGAGAACGCATAAGAGATACTATATATATTTATAGTCATACACCATGAGAGGTGTAAATTGTGTTGTGCCGGCACGTTTATGGCACAAGCACAATACGGCATAACACGTGACCTGTCATAGCAGGGGCACAACACGTTGGCTTAGTATGTTGTGTTGTACTAGACAAATGGGCACATCAGCACGGCACAACATGTGGCACGTGTAAGCACGGGGAACAGTATTTAACCAAATAATGTATAAAATACAATGCGATACATCACATTTCATGCATATTTCACAAAAAAAAAATCTTTATTTTGGCTAATTTTTGATATTTTATTTTCGTTATACTGATTAATTTCTATAATAATACATATACTAACTAAAATATAGGAAAATATTTATTTTGGAAAACATAAAATAAGTGGGCTAACACCACACATCACGATTATTTTTCTGGCACAACACAACACGTCATTTGGAACGGCATAGCACAACGCGTCTGAATTTATGGCACAACCCAGCACAATACGTAGCAAAGCACGTCACTTCGTGGGCTGACCTGTGACGGGCTGGCACGTTTTACACCTCTACATACTGTAAGTTGGTATTGAAGAATAACTACATATAAATCAATTTCATACTAAATATATCAAAAGTACTAAATACTTTCCAAATACTAGAACTTTCCATATAAAGTATCTATCATTAAGTGTACCAAAAAAAACACTATAAGATCATTCAGGCTTGGGTCAAAATAATCATGAAACGACTAAACCTATTCTGAGCCACTCATAGTAGGTAAATACGTAGACAATCACTGATCTTCCTCCCCTTTGACATGGGCCTCATTTGAAACATCTGCCTACCTACCTCCAAACCAAGAGCCGGAGAGCCCCGATTTGCCGAGCAAAAAAAAAAAAAAAAGAGATCCCCCATTACTGTCTCGTAGGATGGGGAACACTGCATAAAATATAAAACAGTGAATAAATTATAGTTAAGCTGAAGGTACTAATATATAACAGTTTCGGAAGTACAACAAACAGGAGGAAACAACTTCTTACTCAAAATACTCAAATTGCTTAGAGGCGGCCGTCCAGCGGCAAACTGGTACAAGGACATAATTAAACATCTTCATCTGGAGATGTTTCTGCAGCATATTATCAAAATAAAGACACACACATCAAATATGAATTGCAGTAAACTTCGGCAAGAAATAATTAAGCATTATCAATTAAGCCATGTCCCGACAATTAACAGATAGTAAAGGGTGTGTAACAAGACAAACCAGAATTTTAGAGGCATTCTCTGTCACACGTTCTCGCTCTTCACAAACGACATAATTTTCGGTCAGCTGTATGGACCGGTCTACAATAGGAAGCCAAATATAAAGAGGAAATCATAGATCAGTTAGCCGTGTGCTTAGTTAAAAGAGAAAAGCAGTTCCAAATCACCAATATATCAATAATAACCCACCATGAATCAATTTAACAGGCATATTAAGGCGCTGTAAAATGGGAAACAGTCTATTTGCACTTGAACGGATAGGTAATGGCAGAACATCATCTTTCTCAAACACCACCTGAAACAAAGATAATTCGTACTGGTGTAAGTACATCAAAGTAAAATACAATTGTCAAACTACACAAGCACATCAGAGAATAGCTTTTCCTGACCGTTTTCATTGGTGTATTGCCAGGCTTTACAAAGTCAAATTCTTTGTATTCGCGTAACTTACTGTAAAATTAAGTAAAATGGGAATCTACGAAAGTAGTCATAATAATATTACAATGAGAATGTGCAAATTTCTTTATATGACCGACAAAACTTCAACCCGTGGCCTACCTGAACACTTCTTCTTTGTTGTTGTTGGTTAAGATAACACCAACATCATCACCATCAAGTGCAGTTCTAATCTTATGGAGGTCAGGTTTGAGTTCTGTATCTGGAGTCAATCCTATAATCTTTGACAAACATCTATTAGGTCCTCCTATATAAAACCTGCAACATACCAATCACTATACATATTAATACAAATTGCAGAGAGAACTAGGCATACGATGGCTCCTTTGAGATAATAAAATTTTGTTGCATGTAGTAAAAAATCACTTGCAGAAATCATTGGCGGTGAGAGATTTCAAGAAATTCTGGTATAGGTTGCTTTCAAGTTTAGCCCAACCAAAACAAAAGACATAGACGCTCTTGTAACTATTGATATCCGATATAAAAGATTTCTTATTCAACGGGTTGTTCTTCAGGTACTTTTGAATTTCTAAATTTTCGATGCGTTCTCTCTTTTGAGCTTCGCGCCTTCCTTTGTCTGCCAGCCGCAGTATGTCTGCTAGTCCATCATTCCTTTCCTTTTGGGTTTCTTGGTCCTTTTGGTTTTCTAGGTCTTTTTGTTCTTTTTTCGCTTTTTCTTTTTTGTCTTTTAGTTCGAAGTACTTCTGAATTTCTTCAGGAGCTAAACAACAAAGCCAAAAAAATAAAGAACAATAAGGGGAATTAGAATCCAAGATTTTTAAAGTAATCAACAACTTATCTTAGATTTCACAAACAAAAGGAGAGTGCAGAAAGATTGTTTACTAGCAATCTGAAGTCTAAAAAGGATTAGAAAAAATAAATAAAATAATCGTGTCTTAAACATATGGAGACATTTCTCTCGGAAGATTATGTCCTCACTGTCATAAGGATCAAGTTTTAAATACATCTCTTCGTCGTCCATCTTGTTGGAATATGGCACGTATATAATGTGAATCAAGTTAGCAGAAAAGTTATTTGGAATATCTAGAACATCTAGCAATTCAAGTATTGCGGCTAGATAAGTCTAGTCAATAATATAGTCTAGTCAATAATATAGTCTAGTAATTCAAATATTACGGCTAGAACATCTTACTAGGTTAATTGTTTTAGTGTTCATCTTAACATCTAATTTCTATAAATAGGAAGCACTTGTACATATAAATGATACAGAACATTTGAATACAATGTAGTCTATTTCAGAATCATATGTTATATGACAATATTTGTCACCTATGTCATAACAAATTCTATCATGGTATCAGAGCTAAGTAGTATCCTTTTCCGCTGCAAACCAAGTTCGATCTGAAATCCATTTCCGCTGCAAATCAAATCCAGAGTTAAGAAGTATCCTTTTTCATATTGATCTTGCTTCTCCGTTCATTCCTTGTTCACAGTACCATGAACAAACTTCAAACCTTGCTCGTCCGTAGTTCGTCCTCCAACCAGCATCAGTTTCCTGAGTTCCATTGTTGATAATGGTAGCAGCTTCATCTCGTCATCCTTTTCCATTGCTCACGGCCATTATCCCGAGCTCCGATCAATCAACAGCCAATCGACATCGTCCCATGTCATTATCAGTTCGAGCTCTCATCAATCCCTTCATCCATCTCTGCCAACCTATACCTGAATATTCTCGGCTCAAGATCCATCTCCGTCCTTCACAACAATCCCGATCACCAGCCATCTCGTATTCAGTTCGAGCTCCATCAATGGCAGCAACAAACCATTGATCATCATTCCTTTATTCCCTGTCTTGGTTCACAACCCGAGCTATATCGTCCATGAACCAGCCAACTCCTCCGTCGAGAACCAGCAGCTCCATTATTCGAGCAACAAACCCGGTTACTGCTATCATCACTCAAGATGAGATGATAACCTTCATCGTCTCGTCGTCCCGAGCAGCTCCATCATTACGTTCCATATCGAGCTACTCCATCTCTTCAATGGCAGAAACCCTAAGATGTTCATCTTCTCATGTGACTCGAGTTCCGTCAAGAATTAACACCCCAGCCATCCTGTTTAGTTGGTCTTAATCCCAGCTCAAGTACGTACTTATCATCATCCTCCAGTCATGTCTGCCATCATCCCGTCATTGACTGTCGGCTCTCAACTCTGTCCAAAAGTACTCCCATGTTCGTGCTCTGTCTCACCGAAATTTGCTAGGCTTCATCAGCAACACCTTCATCATCATCATCAACAACAGCCGAACTTGCTCCAGCTCCGTCATGTTCTCCATCATAATTCTCTGTTACGTTCTCAACTCCATCAACAACTTCACTCTTCTTCCGGCCAACTCCAAACATCCGGAACTTCATCAACAACCAAGCTTCATTTAAGCCACTCTGTGTAACCATTGTTCTACTCAGTATCCGCCATCAATATATTCGCGGTTTCCGTATCACTCAGTATCCCCGCCAGTGTGCCTCCGTGGTTTCCGTAACCACTCAAGTTTCCCCGCCAGTGTGCGTCCGTGGTTTCCGTACCACTCAGATCGGCCAGTGTGCATCCTTGGCTTCCATGCCACTCATTTAGTGTAACCCTTTATGTATGGGCAGCAATCCGTAGGCCACAATCCGCGTGCATCCACAGTTGGATGGCTGCATTCCGTGTGCTACAATCCTCCTTCGATTCTTCAGGTCCAGGTGTATTCAAACTCAATCCTCTCGAGTTTGATAGGGGGGGGGGGTGTTAGAAATAACCCCACGTCACCATCATATAGCCTATACATCTCCGTCCTACAGCCCTACCTCGCCGTCATACAGCCCCAATTCTCTTGCATACAGTCCGACATCTCCGAGCTACAGTCCCACATCTCCAGCTACAGTCCCACATCTCCTAGTTATCATCCTTCAATGGCAAAGTACAGTCCATCTTTGGCATACTCTCCAAGAAGTCCAACATCACCGTCGTACTCACCTACATCTCCATTCTAGCACCAGAAAGTTCCATCTCTTCACCGACATCTCTTCATTTTCTTCACGTTAGCTTCCTTTTGAGAACCCAAAATTGATGCCAGCTGAAATTCTACAATTACATGGTTGTAATCTCTTTCTTCAACAACAATTCAAGTTGAACACTACAATTCTTTCCGTGTCCAACTTGAGGGGGGGTGTTGGAATATGGCACGTATATAATGTGACTCAAGTTAGCAGAAAAGTTACTTGGAAGATCTAGAACATCTAGCAATTCAAGTATTGCGGCTAGATAAGTCTAGTCAATAATATAGTCTAGTCAATAATATAGCCTAGTAATTCCAGTATTACGGCTAGAACATCTTACTAGGTTAATTGTTTTAGTGTTCATCTTAACATCTAATTTCTATAAATAGGAAGCACTTGTACATGTAAATGATACAGAACATTTGAATACAATGTAGTCTATTTCAGAATCATATGTTATATGACAATCTTTGTCACCTATGTCATAACAAATTCTATCACATCTCAGCCATCAGCTTATCCATTTCTTCTTCGGTTAGCTGCCGCTTTTTTATTGTTTTTTTTTCGCTTGGCAGAAGGTCCTTTTCGCTTATCCCATATTGTGTATCTAGATTAAATACCAGAAAGAAAAAGAAAACGACAAAACCTAATTAAATTAATCAAAAATTAATACAGTACCAGAAAAGAAAATAAATAATTACTCTTGATTAAATATTTTCTGCATACGTTTCACTGGCATCCTCATCTTGTCCGTTGAATGAATACACGATTTCTCTCCTAAGAATAAGTTCTCTCCCCAAAAAGAAGAAAAAGACAGTTTATATAGGTGTCTGTCAAGGGTCGTGAGAAGGAAAGTGTTTCCTTAACTGGGGAGTCCCAAACACCTAATTTTCTATAAAAGGCTGCATTAACATAAACATTACTTCTCATAGCAAAGTAAAAATCTCACTAAATAAATCTTTTTTTTACCGAGATTCGATTTGGACAAAGAGACTAAATTTTAAGTTTGTTGCATTAAGCATATATCTCTGTCTCCTTACAGTGATTTATCAGAATATGTCTCCTTACAGTGATTTATCAGAATATGTTTTTTTTTTGTTTGAGATTGATTTTTTTGGTGATATAGGGATTCTTCTGTCTTCATTAAATCCTGGTGACGTAAACAAGGATATGGATGTTGAATCTTACTCCAATATTAGCTACCATTCCTCAATGGAAAACTTTGGTGACTCTGAGTTGTTGAAGATGTTCGGGATTTTGTCGGTATAAATGAGGATAAGCATAACCAGAACGAACGTCAGCAATGTTTGCCAGAGCTGTACGATGAAAATGGTCCCTTATATGACTGAGTGGTACTTTAAACAAGTGGAGCCTCTCCTTGAAACACTCCAAGGAAAGCTACCTTTCTTAAATTTCACAAGTCTGCCAAGGAAGTGGAACAAAGCTGCTTATTATCTGGCAAAACAGGCAAAAAGGACATTACTGATCTATGGATGGGAGTTCACCATTTACAAGGCTGATGTTAAACCAGGGAAGTTTTCAGAGGAACTACTAGACATTCTGTGGAGTGATGCGTATGATTCGGTTTTCTACAACTTGGAAGCAAGGGCTATGATCTTTGATGGTGCAGTTCCAAAACTGCCATAATTGATAATTCTTTTTGTATGTTCAAATACCTATTTATTGTGTGGCTAATATTTTAATGTTGGCAGCGTACCAGGAATATGCCTGCTGTTGCTTGAATCTACCAACTCTATCTTTTCTTTTGTGTAGACTCGTCTTACTTGCTCCTGTTTAATTATAAGAAGAAATTATTAGCATCAAAATAAGCATTAAGTTATGAGAATATAATAAGAAATGATATATCACTGAAGAAACTAATGATTATTGGATATGGAACTCTTCTGCACCAGTTGGTTCCTCATTAGGTAATTCAGTCATGTCTCCATAGATAAGTAAATATTGATCACTCGTATCACTCTGCATATAACCGACCATTTTCACACCATTGCCTTGCCCAATTCGTTGCGGGATGCTCATCTTTGTACCACACATCTTGACTGTGTGTACAATATTTCTACTACCAGAAGAAAAGATTATAAAGAGTAGCAGTATATAGGCATAAAATTATAATGAAGCGTACTCAACAGAATAGATCCCAAACCCTTATTCCCATTAAGAAGAAACCTACATATTTTGCACCAGGGACCTTCCAGTTGTTACAGTACCTAAAATCCCTAATATTGAGGACATGCATATAATCGCTACAAGTAGAGACTTCAAGGCAGTAGAAGTTTCGTCAAAGATCCTCAGGTACAGAACACATGGGATGACCACTGAAATCCCAAAGCTTACGATACAACCTGTTAGTGCGAATATGTTCTGGAATTGTGGAGCTAGATGTGCTAAGATAAGAACAACCAGCAGGAATAGTGACACGAAGGCACGTCTGACAAATCTTTTAGTTTCTCGGGACATGGCAGTAGTGAGACTGTTCTCAACTCCGACCCCAATTGGGAACACCTCAAAGGCATACTTTGTGAGTGGAGTTGCTGTTGTGGCAATTAAGGCCATTTTTGTTAAAATAAAAGATTTTGGCATGCTCAAGGTTATTTGACCCGGAACTTTTTCTCCAAACATTTTCGCCCCTAATAAAGATAAGGTGACATAAACTAGAGTCACCGAGCCAAAGCTTATCATCGACACCTGAAAGTATAATCATGCATGTTAGTGAAACATATTTTACTAATGAATTTCCTTATCAGTCAGTCTATGTATAGCAACAAAAGTACATATATTTAGAGCAATCAATATGGTGCACAATAAACAATGTAGAACCATCATGCTAGCAAAATTTTCTAATTTATAGTTGTTAGCTAAACCATGGTTGATGGAACTACACATTCGTAATGTTGATAAGCCATGTCCCAACTCTCAGTAACCTTGTCATTGTTGTGCATGGAAATCCTCAGTTTCCACCCAAAATATTTCTTTAGTATGACCTTTTAAAGAAAATCTTAAGCATCTAACTGCGAGTAAAATCGAAATCCCAATTATGTAACTCTTAGCATGTCTCTATCTCTATGTTTTATTACCATCTCATCATCTGTAAGATATCCTAATTTTCTCATCATCTCTCCATCTAATTTTTTTCAACTCCCTTTCAATTTCATCTAAAATCCAGATTTTAATATCTGGAGCATAAAAAAATGAAAAGATGCCAAAAGGTTATTGAACAATTTTTGCATTAGCACCCAAGAAGCAAAATTCTTTCACTCAAGTTTCATTAATTTAAAGAACTGAGGTAATGATTTCGATAAAATCAATTGTGATAAACTCTTACCAAAAATGTTGGTAATATATATTTAGAACTACCAAATAATCAATTCATTGTTATACGCTAGGACGAATAATATTTCCCTAGTTGTATAGATAGAAACTACGAAATGGAATCGAAAAATACCGATGGAATTGTGCAAGGGTCTTTGACTAAAGCAAAACTAGCCAAGGACCATAATGATTGTCTTTTTCTCCCCTCTTGCCTTAGCTATATCTCTTTAGTCTCTATCTATAGTGTTTGCTCTTAGAGGGAACAAGTTAAGATGATGAAATAAATGAAGAATACAATAATGTGAAGTAGAAAATATAACAACTTAAATAGAAAAAATTAAAAAGAATTGTTACCTTTTTGAAAGAGGAAGGTCTTTGCATAGATTTATATATATCTGGAATTACCATATGAGATGCAAAGCAGAAAATATCAGAGGTGTAAAACCGGGCGACACTGAGTTAACTCAGTATCGAAAATTCTTTTTCAAAAAATGAATTTCTAATTGATAGATCTTTCTTAGTTGATAGTCTTTTGTTGTTTTCTTTGTCCAAATCTGATTCTCTTATGTTCATTTTTATTTTATGGGTGTTGCAAATTGTCTTTAGGAGATTTGTTTCAGCTTGCTTCTTTTTGAATTTTGAAAAGTTATTTCCATTAATGGATAGCTAACTACCGACTTTCTTCCCTTGTGTTTACAGACTGCTTGTTTCAAAAATGGTGTTGGCCGAGTATCTTGTGGTGTTTATAGCGTTTGCTGTTGTTGTTATCCTGCTTGTTGAAGCTAATGTTTTCCCTAAAATCCCCATTGTTATCTGCTTCTTCTTGAAGATAGACTTGTTCATTGCCGATCCAAGACCAGATAGATGTAATCGTGTAAACAGAACGTGTGCAAGGAAAAAAACCCGGTACAAAATGCAAATCGTTTTTCCCTTTTTCTTGTTTTGGTCAAACACAGCTCATTCTGTTTCCTTTTCTATTTCAAACAAACCCAAAAATATCTCTATTCCTAATAATCAGGAATCAAATATCCCAACTATTTAAAGTAACCCTAATATGTATTATGTATATATGAACCATATACCACAAAACATAAACATAGAAAGCTATCTTCTGCATAATTATCTACTGGCTGAAACTAGGGTTTCTGGTGAATTGAATTCCAACTCAAATGTTGAAGTTTCTGATTTTGCGGCAAAATTCAGACATGCAACTTTGGAATTGAAGGATGAAGAAGGCAATATTGTTTTCAATCAATCTGAGTTTGATATTAAAGATCAAGAAGAAGGAGAATGGGATTTCTGTCTTATAGGAAAAATTATCATTGAAGGAAAAATGGGTTATGGTGGTGTTGAGAAGAACATTCAGTTCACCTGGAACTTCATCCCTCTAGAAGAAGTGAAGATTATTGAAGTTGACACAAACATCATGATTATTAAGCTTAAGAGTAAAGAAGTGGTGGATAGGGTAATGGATGAAGGTCCCAGGAATATTGATGGATATTTATGCATCTTGTATGACTACTTCCATGGTCTGATACATCAAAAGCTTGATTGGACCAAACAAGTATACTGGATTCAACTAAAAAACCTGCAACCAGAGCATATGAATGTTAAGTCAGTTGAAGACATGGGGAAACTGTTAGGAGAGGTTCTAGCTATTGAACCAAAGAATGATATCCCATAAGAAGGAGTCCCTGTCAATGTTTGTGTAAGAATTGAGTGAACTACCCCCCTAAGAATAGGTGCACTAGCAATCACTGCAACTGGAGTAACAAAATGGGTTAAATTTTACTATGAAAAACAACCACACAAAATTTGTAAGGATTGTTTTATCATAAATCACTGCAAGGATGCTTGTAAGGATGCAGATGAATATGTGAAAACTGTACATGATAAACCTTATCCATTTGGAGGTGTGGGAAGATTAAGGAAGAATGTTGTAACTCGCAATGCTGCTGTTATAACTCCTAAGCCTATCTCTAGAAAGCCTGCAAGAGCCACTCCTTTTACTCCTCCACAATATGGAAAGCCTGTCAAGATCCAAAATGAAACTAATAGTGAAGAAGCTCAAGCTCGACTAGGAAAAAGACAGAGATTTATTGAACCCAATGCTGACAAAGGAAGGATAAGCACTGAGGAAGAAGCATCTGCAGATAACAATGGGGGCACCTCTGGGAAACAGGCAACATCTAGAAACATACAAAGAGACAAGTAATCTGACAACATGAAAGGGGAGAATGAGGTACTTTCTAAACTGCTTAAAAACCTTACCCATTTTTTTTTTACACAAACCATCCTTCTTGTTATAATTTCTTTCCTCATAGCGAGTTTTTACAAAAAAAAAAAAAAATGAAAATCCTATCTTGGAATGTTTGTGGTTTTGGAAATAAAGACACTAGGAAGCATTTGAAGGATTTGATTAGGTCTAATAACCCTGATATCATTTTCCTAATTGAAACCAAGAATACCACAAAAAAGATGAAGCAGTACACCTCTAGCCTGCATTACAGTAATAGTTTTTTTCAGGACCCAATATACACAGCTGGAGGATTATGTCTTCTTTGGAAGGATGGTATTAATATTCAAATTTTAGATGCTAAGCTGAATATAATTCAGTGTACTATTGAAATGGATGCTAGAACAAAAATATCCCTGGTAACTCTTATTTATGGAGCTCTAGATCCTATCATTAGAACTGAACAATGGAATTACATGAATGCTTTCTCAACCCATATGAACCTTCCTTGGATAATGGCTGGAGACTTAAACTTCGTTCTCTCTCAGGATGAGAAGGATGGTGGAAATAGGATCAGTCAAACCACATTAGATGAGAACAATAACCTTCTAGATGTTAATGGCCTTCATAGTTTTAATTATATAGGTAATCCCTATACTTGGACAAATAAGAGAAAAGGCCATGCTTTGATCTTAGAAAGGTTGGATAGATTTCTAGCCAATGACAGTTGGCTTAATTTTTACCCTTTATGTGTTGTTTATCATCTTATCCCCTTTGCTTCTGATCACTGCCCCATCATGCTTACTACTGCCAAAACTCATAATGATAACTACAAACCTTTTAGGTTAAACAAAGCTTGTTTTAAAGATAACTCTTGTAAACTTGTTATTGAAAATAGTTGGAAAGTGAACAGTAATGGTTCACATTCTTTTTGATTGACCAAATCTTTGTTTAATACTAAGCAAGAACTTAGAAAATGGAATTACATAAGCTTTGGAAATATAACAACTCAGATTAACAAGATCAAGTCTCAATTAGAGGTCTTATATAAGGCCAATAACAATGATAACATCCATTTGATAGATGAACTCAATTGTAAGTTAAATCAGTGGTATGACATTGAGGAGGACTTTTGGAAACAAAGAAATAATGATGAGGAACTTAAAAATGGGGATAGAAACACATCCTACTATCATCAAAAAGTCAATTTTAGAAGGAAAAAAACAAACATAGACACCTTGCAAAACTCTATGGGTACCTGGCTCATTGATAGAAATGATATAGCAAATAATCTCAAGGATCACTTCTTTGATATGAGTAGGTCTACTATTCCTCCAAATGCTGATGAATACTTTGCTAATGTTTCTCCTTGTATCTCTAATCATGATAATGCTAATTTGCTTGCTATCCCAACCCATGATGAAATAAAAAAAATTGTTTTTAGTATGCAATCCTGGACTACACCTGGCCCGGATGGATTTCCACCAGGATTTTATCAAAACATGTGGAATACTATGGGTAAAGACATAGTTAATATGGTGCAGGTTTTTTTCCAATCTAAACATATGCTTAAACAACTCAATCATAATTTTACAGCCCTCATTCCTAAGAAAAACTGCCCTGTGTCTGCTATTGATTTTAGACCCATTAGTCTGGGTAATGTTAGCTACAAAATAATATCTAAATTGCTTATGACTAGACTAAAGCCTCTTCTAAACAAATTTATCTCTCCCTTCCAGTCTGCTTTTGTCCCTGGTAGAGTGATTCAAGATAATATTGTTATGGCCCATAAATTGATAGATACCATGAAAAAAAATAAAAGTAAAAAAGGTTGGATGACAATTAAATTAGATATGAGTAAGGCATTTGATAGAATTGAGTGGAGCTTTGTTCTTGCTAGTCTTAGAAGTTTAGGGTTCTCTGTTGACTGGTGCAAACTTATTGAACAATGTATATCCACAGTCTCCACTTCCATCCTTATAAATGGATCCCCTGGAGATTTTTTCAAACCTCAAAGAGGTCTGAGGAAAGGTGACCCTTTATCACCTTACCTGTTTATCCTTTGTATGGAATCTATGTCTAGAGCTCTCTTTACACTAGTACAAAAATAGGCTTAGGTGACAGTTAAAAACTGTCACCGTAATACTTAGATGACAATTTTCAAAAATATTTGCACTATCACCAAAGCCTCTGTTACCAAAGGTCTTTAAGAAACTGTTATAGATTCATGACTGTATGGTAACAGTTTCTTTCAAAACCTGTCATTATTGACAACTTAAGGTAACATTTTATTAGTAAAACTGTTATCAGAAAATCAAATTCTTGCATTAAGGTAACAGTTCCAACATGAACCTGTCATTGTTCACAAGTTACGGTGACAACTTTTAAATAAAACTGTCACCAAAGCCCATATTTTCCTGTATAGGGGGTCATTTTTAAAAAGAACTGTCACATATGCAGTATTAATTGTAGCAGTTTCTTCACGAAACTGTCATCGTAAAGCCTAATTTACAACAGTTCTGCAAGTCTACATTTCCCGTTCGGTAGATGGTCAACATCATCACATATAGTAAGAATACATGGAAAAGAAAGTGAAATATATATTTATTTAAACAAAATGTTTTTACACAATCACATATAGTAAGAATACATGGAAAAGAAAGTGAAATATATATTTATTTAAAAAAAATGTTTTTACAGACTCCCTTGTACGAATGCCTTTTACAAAATGCTAATAATGCGTAATTAATTAGCATCATCAACTATCAAACATTAGTATCAAACCAAAAATAAAATAAAATCAAACACTGTAAGCTAAGATACCCACACAGCAAAGTCAATCCCATTGCAATCCCTATTGGACAAGACAACTAACTTTATAATTATAAGAAACTTGCAGACAGGCAGGAGTGAGCCTGGTCACCACACACTACTTGACCGAATTCTGCTCAAACTATCTAACTGCATAATCTACTTATCAAGATCCCAAGTTAACAAATCCAAGCATGTGAACGGGGAATAAAAAATCTTCACTTATGACATGATTGGAAGCAGTGTCAATTACCATTTAGAAAAAATATGTATGAATGTAATGGTTATCAGCATATGCAGATATTAAGGCACACACCTTAGCATAATGACCTAGTTTTCCGTACTCACACGCCAACCTTCTCTTCACAGACAAATTAGCTTAAATTATTTCAACAACCAATCCAAGCTGAGTTTTTGTACCCTAGAATTGAAGGATAATCAATTCAGTAGCCACTCAAGATTTCAAATTTCTGCAGAGTGTTTCCAACAATAACTAATTACTGAAGTTTACACCATAGACTTGACCAATGCAGGATAGCTTCAAAAAGATACATGGGGAAGTGCCTCCAAAATGGTTGAATAGAAAGTGCCTAAAAATTACCCCCTGCATATCTCTGAATGATCTCTATCGATCAAAGAATGTAGTTGTCATTGGATAGATAGTGTGAGCAAGAAAATATAGAACTTAAAGCAACATAGTCAACAGATAGAACTTCGACAACTCTTGTCCCATTGATATCTCATTGTTACAAATTTATTCAGAATTAGCATCTATTATAGTAACATGAACCCCAATATTCTGGTTCAACATCTATTGCATTAACATGAACCCTGACTTTCTGGTTGATCATCAATAACAAAGTGGAACACTTGTATATAATGGAACCACAATTTCCCACCTAAGATGATTAATTCATTGGATCTCAATCTTATCAATCCAGATATAAAAGTTAGAAAGACTAACAGCAAACTGACTGGGCAATGGGGTATTTTTCCTGGGAGGAACCGTATGGGACCAGTTATTAACAGAACACATGTCATGTACAATGTGCTTTTACGGGTGCTGCAGCCATTTTTTAATTAAACCACTCCCCTATGAATATATTCAAGTCGAACAAAAAAAAAACTTCAGATAACCCGAACAATTGTAAAAAGAGCGCAAACCTGCACCAACAACAGTGTGGATCTCATCAATAAATAAGATTATCTTCCCATTAGAAGCAGTGACTTCCTTCAGGACAGCTTTTCCCTGTCCTCAAATTCTCCACGGAATTCCGCACCAGCAATCAATGAGCCCATGTCCAATGATATTAGTTGTAGAATAAGATATAGAAAATTCCAATGTTAAATGGGTTTGAATGAAAAATACACTCGCTTGTTGGTACATCTTTTGTTTCAAACGACAACATATACTGATTGATATACTCCAATAATTCACAACTTAACTGCACTAATCCTATACTATATTGTACTATTTGCAAACGTGACTGAAATGATCTGAAGAAAATTTAAAAATAATGACCTTCCTGTTCAGCAAGGGTTCAGGAACGTCTCCTCGCACAATTCTTTGAGCTAACCTGCCAAAGGCAAAAAAAAACAGTATGAATAGAATCAATGGATCACAATGCCTATTGGACTAATCATGAAAAGCGATCGCACTTCCTTATTTTAACTTCACTCCGCCTTGGTATATCAATCATTTAGCCAACGATCTTGTCCCAACTACTTTTTGGCTTAATAGTTAAATGAACCAACTACGATGGTTCAATTAGGACGAAATGAGATTTACTAATAAAATATAAACGATAGGATTGATACATATTAGGCCACATAATTGATCAGAATCAATGTTATAAAAAGCATTTGGGTATTGCAAATGCTATACTAGGCCACTCCATGTGTATGATTTGTTAATTAACAAAGACAACAGTTCCCGTTGAATTTTCAAAAGTGAAAAGTAATCAACTAAAAAAACAAAAAAAAACAGCATAACTGAATCTCAGTGATAAGCCCCAAACTTATCAATCAATAATCAGTGGGAAAATAATGAGAAAACGCAGTTGAGAAGGGAAGAAAGGCAGATTAGAAACAATAAGAAATCATTAAACCAGAGAATAAGAGTACAAAGACAAGATAACATCAATTCATTTCCATTCATAATATCATTACATACTAACACAGACACATATATAGATGTCTTCTACAACCGTATTATCATATCCATAACCCAGTTAACTGCTAAAGACACCAAATCTACTTACATAATCATACAGTACCTAATGCTCTGTCTCTAATTCACTACCACCAGCAGAATACCCGACCTCACTAAACTCATTGAGATCAATGCCTCTTAGAGCATCTTACCTTAATAACTAAATCAATCACGTAATTCCTTTAAAACTTTATTATTTGTTTCCATATTTTGTTCCTGGGTTGTCAACCGTGATTGATTTTGCATTAATATTGATATTTCACTGCATATATAGAGTTTCCATACTTTGATCATTCATTGTCCATGCATCCATGCGTTCACATTGCCGTGATAATATATCTCAGTATTATATTCATCAATGAGAATAAATCAATTTCGCGACAATCAACCATCAAATATGGAAGAAAAACAGTTCAATTTTAGAAAAATCATATTGTTAAAGAAAGCTAATTTATTGATCATCAGAAATATATGGGCACTAAATGTTAACATGTTTACCACATACACATGGCGCCTTGAGCGCTTAGGATAGCGCCTAACATTTCCTCAAGGCACCAAAAGCGCCAAACTCTTTCACCTAAGGCGCTAGCGAGGAAAATAACATAGAATTGGATTAGGCGGGCGCTAGACCTGCGCTTTTGGCGCCTAGGCGCTCCTGGCACTCGCCTTTTACAACATAGCTCACAGCAAATGAAATAACAGGTATAGTCGTATAAGTTCACCTGCTTTCAGTTCTCTTTAACCAAGTTCAATTATCAGGAAACCTAATTCAACACTATGGAAACCCATTTGTTCATCTATTCGTTCGCACTAAGATAATAATGAATACAAATGAAATGGTTACTTTCAGCCATTCTACATCACAAGAAGCATCTTGAAACTTCTTCCTAGCCTTCACAAACTGCAAAGCTAATTATGAAATGATATTGTTGACTTCTGCACCATATCAAATACAGGCACATGCATACTGGGTGTTCAAACAAGCAATTCAACTTATGAAATTTTCCGGCTTAATAGATGATTATCCTCTAGCACTCGCAAAGCTAATTGGAAAATTAATTTAACAAAAAGCAATATTACAACAGAAAAATTCTATAAAAATGAGATTCCGTGTTAAAAATGTATATGCGGAAGTCTTACCCACATCTATGATAGCAGTAATCTATACCCTATATATGAATCAAAGCTTATTATGGAATTGAAAATAATTTCAGTCAACTTAAGACTGCAGGAAGACTAAAAGACCGAATAATCTTATCCAAATACTAATCAAAACCCATAACCAATCACTTTAACTCAATATAAGAGTGAAAAAGGAAGAACAGAAGATTAGTACAATACCTTAAATGGAGCAAAAGTAGCAACTTGACCTGTCACGCCTTATCCTTGAAGAAATTGAAAACTTGAAACTTATCTACTAAGTCTATCAAACGAATGCAATAAGCTTTTAGTACAAATCCCTGAACTAATTACTTGTACCGACGCCATTTCAAAAATCCTACAAAACAAATGATATTAACAACTTCTTTTCATATGTTTAACTCAAAATCAATACCTTTTTTATAGACTTGAAGGAATTTATTAGGTTAACATGGAAAAATTGGAATCAAAAAAATTGGGGATATAAAACATGGTAAAAATAATAATTAGGGGTTCCACTACAAACGAAAAAAAGGTATTAGTACAACAACTGTTGATTAGTTCATCTAATTTGGTTATAAGTTTGATAATTTTATCATCCCCCTTCAAGGGAAATAAGAATTTCGAGATTGAGAACATATGGGCAGAACGACAATTATGTAAGGATTGAAGTAAAAGATGAACCCTAGATTGAAACAAAAGATGTGATCCCAAATTTTGCTAAAATAAAAAACCAACAAAAGAGAGGGATCACATCTGATCGTACGTAGATTAGAAGTAAGAGGCGAAGATCATTGAGAAGTTGTGTTTAACCTTCTTCTTTTTGGTTTCCCATAGAAATAAGAGGCGAAGATGTCGAGACTCTAGAGACCCACTAACAGGAAGTTACAAAGAAAACCCACGACAGAGACCACTATTAGGTCCTCAGCATCGTGCGTTTGAGAATGCTTTGTGGTAGATTTATATGATTAGTAGCAGGTTTGGATCGCATAACTATAAGTGGCAGTAATTAGAAGAACTGTTATCTATAAGTTTACACTTCGGTAACAGTTTTTATATAGATCAGTTACAATAGCTAAAAAATAGTAACGGTTAATAACTGTTATTATACATCAGCGTATGGTAACAGTTTTCTATGAACACTGCCATTGTATAATAGTTCAGTAACAGTTGGAAAACTGTCATGACTGTTCACCACTTCTGGTGTGAGTTTTAGTAAGAAACTGTTACCTATATTTCATAGCTTTTTGATTTGTAACAGTTCATTAGTGGACTGTCACGGTTTTGAATATTGAACTGTCACCAAAGCCCATATTTGTACTAGTGTTACTGCTGAATCTAATAAATATATCCATGGTTGCACTGTTACCAAATATGCTCCTCCTGTGAGTCACTTATTTTTTGCAGATGACTGCCTCCTCTTTGCAAGAGCAAACAGTAATGAAGCTGCTTATATAGCTAAGATCATTGCTGATTTTAGCAAATTCTTAGGTCAGTCAGTCAATTTTGACAAGTCGGGAATTGCCTTTAGCCCTAAAGTTCCAGGTAACATCAAAAATGAAGTCTCAAACATCTTGAATATTAAAAAGTTAGATTTGCAGGATAAATATCTTGGTGTCCCATTATTGCTTCAAAAGAACAAAGTCAAATCCTTTGCTCCTCTGTTAGAAAGAATCAATGACATGCTAGGTCCTTGGCAATCTAAGTTTGTTTCCCAACCTGGTAAGACCACTCTCACTCGATCTGTCTTACGAACCATAACCATCCATCATATGGCTGTGTTTCCCATGCCAAAAACCATTACTGATAAGATGGATGCTTCCCAAAGAAACTTTTGGTGGAATAAAAAACAAGGTGAAAGAGGCGTTTTCACTAAAAAATGGAACCATGTAGCCCTTCCTAAAGATTTAGGAGGACTAACTATCAGACAATCTGCTATCCTCAACCAAGCTCTTCTAGATAAATTAGCTTGGAGAATGATTGAGGAACCATATGCCCCTTGGTCTGTTCTTCTCAGCCATAAGTATTTCAATGGCCAAAATCCTATAAATTTTGCGCTTTCTAGAAATGGTTCATGGGTGTGGAAGGGAATTTGTGATGGAATTTATATAATAAAACAGTTCTATTGTTGGCAGGTTGGCGATGGCAATAATATTTCCATCTGGAAGGACAACTGGATCCCTAGCATGGAGGGTCCCCCAAATTCTAACTTTGTTTCTGCTGCTATTAGTAAGGTGTCAGATCTAATTGATAGTAGTACTAAAACTTGGAAATTAGATATATTAGAATCCTTGTTTGATAATGCTACTGTTAGAGCAGTTTAAGAGATAAGAATCCCAATGTCAGGTAAGGACGTTATTAGATGGAAACAAACTAGTGATGGATCCTTCTCAGTAAAAAGTTCTTATAGAGCTATCTTGGATAAAACACATAATAAACCTGTCAATAGCAATATGATTGATTGGAAGGCTCTCTGGAAAGTTAATCTCCCAATTAAGATTCAACACTTCATTTGGAAAGTCCTCCAAAATTGTCTGCCAACTAGAGATAGAATAACAAAGTATACTCATTACTCTACTTATGATTGTACCCTTTGTAAAGATCATGATGAATCCCAACAACATCTTTTTGCTGAATGTAATATCTTTATATCTGTACTAGGTAGAATAGATCCTAACTGTGTGCAGGTTTTGCAAGGGAAGAATATTCATGAATGGATTTCCTCTTGGTTTGATAATGATATTGGTAATAGACCCAAAAATATGGCGCAATTTAATTGCATTTCTTTTATTATGTGGCACACTTGGAAAACAAGATGCAATGTGGTGTTTGAAACTTCTCATGTGCAGATTGAAGAAATAGCCAACAGTGTGAAAACTCATATTGTTGACTGGATAAGAATCACATCTATTTCAACAAACAGGAGAAGAGAATCAAGGGATCCCCCTAGACAAAAAATCTGGAGAAAACCTTTTATTCAGTTTATCAAAGTTAATTTTGATGCGGCATGGTGTAAATTTAATAAAAAGACAGGAATAGGACTGATTTGTCGTAATTGTACAGGTGCAAGCAATGGATCTAGGGGACATTGCTCAAAAGCCGTAGATCCGGAACAAGCAGAAGCATTGGCAGCTTTGGAAGAAATAATTTGGGCAAAGGAGAAAGGGATGGTGAATCTTCATCTAGAGGGTGACATCCAAAGAGTGGTGAACGCAATCAATGGGGAAAAAGGAGCAGTCAAGTGGACCAATGCGAGCATAATACATGACGCAATTCATTTACTAAGTAGCTTTACCACATGGACATGTAGTTTTATCCATCGTGATGGCAATAATGTGGCAGATACTATATCTAAGAAAGTTCTTTCATTTACTAGTACTCAGGAATGGCAGCTTGATAAGCCAATATGGTTATCTAGTGCTATCTTTTCTGATAGCCTTAGCATGTCAAACACTTATTAAGAAATAAAAAAAAAATTCTCCTTTCTCATTAAAAAAAAGACTGTTGGTATCTTTAAGATGTTAAAAGGAAGATATTTTCTGATTGAGCTTTATACCAGTAAAGGCTGGAGTAATTACGACTGCTACGAAGAGTAAAACCGATGATATAACCCCGACACTTGATAAAAATGATATCCTCGAAAGATATACTAGCCATACGGATGGCACTGCCAAGCAGATTATTAAAGTAATGGTGTAAAACTTAGAAGTAGATATTTGTGATATAGGAGAATGATATCCGTCGAGTAATATTCCCAAATTATCATGGAGAGAAATGGTATATGACACCAACGAAAGAAACACTTCAAGATATATAAAAATGTTCACTACCATTCTTCCTGATTTCCCTTAAGCAAGAAAACCAATATCAGAGCAAGTATTTAGATTGCTGTGTCTTTGAAGAATATTTCCTAAAAGACATGAAGCGTAGGCGCATATAACACCTAGGGAAATCAAAATGAATATGGAAGCCCAACCTCCATTTGCTACCGCATATGATATTGACAACTGACCTAATCCTGAGAAAACAACATGGTCAGTAAAAATTGTACAATGACCTAATCTTTTATATGACTTTTTGAAAATCATCTATGATTTCAAAACAAAAATACTTACCACCAAGTAATCCGTACATATTCATCAATGTGCTGAAAAACGAAGTTCCAGGTTGATCTTGGATGGCTATGGGTACTAGGGTAGACATGATGAAGTTCTTCAATCAAAATTAAAGTTCCAGGTTGATCTTGTATATATATATACCAGAAGCAGTTTGGTTATTTTATCCTGCTACATATATTGATTTTGTTTTTTTATTTTTTTTTGAAAAAAAAAAAGATAATGTTGCCCGATATTGATTTTTTTCTACTTGGACAAGCTATCGGCTGTTAGGGCGTGTTTTACCCGATGTCAATGTCAACTAAAATAAAAGAGGTTTCTTCATCGTATTCTATTTCTACTAAATTCGAATGGAAGATCAACAACTTTTCAGAGTTTAGCAGGATGTATACTGCTTATAGCGATGTTTTTACTGTTGGCCGTTTTAAATGGTATGGCATCATCTTGACTTTTACATCACAGTCGTTTTTCTTCATATTCGTCTGCTTTTATTAACCCCTCGAACCTTTTCACTTATTATCAGGCAAGTACTTGTTTATCCAAGGGGAGTTGCGAAAGATCACTTATCACTCTACCTTTGCCCTGTCGGCTTGAACGAACCGGTGGACGCTGGGTTAACTTTTGCTGTTACGTGTCAAACTGATTCTGATAAAACAGTGAGAAAAGGTATGCGTATCTTACAATCAATACTGGTTACGTACCATGTTTTTATTGAATGACAGTCTTTTATCTTATGTGGACTATGCAGAACTGGAGTGTAAATTCCTCGATGGTTTACCATGGCTGCTTTGGTTTCCCAAGATTCATGCGTCTCAATAAACTCCACCACCCTGCTAAAGGATATATCGTGGATGATACTTGTGTCATTCAAGTTGAGGTTATAGTTTGATGAGGATCCTGGGTGTAAGTGCGCTAAATCAAACAGGAAAAGAACTAACACTACAAGAAAAACTGGATTAAGCAACCTTGCATTTTTGGTTGCACAAGCTCATATTAAGTCGCTCTAATCCTTAAAGCGACTTAATTTGCCTCTCACTCGTTAGTTGCAAAAGGTGGGATTTGTACAAGTCTAGAGCAGCTAGGCAATCGCAGAGGAATCAAAGATGTGGAATAACATATTTTACCATCTCAGGTTTAGATATTACTAGCTACAGATTTCGTTTCTCATTCCGAGGAACCAAAGATATGGAATAACAAATTTTTAATGAACATTTGTTCGTACTTGATGAATTTCGGTTAAGAAAAATTTATTGTTCATAATCTAAATCGTGATTCAGTATCATTATGAATCATAATTTACACGATAACCTAAATATATACTCTGTTTCTCTGGTTACCAATATGTTTCACTATATTTTTTTCATCAATGGTACCTGGTATTACTCGACCTCGCTCGATTTTTTTTCCAAAATTCCATGGGTTTATATGGTTATTTATCAATTTAAACCGAATTTTCATCGTCTTTGCTTAATTCCACTTGTAAATGCAAAGAAATTAGATAATTTGTTGATTGAGATCATGATAAAATATACAAAATTGTCAAATTTCAACAATATGGATGAATTCGACAAAATGTTACCGAATAATGTGATTGAAAAGAACTAACATTGACATTTTTCTTGCCCGATAAATAAATAAAATTACAAGTAAATAACAAAAATGACTTGTCGACCGGGAGAATATATCGGGGATTTTCCCATGTCTCAGACCAAAACTTGCCCCCATATAATTACTGGCGGCGGATCCCGGGCTCCCTTATTTGTGTGAGACACGAGAGAACCCCCAATACATTCTCCCGGCTATTTTAGAATTATTCTGTACATAATCATTATTCCCAGAGTATATTATTAACAAGTACTAGATTCGACTTGTCATGTAGAAGAAAACAATGTGAACCCTAATTAGTAATTTTCCGAATCATTCTCGAATGATTTGCGAACGTATCCGAACTGACCGAATCCGAATGATACTTCCGAACTATTTGAACTCCGAACCTAGTTCGCGGACTATATGGAACTCACGAATGATTCGCGAACGTATCCGAACTGACCGACTCCGAATGATATTTCTGAACTAGAACTCCATGGGTAACTCTCTAACCAAAGTTCTATTGATTGGTTTTTGTTTGATTTTGTATATACTTTATATTTAAATACAATTATTCAGTTAAAGTTTTCTACTGGTAGTTATTTAACCAGTGTTTTATGTGTTGATTTTTGTCTATAAACTCGTTTTATAATACATTTATGCGATTAAATTGTTTACTTCTTGTTAAATAATCACGCTAAAATGTTTGTTTCCATCTTATAAATCATATACAAATAAAATTAGTCTCGTAATAATGTCATAATACTTATCAATTTATCACATATGTAAGCCGAATTTTAAGTGCCGAACTCACATTTATAAAACGAGTACGCACGTACGTATGTCGTTCCGAACAACGAAACGCTGACCGGATTTTTGACCGAATCCGACCTATCCGAAATTGTATAATTCCCGTACGTATGCCGTCCAGAACTACTACCCGTACCCCGAATTGCTAACTAGGATGTGAACTCACCAAAAGGAAAAAACGAGAAAAAATATGAACTCACGGCAAAAGATACCAAGAACGATCCTTGAGATGGATAACGAATAGAATACTTAAGTTTTGAATCCAACGATTGGTCTGTTAATATAAGACTTCATGCGGATTAGCACTCAATTGGACGACCGCAACTGCAGTTCTTGTTGAGCGGCAAAAAAAAAAGAATTGGCGGACATTTTTGGCGCCAGCTTTATTGGATGGTTTCAAATTTTCATTGGCCCCCAAATTAAAATTCAGCTATTATAAAAATCCCTCTTCAGTAGGGGTGTACAAACCTGAGCCAACCCGCCGACCCAATCCGTACCCGACCAAAAATACCCGCATCCGACCCAACCCACCAAGACATGGATCGACTATGGGTGAGGCACGCCATAACCCACCGTATGTTGGGTCGGTTGTGGGTAGAAGCTTCCGTCACCCAAACCGACCCACCCACCCGCCCTACATTATTCCTACCCTTAGATTATGTAATTCTAACATAGAATAAGTAATGTATGTAAAATATTTTTTTTTTTTTTTTTTTTTTGTAAGTAATGTGTATTTTATGGTGGGTAACCCACCACCCACCCGATCCAACCCACTGTACAGTGGGTCGAGTGAAAACCGACACACTGTATAGTTGGGTCAGTTGTGGGTGACAACTTATGTTACCCACCATCAGTGGGTTGGGTGGTGGGTGAGGCCAAACCCGACCCAACCTGACCCATGTACACCCCTACTCTTGAGATCTAGAATCCCTTGTTTCTTTTCCTATCTTATCTTCTAATTATCTTCTAAACCCCAACACACAAACAAATGAAATACAGACAAAAACATATGAAGCGAGATAATCATCCGAGAAACTCCCAATCTGTTGATTCAAAATATGAAGCGAGATGATCAATTCTTGCTATCATTTTTCTAAGTTTTGTTTTAATTTTGGGGGTTTTCAACATACTGAGTCCCCTTTTAATGGGAAAAATTAAGCGGTTTGGTAATTAATTTGAACAATCTGACCTTAAAAGAGCAAATTTTGCGATAAGTTAGCATGAATTGTTCAGTGAAAAGTGGATTCAGTTCTTCTATGGGTTAAATAGTTAGTTTAATTGGATTTTGGATGGTATATACTAAATGAATTTATTGAAAACATGAGTACCATTTGGATCAAATAGGAAACACAGTACCATTGATCTGCTGTATATATGTTTTAGTTTCTGGTTTGTGCTTGCATTATTGTTCTAGTACTGATATTGGGTTTGTTTTAGAATTTAATTTCACCGTGTTTAATTGAAATTTTGGTCAGGCATATATGATGTTTGTGATATTGCCTCTACCAGAATTTGTATCTATTTATAACAATTTTTTGTGTTTACTGTGCATAAAACTTAGTAACTAATTGGTGATATTGTCGTAGAGGATCAAGTATCATCTATTAAGATTTAGTCATATCAATAGAAATATGTAAACTTGTAATTCAGTGATGATGGATGAATGGCATATCCGATGCTGATTATTATGACTTGAAATTGAACACCAGCAATTTTATCTTGAGGTTTTGGAGTTAATTCAACTTGAACAGGATTACATACTATCTAATCACAACAAATTAAGCTGGTGCAAGGATTACATAACCACTTTGTTTCTCCTTCATCATAGCTCACAAGGCGAGTGATTTATGCAAACTGTCAGATAAATTCTTTTGAAGTCTTGAGATCATATGGAAACTTCAAAGACTGACCTCTCTTTTGAACGGGTGGTGGCTACAATTAGGTGGCTCATAGAGGTTTTACCGATGAATGATTTTTTTAGTCGGTAGTCCTTACCCCTCAAAGTAAATACCAACGTGAGTACTTATGTAATTGCTCTTGTTTACTTGATTAAAATATCGAGCGACCAGATACTTTTGGTACTTGCTGAGAATTAATGGGCACATGTAAAAAGCCACCAACTTTTTAGGTGGTCGGAAAGTTAGTTGCTCGACTGTTAAAACAACTCAAATTTTGGTATCTTGCTAAGATTTTGGTCGCTTAAGCTAGATTTTCTTGTAGTGTAAGGGACAAAATGTTGATGCTTAAATAGAAACATGGAATTGTTAGCATCCGTTCATTCATCTTTTTATATTTTTGATTCTCTTTACATTTTGAAAAGGTAACCTATATATTTTACTTTATTTTTTGCTCCTGAAATTAAGAAGCATCATTTCTTTTAGTAACACCACGCAAGGATTACATTGCGTTTCACCATTTGTTTTAGTACTATTATCCTCCCCATTATTCTTCTTTTAAGGAACACAATTTTAGCGAGTTACCATTGAAGTATTCAAAATACAGACACCGTCTCATGACAAAGATTCTGCAGCTTAAACAATTTAGCGTCGAAATAGGGGTAATAAGCACGTGGAATTCGTCATCTACCAAATAAAAGATATATATGAAAAGTCTCATTAACACAAACACCTACAGTATCCTCTCTCAAGCATTCAAATTTCGGCCGTATGTAATATTTGGGGTTCTCCCAGACTTCTCCACCTCCGACACTCCCCAAGTGTGTAAACTATTGTACTTGAGGTCAGTTGTTGAAGTGCGGTGCCTAGACATATTATTTATGTCCCGCGTGTGCTACTCAGCTTTCGAGATATCCATGTTATAAGGAAAGAAACTCAAGAAATAGGAATATAAGGAATATCAGGTAAATACCAGCAGTGTCTCTTGTGCGGCCGCTTGATTTCACTCTTGGTTTTGTTCAGCAGTTTAGGGGGGAAATTCTCTAAGAGCTGCTTTCGCTGTTAATATATGGCAATGTCAGCTGAAGTTGAAGAGATCTCTTCATTTTAATACTGGAAAAAATATGATGATACGGAGTTCAGTTTTGCCTTCCAAACCAATCTCAATCACGGAGTTAGACGTGGTACAGTCTCGTTGGATTGTCAAACATTTGTATGTGTTTCTTTTTTGTTATTTAGTTAATCACATTAATGTTGTTACCCTATGAATTATTTGAATTTGCAGAAGTTAAATATAAATCTCTGGAAAAAAAACACGCGTTGGGCCGGGGAATATTCATGCCTAATATAAAAGAAGGATATATTGTGGATGATACTTGTGTCGTAACAATTGAGTGCACTATGACAATGATGGTGCTGCGAAAGAGAACGATCCAGACATGGTTCCAGAGTGTAAGGGATGCGAAATCAAAGATGGAAAGCAATAGGTAGGAGATGAGTTGAAGTGCGCACAAGTTCTATGGAGAAATTAAGGATTCCCGTTATATACGTCATCTTATGTTTTTTTGTTCTTTTCAATTTCAAGGTATACCTTTAAGCATTTTTATTTTCATTTTTTGTCTTCCATTCGTGAGTGTTAAGAAGAAGGTTCAAGACGGCTCAACATAATCACTTCAGTTGGTCAATAGACCTAGTAGCTAGGACTATTCCTATGGCTATGCGTATGGTCTATTAAAACAAAGACGTTGAACTTATTTTCTGAATCTGTAACAACTTTTGAAACTGCATAGCAGTCCTTGAATCATATAAATAAACTCTCTTATCTCCACAACAAAAACTGTGGAAGATATTCACCCAACACCTAGTTCTAACTTGGTAACAGGAGGGTTCGATCCCTCACGCTTCCTCAATACCAAAACCCTAAAACCACAAAAAAAATGGCAGGCAACAACACTACCAATAATCTCAGAAATATCCAAATACATCACCTTGTTACTCTCAAACTTACTGAAACAAACTTTTCCTTATGGAAGACTCAATTTAAACCTATCCTCAAAGGATATGGATTACAAGGTTTTATTAATGGAACCGAAGAAATACCACCTAGAAATCTTCCTAACTCAGAAACAATAAACCCTGCGTTTAAAGATTATGAAGCACAAGACTCTCTGCTGGTGGGATGGCTGAACTCCACTTTGACTCCTGAAGTTCTCTGCCATGTTAGAGGACTAGATACTGCCAAACAAGTTTGGGATAAACTCGAAGCATACTTTGCACCAAAGACTAAGGTTCATCTGATGAACCTTAAGAAACAACTCCACTCACTGAGCAAAGGTAATAAATCCTTAAAAAAAAATACTTGGTTGATGCTAAAAATCTGTTTGATCAACTTGCAGCATCAGGATATACTGCAAATGATGATGAGAATAAACAATCAATTTGCAATGGACTAAATCAGTCCTATGATCCCATCGTAACTGCGCTTGGAACCATAAAAGATATGGAGATGGATACATTATATTCTCATCTTATGACATTTGATATGCTGCTTGAACAACAACTTGCTTTGATCCAGCAACCTATAGCCAATATTGCTTCCTCCAGCTCCGGATCTAGCAGGAGAAGGGGCTCAAGAAATTACAATCAGCAATACCGTGGACCACCTCAAATGAACAACAATCAGCATCGTAGTCAGTCTAGTTCAAAGAAGTTTGAACAACCGTGCCAAATCTATAAGAAAGACAACCACCAGGCAACCAGATGTTGGCTTAGGTATGACAAACAAAACCCAAATCAGCATAAGGCGCCAGCAGCTTATATTGCTCTCCCTGGAAGTGACCATGCAAATCAGTGGGTTACTGATACTGGAGCTACCCATCATTTAACTGCAGATTTGAGGAACTTGACTATTCCTCATGAATATGAGGGAACTGAGCAAGTTCAAGTTGGTAATGGCAATGCTTTAAACATTGCTAATGTTGGTAAAGCTTCTTTTACCTATAACTCAAGACAGTTCAATTTAAACCAAATTTTCCATGTCCCTCAGATAAAACCAATTTGCTATCTGTTTCCCAATTTTGTAAAGATAATTTTGCAACAATTTTGAGTATCAAGTATCACGCAAGAAGCTAAATGAGATTCACTTTACAAATACGAGTATTTTCAATACTAATCCAGCAGAAATGGTTTCTATAGATGGTGTGAATTTCTCCAACTATTTATTTTGTGCTTAAATACCACTGTGAATATGTATTTTGTGTTCCTGTAATTCAGTCATCTCCATTGAGAAAAAATTAATTGACCACTTGCATCACCAATGACGATTTTTGTTGGATCACCCATCTAAGAGAATACTCCTTTTCCGCCATTATACATGGGACGGAGGGAGTAGCTGTTCTGTTCCAAGGGAGTCGCCTCTATAGCTTCTTTATAGATTCCAATACTGAAAATAAAGAGTATAAATACCCTTAATTAGGGTTATAGGAAATACCAAGAGTTTCATCATCTTCAATATTCAAATGGAAGATGAAAAGCTTTTCAATTCAAAGTTCAACTCCCAAGAAGGAACTTAATTATTTGGTTTTGATTCTCAAAAGAAAAAAGGTTATAAATAAACACCGTTGCAGTGAGAAATCTTATAAGAAAATTCTCTAAGAAAAAAAAATTCACTACTACTCTGATGGAAGTGACAACTGAAATAAAAGAGGTGTCTTCATATATAACTTCTAAATTCGAATGGAAGATCAACAAATTTTCTGAGTTTACAATGATGTCTACTTACAGCGATGTTTTCACCATGGGTGGTTTTACATGGTTATAAGCCGTAGGATCTTAGATTACGCCCCCTCAGGTGTAGCCTCGTTGGGTCTAGCACGTGGACAATTAATCGGGTGACGCGGAGTAAAGGCGCGGCCTGCTCTGATACCATGTTAGAATACGGGCATCCAACTCAAAACCAATTGGCAATGAGTGGAGAGGCCCTAAGGGGTTATAAGTCGCATGATCTTAGATTGCCCAACAATGTGGACTAATAATCTCAACAACATGAATTTATAAGTTTCTTCATATATCTTGTACTTTTTGATTAACCCCTCAACCTTTTCACTTATTAGAAAATTAAGGATTTATCCAAAGGGTGATAAGAAAGTGTACGATCACTTATCGTTGTACCTTCACCCTGTCGACTGGACCATCTGTGGACACAAAGTTCAGTTTTGCGGTTATAACTTATTAGTCAAACCAATCCCAGTAACACAGAGAGAAGGTATATTTAACTTTTCTATATACATTTGTTTAAATTGAAATTAGATGATGGATTTCTTGATAATACAGAATTGGAATACACATTTGTGGATTATGCCGACGGGCTTGGCTATGGCATCAGGGAATTCATGCGTCTTAGGGAACTCCACGACCCTGCTAAAGGATTTATCGTGAATGATACTTGTGTCATTGAAGTTGAGATCACAGTTAATAAAGATAAGGATCCGGAGTGTAAGTGCCATAAAATCAAGGAGGAAAAGAACTAGGAGATTATTGGAGCGAAGGATTGTTTGTCAGAGGACTTTATCTGGAAATATACAAAATTTTGCTTCTTAAAAACAAATATGGATGATGTAACATCTTTTTATGCTTTAGAATTTCATTTCAATTTCAATAGGAAAAACCGTTGACAAGTCTCTTTCATTTTGTGTTCTTGACATGGTGGATTACTGGATCGACAACCTTATAATTTTTGAGTTCAAAATCACGGACGGACTAAAAATATTTCAACTTCGAATAAGTTTCCCAACCAACATCGAAATAAAAGCACGAACTCTTATTACCTCGAATATTCTTAATAACTATTTTAAATTTTTCGGTGGCCTTCGACCACAAGTGTAACTTTTTGTCCTATCCTCGGTAAAATTCTGTGTTCGTTACTGGTCTGTACTCCATTGGTACAACTCTGTTTGGTTTAAGAGCAAATATCCGAAGGGAATTCCTTCATAAACCATATGTTCCTAGTTTCCCACACTATTCAACGTAAGCTTGAATCTTGTTCAGTTTTCACTTTAGGAGCAACATAAAAATACCCATCTGGCTGATTCTAGAAAAGTTTTAGTTCGCTTCGAAGAGAAGAATTTCGAAAGTTTTCTCCATATTTGGGTTTTGCTTTAATAAAGCCATTAAGGATTATAATTTATATTAGGAACCTCACCTATAATTAGAGTTTTATACTTGCGAGGTTTCTTAGACTTGCTGGGTCTATAAATACAATGAGTTCGGTTCGTGACTTGTCCACGTTAACTCAGATTACCAGCAGTTTGGGAGTGTTTTCTTAAGTTTTGTCTAACTTCAATTCACAGAGCAATGGCCAGGCCTACTGTGGTTCTTACTCTGATGCTAATAACTGTTTTCGCTGTTACTCTGATGGCAACGCAAACTGATGCAATACTAGAAGGGGTTGGTACCTGGAAGATTTAAACCTCTACAACGAATGAAAAAGGAGACGTAGAAGAGGTTTCTATAGAGGGGAATTGGTCGGATATCCCTTGGAAGACAATTGGAAAGAAAGTTTTCAAAGCTTTAGAGACGGTTTTAACAGAATCAGAGTCTGATGATTCTTGAAACTGGAGATGCTCTGCACTGGATTATATGAAGGGAATAAGTATTTTTCGTGTTTAGTGATGAGGTAATTTTTAGACGTATTCAATAACATTTGTTTTAGGGTTTTGTTAATTTATAAAATATTTCTCTGTGGGTGGATAACAAGTATTTTAAGGGTTTGATTATCTAGTTGGAGTTATCTATATAAAGAGCTCCATGTTTTGATATTATTTTGGTTTTTGATTAATTATAAAATACTGATTTTCTAGATACTTATTTCAGAAATATGAATTTTGATGGTATTTTAGTTATGTATCTTCGCTTCCGCAATGCATCATTACCTAGGGGAAGTTCTTTGTCCAAATAAAAATCAAGGGATTGAATCGTGTCATACCAACTTAACCACTATGTTATTTCATGTGGATAATGAATGAGAAGTTACAAGTTATTCAAGAACACTCACAAGAACCCTACATTGTTTCTCTTAACAATAACTTTCTTACCTCTCAAAACGTTCCAACCCCTTACACAATGGGCTAAGTCCTCTATTTATAGGGAAAAATACATAATGGGTTACAACTCATTTTACTTCTCCAGAAGTCACACAATTCACGTGACTCTACTTTTTACTTCGCCAGATCCATTTTCAATAAAGTTTTTGCTTCCTTTTCGCCTTAAATTTCGGTCGTTGTCGGGGACAGCTGTCCTATTTCTTGCGTAACAATCCATACTTCGCTTCTTCTACTTCGTATGTTTCGTGACCTCGTGAAATATCTTCTTGTGCAAGCCATCTTTACCTCACTAATTATCATCTCGCTATAATCAGATCTTACTTCGCAGATCTAATATTCGTTAAAGTTGGCCTGACATTTGATTTGACTCTTCACTGACATTTCCCTCAGAATCGGTGAATAATATCTCGACTGAAGATTTACTTCGTGATCTCGTTTAATCTCGTACGAACACGTGGCGAGTAGGTTTTCTGTACCTACATTTTTCCTTTTCTCATTCCATTCGCGGGAATCAAGAATGGAAAGAGAACCCTGTATTAAATTCGTAACCGCCACGTACCCGGGTTTCTCGCTATTTTGTCTCCCACGATTCTTAGTAACCGTCAGTAGTCGGTTCCCCTTCCCGTATAACTGTTTTTTGTCGGTCGGTCCACTATAAATAGTTCATATTCTCTTTTCTTCTTTTACTTTTCCGAACTTCATCTCCTTCTTCACCGATGCCGTTATTCTGCAGAATTTTGTCTCTCTGCCCCTTTCTGTCTTCAATCTTCCTTAATTCCTTAGTTTCATCACCTCTCAAGTCTTAAATTAATGGCTCCCAATAAATTTCCTCCTCCTACTGCGTCAAAAACCCTTGAATACTTTCAAACAGATTTCGAGAAGAAGGGTTTATCCCTAGTTCCGGCGGTGGATTCTTCCGTCTCTCCTCCGGTTACGGTAACAAAGTTCATGGAGTTAAACTATAGATGGATTCAGGCAGAAACATGGACTTCTACTAGAATGATTACTACATTGGGTCAATTACGAGCTGGTCTTGCCTTCCCCTTACACGATGCCAAGAATCCCCTGTTTTATGTCAAGATCGAGAGAGGTGTCTTCCAATGGAGTGGGAATGAAATTCGTATCGCCAACGAGTTTGTGAGATGCTCCAACGGTGGTAAATTTTAGAATCCGCTGATAGCGAAGGAATTTGACCCTTCTGACTACCACATCACCTCTTTCTTGGAGAATTATGTTGACATGACTCAATCTCGGAGGAAATACCAAGAATGGAGTATTTCTCTTGCCCGGAATCCCATGTAAGATCTATCCAAGGTCCTTCTACTTGATGTTGAGCCTGTTAGCACTTCGAAGGGCGCTTCGAAGGGCCCTTCTCTTTTCCTGAATAATGATGAACACTGGATGATATTTCCAGTAATTGTTGAAAGCCCCCTAGTCTGGGGTTTTGACGAGAATCGGAAAGCTCGAACTGGTCCTCTCTATGAGTACATTCATCTCGTTGCTTATGAACCTGGAAGACTTCGCTGGTCAAAAATGCCCACCGAGGTAAGTTTTCTATGCCTCTACTCTGTTTTATTTTGTTTTCAGCTTTTTTAATTTCCTTACTTCAGTGTAGTATCTGTTTCCCCATCCCGGTTTGATCAAGGATCTATCGACTCAATCGGAAAAAAATCTGCTGGATCTCCTTCTTGTGATCAGGTATTTTACTCTTTACTTCGCTCCTGATGCCTTTTCCAACTTCGGTGGTTAAACATTGTATTTCGCAGGAGGATGACTATATGGAACCCCAAGATATTGTTCCTCCATGAGTCACAAGGAAGCGTGAGCATCATGAGGGTTCCTCTGCTACTACTGGGGTATTTTTTACCGTTCTCTCTATCTCGTGTTCATGTATCTCGTCTTGTTAACTTCGCACTTATGTTCTTCGATGCCTTAACTTCGTTCTTATGTATTTCTTCATATTGCCTTTGCGTTCCTTAGGGTTCTTCGCCCCAATCTCCTCTTGCAAAGAACCCCCAAAACATCGCAGAGCCTTGAATATGGAGGCCTTAACCCACGTTCATTGCTCCAAGAAGTCTTCAGAATCATCTACTCCTCCTCCACCTAAGGGTAAATCCTCTGGGGTACCATATAAAACCACTTATTCTCATGCTCCGAAGCCTACTATGCAAACTCCTGTCGTTACTATGGGTGGTCCTTCCAATAAATCATCTATGATCCCTTCTAGCGAGGCTCAAGTTACGAAGGGTCTTTGAAGTGGAGGATCCATCTTACATGCCTGACATGGATTTCCTGAGGAATGCCCTTCTCCTAACTCGTGGCGTCCCCTTCGTCAGATCCGATGCTACCGAGTCTTTGATTTCTTTCAGTTCTAACTCTTTTTTGGCCAAGGATCAATCTTACATTCTGAACATCTTGCTGGCACTTTCTCTCTAACAACATGATGTTGTTATGGCCTTGGTGGGTATTACTGATTCTGACTTCGTAGTTCTCCCATGTTCTTTTCTATCTCATTCAACCTCGCAGGAATTTAACTGGAACATGGCTCAACTCGTGGAAACAAAAGTTGCTCGTGAGAATTTGCAGACCTCCAAAGCTCGAATTCGCGAGCTTAAGATTGATCTGGATGATGAAAGGGAGCACTCTGCTAAGAAGGATCAAAGGATCGAGGATCTCCGCAATAAGTTTTCTTACTTATATATTTCCGTTCTTGCCTTAGTCTTGTCTTTACTATCCTTTTATTTTCGTTAAGCCCGTTCTACGAAGTGTTATATGGATTATCATGAAGCCAAAGCATCCGCTGAAGACTTCCAGGATGAATAAGTGAATATTCTATCTCAAATGAACTGTTATATATCCGAGAATGATATTTTAAGTGAAAAGTTAACAATGTCATACTCTCTCTCGGACCGCTTAGCTAATGAATCTTCTAATAATGAAGAGATGAACTTTCACCTTCACGAAGAAAATGAACGTTTGAGGGTTGAGCTGCGGCGAGTTAATAATCTTCTTACAACTTCGCGGAATCTTCATTCTTCATCCATGGCTCAGAATAAACAGTTTTGGGAAGATAAAGAGAGAATAATTAAGAGGAAGGATAAGTCAAAAATTGAACTTCATAAACTCAGTAATGAACTTTCCTAGTTAGAGGCAGAAAATGGGAAGTTGAAGACTGAGAATATTAGATTAAATAATGAGAATGATAGGATAAATGGTGAGATATCCTCTGTATTATCCCATTTGGAGAGGTTTCAAGGTAAGAAGACAGCTACTGCTTCTTCAGCGAAGAAAATGTCTGTTGCTCCCTCAACGGGTGGTAAACTTGTCATAAGGTCTTCTGACGATGAAAAACTTGTGCCCAACCTTGATAAAGATGAGGAAAAGTCTTCCCACGAGTTCTGTACCTTTCTTTAATCAGAAGTATCAAGACTTGACCATCTAAACCTCGATATTCAGAAAACTTTAAACTTTTTTATTTCACAGAAAGAAGGTAGTTCTAGGAGTTATGAATCATTCTATCTTTGTATTTTTACTTCGCTAACTTCGATTCTTACTTCATTCCCATTTTTCATCAAGGAAGTATCCTCCCTAAAAGGTGAAGTTTCCCAACTGAATGAGGATTGCGATCAAATGGAGGTGGATGCTACCAAAATTTCCAAATTAACTCGCAAGAAAGCTCAAGAAGCCAAGGTTCAGCCTTTTAACGAGTTTTGTGATTCTCGTGGAATTCTTCGTATTCCTTTGGAGATTGAAGTCTTCTCCGATGACGAGCCTGCTGCTGAAAGTATGGATGACGATGAAAATACTGAGACTGACGAGGAAGCTTTAAATCCTACCGGTGAAGCTTCTCGAGATACTGGTTCTAATGGAGGTAATTCTCATCAAGGTGAGAAGGCATATGGTAGTGATGTAGATGCAGGAATTCAAGGATCCGAGGGTGGTCATGTTGAGGGAAAAGTTCTCGGAGCTGTTCCTATTCAACAATCTTCTCTACTGCTTTTATTTTTCTTTACTTTGATGATGACTCAGCTCTTTTCTCTTTTAATACTTTAATATCCAATCTGGGCGCTCCCAAGCTTGGGGGGCATAACATTTTCTTGTTTTCGTCTTCTGGTTTAATATACCTCTTTGCCTTCTTTATTATTCTTGTTTTTATCTGCACTTGTCATGGTTAACATATCCAATTCGTATATCTAATTAATATTGCATGGGATATAGCACGTAATGTTAGTTTCTTTTTTCTTTTAATTCGTAGAATTTTGCAATATCGTAAAATAACAAGATATCCAAATTAACATCTCGGTTTGTATCATATAAGGCATTTATGGTTTAGCATATCGATCTCCAACAAGTATATACTTGCGAAGGAAATATTCAAAGAATAACAAATTTGAAAAAGTATATTCCTGCCTCTTATTCTTGGTGAATTTCCATAGCATTCTTGCAATCTAACAGATGGTTTGCCTTTCTATATCCTTGTTTTATGCGAAGTAAATACTCAAAAGAATAAAATAAAATTTAAAGTATATACTTGCCTCTTATTCGTTTGTGGATTTATGCAGCATACCTGTGACTTTTCTCTTTTCCTCTCTACCGATTGCTTCAAGTTTCAGCTTTATCTTTTATACTTCTCCGTATATATCTCGCCTACGATTATATCTCGTCGCTTTTGGTTTGTCCCTGCATTGTCGATATTTGAACATAGCATATAAGTATTATCGTATGCAATATTTCTATCGCAAGTATTTCTCATCTGATAAAAAAAAAATCGAATCTTCATGATTCTTTATCTTTATCTTTTGTATTTCATTCGTTTATACATTTTCTTTTTCATTTACTTCGCATTTCATTCATTTATTTTCTTTTCATATGATTCACGAGGAGGTCATATGCTTACCTCTTGCTTTGATTTGTATCTTGTGTTTTTTTTTTTGCCTCGGGTTTCATTTTTGCCTCACATCTCTCTCCCTATCGGCGAACTATTCTATGAGGGCTTAGTTTGCCATGGGTTTTCCTTTTCAGTTTTTTCGACCTATAAACAGAGAAAGTCATCTATGGAAGAGTGCGTTTGGCATGGTGTGGATTGCTTCAAGAGGAATTGACCCTCAAAGGTTTTCCTCCGAAATATTTACATGCTCGATTTTCCGTTGCTTCGACCTATAAACAGTTCGATCCTTTTCTGACTGGTTAGATTAATATTGCATGGGTATATATATATTTTTATACAGAGAGAGACGTCTATGATCTGTAAATATATATAGTTACTTACATCAAAGAGGAGTATCTGTATATATACTATATAATGAAAAAATATTTTCTGATGGAGTATATATATTGAGAGAGACGCCTATGATCTATGTATATAGTGACATTAAGATAAACGAGATATTCTGCAAAGATAGATACATAGATGACTATGATCTCTACATATATATATATGCTTCAAAAAAAATAAAAATGATCTCCATATATAGTTATATTTCACATTAGGATATACTCCCTCCGTTCCTTTTTAATAGGCTTTTAAGGAAATTAAGAGAACTAATCATTAAAAGTGGTCCTCATGACACTTTTCAATAAAAGAAGTGAAATAAAATGGTTCCATGACACTTGTCAGCAAAAGAATTAAAGTAAAATTTTCCACATGGCACTTGTCAACAAAAGAAGTTAAGAGAAAAGTGGTCCCAGAAAATTAAAGTAACATTTGACTTTCCCAATTCGAAAACCAGCCTATTAAAAAGGAACCGAGGAAGTATCAATTTTTCTTTCCATATTGTCGTTATTCATGCCCTTGATTGATCCTTTTACAGTCAAAGTTGCTTAAGGAAATAAAAAGAAATCGTGACTATCACGTTATTCATTATATTTCTTACCATCTCTTGATCAAGTACTGTGAGCTATGATTGATGGTATAATACTGAAAAGGAAACAGAGTAATGTATTTGAACATTTATGAATTAAGTTTCCATATCCATAATTAATGAATTTTTTTTTTAATACAAAAGGAAGATTGATTCATTGATTTTAATGAAGAATACTGTTTAGATCCTGCTGGATACATTCATCTAACCAGTCAGGAACTTTTTGTAACCAAGCCTCACTACTAAAATTAGAAATAGCATGTTTTGCTAGCTTATGAGCTGCAATATTAGCTTCTCTCAAAACAAACGAACATAACCAAGAATCAAGCAAACTATTAAGAATAATAATGATGTCTTTTATCCAAGATTTGTTTTTCCAGTTAATTGAGCTCCTTTCTCCATTTATTGCCTTCACCACGTTATTACAATCTCCCTTTATGTGAAGTCGTCGTACGCCTTTTTTCTTTTGCCCAGGTTACTTCCAGTAGAGATGCTGCAGCTTCTGCACCCTCTGGGCTTACTGCTGATGTGTAGCAGCATCTAATTCCATGTTGCGCACCTGTAACATCTCTAGCAATTAGTCCCAATCCTGTATTTCCAGTTTCTTTATCAAATGCAGCATCAAAATTGATTTTTATGGAATCTACATGAGGAGGTTTCCGAAAAGTAGGTTGCCTGCCAAGAGCATTATTATCTCTAGTAGTAATTGGAACATAATAAGATTTCCAGTAATTGTAATATTTAATGATTAGACTAGAGATACTCCCTGCATTTGGCTGAGCCTTATCAAAGACTAGATTACATCTAGCTTTCCATAGGTGCCATAAAATGGATCTTATTTTTCCTTTCACCCGCATGTCTATCTGCATATGAGTACCAATAGGTTTTGCAAACATATTCACAATCCATTCATCAAAATTAACAGTGTTTATAGCAGCAGCAAGATTAGGGTCACACAGATTCCATATTTCTTTTGAAATATTACAATCAAGAAAGAGATGGTGCATAGTTTCAATAGAGGAATAACAGAAGGGACACAAAGTTGATCTGTTAGATTTAAATCTAGTAAATTTATCACCTGTTGGAAGACATCCAGTTAGACATTTCCATAAGAAGTGCAATATTCTTGGTGGAATGCTTTGCTTCCAAAATAAATTCCAATTGATATCAACTTGATTGTTCACCACTCCATTCTGAGCATGGTACTCATTAAGGATAACCCTATAAGCATATTTAACTGTGAACAAGCCATTGTTTTTAGGGAGCCATCTAAGAGTTTCACTACCACTGCCAGGAATTCTAATTTTTAGGATCTCTCTAACAGTTGTATGATCAAAAAAATTGTTTAGAATACTAACTTTCCAAGACAAACTATCAGCATCAATAAGTTTACTAACAATAAACATATTAGAAGAGTGGAATGTGGAATCTACACGACCATTAATGATAGGAATACATCTATCATTCCATATGTTAATCTTTTCACCTGTGGCAATTTCCCAGCAGCTATACTTCCTAACGAAAAATAGACCCTCTAAAATCCCTTTCCAAACCCAGGAGCCTTTATCAGCACATTCACCATGTAAGAAATTAGCAATAGTAAAATACTTACCTTCTAAGATCTGAGACCATAAATCATCTGGAGAGGAAATCAATCTCCAAACAAGTTTTGTTAATAAGGATTTATTAACAATTTCAGTCTTTTTAATACCCATTCCACCTTGACACTTTGGCTTAGCCACAGCATCCCATCTCCTAGGATAAACCTCTTTCCCATTTTTCTTTATGTTCCACCAAAATTTTCTTTGAATAGAATCCATATGATCAGTAAGTTTCTTAGGCATAAGAAAAACAGCAAGGTGATGGTTAGCAGTATTTCCAAGAACCGCTTGAGCTAAAATAGTTCTTTCAGGCTGACTTAGGAACTTAGATTTCCAAGTGTGCAAATTATCACCATATCTATATAATAGCCCATTAAAAGTTTGCATTTTATTTTTTTGAATAAGAAGAGGAACTCCAAAATATTTGTCATTTAAAGCCATTCTCTTAATGTGAAGAATATTAGAAATTTCATTCTTAACGGAATTAGGAACTTTAGGGATAACGCCATACCTGACTTCTCAAAGTTGACAGACTGCCCAGAAAAAAGACTGAATTGATCAATAATCTTAGCTAAAATCCTAGCTTCACTTGCATTTTCTTTAGACAAAATCAAACAATCATCAGCAAAGAAAAGGTGAGAAACAGAAGGGCTTGAATTTGAGACTTTCATAATATGCACACTACCATTTTGCTCAGCATGTAACGGGGGTTTACTCAATAAATACTTTTATCGATTTCCAAAGAGTTTAATGGATTTACAAAGTATTGTGTTATTGGTTGTATACTTTTAAAATCTCTTTTAAAGTTTATGTTACTCGTTGTAGATTGTCAAAAGGTCTTCTAAAGTTTGTGTTACTCATTGTAAACTTGAAAATTCAAAGACTTTGCATACTTATCTATTTTCAAGACTTTGAGTGACTTTTGGGTATATATTTGCCTTGATAGAAGTCTTGCAAAATATGTAGGATTCTGGAAGAATTCCAATTTTTTTATAAAGATGTTTTTTACTCTATCTTATTTTTTTTTTCATGAATACACAATTTATAAAACTCCTATTATAGATGATTATAAATTATATGATATGATTAAAAAAAAAATTAATTTTAATTATTATGTACAAATGTACAATAATTATTATTTTAATTTATTGTTACACTTTATTGTATTTTATTGAACCAAATAAATAAGTTATACATATAAAATAATAATAATTTAGTTTAATTTAGTTGAAGTTACTATAATAAATAAGCTACAATAAATTTTATATTTATGTCTATCATGCATATTTCCATATAAAATTTGTTTATACAACTCTTCAAGACTCTACAAATGTCTGCAAGACATTAGACAACTCTGCATAACTCCGCAAAAGTTTGCTCAATTCTGTATAATTCTCGCAAAGTTATTGATTTTCATGACTCTTTTTAAATCTCTACAAATATACAAATGTATTTATTGAGTAAACCCCCATAAGAGAACTCTAGAAAAAGAGTCCATACAAAGAATGAAGAGATAAGGAGACAAAGGGTCACCTTGTCTCAAACCTCTTTGAGGTTTGAAAATCTCTTCAGGAGATCCATTCAACAAAATAGAAGTAGAAACAGTTGACAAGCATTGTTCAATCATACAACATCAATCATCACAGAATCCTAGTTTTTTAAGAGTTCCTAGTAAGAAACTCCACTCAATCCTGTCAAAAGCTTTAGACATGTCCAATTTAATTGCCATCCAACCTTTTTGAGTTCTAGTTTTTCTCATAGTGTCAACAAGTTCATGTGCAATCACTATGTTATCTATTATTAATCTACCAGATAAGAAAGTTGTTTGATTAGGAGAAATGATTCTATTCAGGAGAGGTTTGAGCCTACTAGATAGAAGCTTAGATATTATCTTGTAGACAACATTACATAGGCTTATAGGTCTGAAATCAGCTGGACTCTTAGGGAAATTAATTTTAGGAATCAAGGCAGTAAAATTATGGTTTAATTACTTCAACATATGTTTAGAATGGAAAAAACTTTGAACCATACTTACAGTATATACTCCTACAATATTCCACATTTCCTTATAGAATCCTGGTGGGAAACCATCAGGACCATTTTCTTAATAAATTAGGAAATAACAACTAATTGATTACCAAAAAAAAAGAAGTTTGTATTTACTTTAGCAATTTTAATGATAAGGAAAGAGAGAGAAAAAATGGAAACAAAGTCATAATGGTGATAATGAGAAAATATTACCCGTGAGTACTATATGGAAACTATTATTCATAAGTCAACACCACAATCAACCTCAAATATGGAAAGAAAAATTCAAATTTAGGAAAATCTCTGCAATTAAGATGTGATTAAATGTTCAACACGTAATTAGTTATGAAATCTCTATATTCTCTTTGATTAAGAATATATGCATAGTTTCCATTAATATCAAAGATTTAGGAAAATCTTACCTTGTTTGTTAAGATATGATGATATTGTCGAGATGTTGAAGAAGAATCAACGAGATGAGGAAGAAATATGGAGGCAGAGATGATGAAGAAGTATGGAGGAATAGATGAGGATTAATAACGGCTCCTAGTAGTTCCGCGAAGCTCTAAAAGCGCCTAACCCGCTCGCCTAAAGCATCGGAGTGTAAATTATTGAAGAATGGGATTCTTTGGGTTCTAATCATAAGCTTAGTGCGCGTTTGGCGCCTAGGCGCTCGCCTTTAACAACAAAGATCGGGGATCACTGGCTCTTGGTTTGTAGGAAAATGTTCCAGATGAGGATCATGTCAAGGGAGAGGAAGATCAGTTATTGCCTGATTGGAGTATAAATGTTTACCTACTAAGAGTGTCTCAATATTAAACTAAATGAAGAATAATTTTAGTTGTTTAATGTTTACTTTGACCCATGCCTGAATGATCTTATAGTGTTAGAACAAAGGATTGGTAACGATACTTTATACAGAAAGTTTTAATAATCTTTAGTACTTGATATATTTAGTCTGAATTGATTCACAAGTAGTTATTCTTGCATACCAAGTTATGGTATTATTATATGTACATATGTATATACACATTATGGGTTCTCAGTGTACATTCATTCTATCGATATATGCAGTTAAGAAGAAAATCCCAGACCAATTTTCTATGTCTACAAGATATTTTATTATGTGGCAGTGCAACCGGGTTAATCATGCACAAGATTATTTATTAGTTGTACCCATCAGTGGACTTAATAAGTTCCTTGGACCCAGACATTTTAGAGATGTGTTTTTCTATCGTCTTGCCGTTGTTTGATGAAAATGGATTATCCCCAAGTTGTAACAAATACTGGACATCTTTGGGGATCACGTGCTTCATTGTGCTAAGGATATAGGCACCCAATTTTGACATGATTTTGTTCGTGATGTAATCACTGACATTTGTTACAAAGCTGGTGTGCCTGCGCGTAAAGAAGTTTCTTTGGTTTTTATGACAGATGATGACAAGGAGTTAAAACCTACTGATATTCTTGTGCTCAAATGGGAAAATTGAAAGGGTGTTTATATGGATGTCACAGGTGTCTCGCCCTTTACAGGTGAATAATTTGCTCTTTCGTACCCGGAAAATCCTTAGCCAACGCAGTCTCTCGAAAACACGTCAAGTATTTGGACAAGTGTGTTTCACATGGTCATGGTTTGGATGTCCTAGCTTTCACTACTTTAGGAGAATTGGGTGAGGATACTTTGTGTTTTTTTAAACATCTGGAAAAAAAATTAGTTAGTAATGACGCTAGTAGTGGTATTGGTAGTTTTATTTTTCATAGATTAGGCATTTCTATCCAAAAAGGTGTTGGAACCCTTCTTATTGCTAGGTTACCAACCAAAAGTTTTGTATAATTTTAATTATACAATGTTGGTTGATGTATTATCTTTATATTTGTGTACATGATTTAAATATTATTTAGTTATAATAGTATAGTTTCAATTGTAATTAATAAATATTTTTGTTTCCTTATGTAATGTTATTATGCTAATTAAATCAACAGAGCCAGAATATATTTATTATATGTTGGCTTATATATGTATGTATAACAATAATTTTTAATTTTTAATATAAAAGAGAATCCTAAGGGGATTCGGGTTCGGGAGACCCACCTAACCCATGCCCAACCTGAACTTTGGGCGGGCATGGACAATATATTTCAAACTATTAGGCATACTTGAGAAGAATTTTTATAGACATGAGTTAAATTTGGGGAAGCTAATAATGAAAATATAATTATATAAAGCTATTTTTATAATTTGTATTATCATCCTATTTAGAAATATCTTATTTATTATTTTCGAAGAGAATAACGAAAACATAAATTAAATCTATCTCATCAATGATTCAAATGTAATTTTTTTTTGTAGTATGCTGGATAATCTTAAGTTATTTGGAGATTCAAGATAACATGAGTAATTAAATCTTATTGTTACTTAAATTAAGACGATTAAGGTGTTAATATACAACATATACACACACACGTGCGTATATATTAGTATATTAACTAATCCATTTTCACCATTTGATCTAATGAAAAGCTAAGCATCTGGATATACTTGCCTTTTTCTTCTCTAATTTGAGTTTCTTCTTATTTAACTCATTAGATTCTTCTCTCGATTGGTAACGTAATCAATTAGTATTTCATCATTGATTATGTTTTGTTAAAGTCATGTCTCTTTAGGAAGTTGTGTCCTTGGTTTATTTTCTAATGATATTTTTAAGGATATGGAAAAAGATCCTACCTTACACCACACTCGTCTTGCAGCGAGGCTAAATCCCATTGTTGCCTCATCATCTATAGATGTGTGGAAAGGAAGTGCTACAACAGTTTCATTTTCCTTTAGTGGCTTCATTTGTTTTATACACACAAGTGTCTTTCCCATGTTTTGAATGGTATTAAGTTTAATCTCCGAGGATTATATTTCTTGATATCCCAAAAAATGTTGGAACCCAACCCCTCTTTTATAATGTGATTGTGAGAATTGCATCAAGTCAAGAATACAAAACACAGTTTGGCTAAGTTAGCCTACTTAAGTGGAAGTCTAGATTATTTTTCCTCAATAAATAAATCTACAGTTGTGGTTGATCATGTCAAGGGAGAGGAAGATCGGTTATTGCCTGATTGGAGTATATATGTTTACTTACTAAGAGTTGCTCAATATTAAACTAAATAAAGAATAATTTTAGTCATTTCATGTTTACTTTAACCCAAGCCTGAATGATCTTATAGTGTTAGAGCATAGGATTGGTAAAGAAACATTATACAGAAAGTTCTAATGATCTTTAGTACTTGATATATTTAGTCTGAATTGATTCACAAGTAGTTATTCTTGCATACCAAGTTATGGTATCACTATATATATACAAATGTATATACACCTTATGGGTTCTCAGTGTACATTCATTCTATAGATATATTCTTCCCATCTGATTAACAAAAAAAAAGAAATATTGTCATATGCGCCCCCCCTTCTTACAACTGGAATGAACAACAGACCATCTTACAACTGGAATAGAATACTAGATATAGGAATATAAATTAAGTTAAAAGTGTTTGTATTAGACAACCACAAAATTACCATAGAACTACCTTAATATTATGTCAGGACCAGTTTTCGCTTTCGATAAAATCCAGATGACATCATAAGGGAGTATTTTCCAAATGTTTCCGTTCCTCACTGCAAAAGTCTTAAATATAGAAATTTTTTTGAGGATGCTAGTATCCATGTTTGTTGCACCTAGCCTTAATGTGCCAACACTTTTGGAAATGGTCGTAAATTTTGAAACACATGCATAATTTGGTTTCATTGCATTAAGTGCTAGACAAATTATCTTCCTATAAGTGCTACATAGACCCACTTACTATTTCTTACAAATACACACCGTATTTTCAAAAAACAAAATGTTTGTACCCTTAATATTCTACACAGAGTAATGGGAAAAATTAGGCCTACAAAGCTCGTCCTAATAACTAAGAAGGGTTCATTGGGCTTAAGATGTGTTCCATGGTTAGCCATATTTAGCTAACTAGGCCCTACAAAGGCTTCCTGAGCAAGACCATATACAACAAGCCAAGCTAGGCCTCACTAACAAAACACTCAACTCACAAGCCCATGAGCAAAGAACTCCAATATGGGCTCACAAGTGCCACATAACCTTGCCACGTCAGCAATTAGGGTCATGTCAGATGGCCACATCAGCGAATTACACGCCACGTCAGCAATGGTGGTGACGTGGAAGGTGACACGTCAGCTGCTTGATGACGCGACAGGAGACTCGTCATCGAAATACTTGCCACGTCATCAAAGGTCCTAATCATCGACTGTGATGCCACATCATCACAGCCGTTATACTTAACGCCATCACTAACGGCGTCAGTATATACCTAAAATATTCCGTCATACCGTAACGGCGTCAACGTCACCGTTAAATCTAACGGTGTCAGTATATTCCTAACGTTGATAGAATATTCTTCCACTTACATCAGCATGACGTGGACAAAGCCGGCGGCCCAAGCGAGCGGCAATCGGCGATTAGTGACGATTAAACTTAAAGCGCCGATTAAGCTTAAAGCGCCGATTAATCGGAGATTAACTGGGAACGATTAATTGCTGAGGTAATTCGGTGTGTTTCGATGCACCTTAGTCCCGTAGTCCCGGATATTTGTGCCCCAATACAGCTACTCGTGGGATAATTACACACTGTCTGATTACACCCAATTCTCTTACACTTTTGGTTATCCACACCCCATTATGGATCATTAACTATGATGGAAGTTACTAAGAATATTCTGGGAGCATGCAGGTGATCAATACTAGAGTCATGCAACCATGCAGGGCCAGTTAATACAAGAGGCATTTAAGGACCAGTCATAACAGCAGGCATGCAGGGCCATAACATCAGGCATGCAGGACCATTACTGCAATTGATGCCTGCTACTAAAACGGAAATTCGTGTCCTATAAAGGGATGATTTTACAACCAAAAAGGTAAGCAATTCATTCCACAAAAACTCCTGAAAGAAATCCTAAAACTGACTTTAGCATCGGAGGATTTTTTGCAGGTACCCCCCCTCTCCTCAACAATCCAATCGAAGATCGATCCAGAGATCGATTTCCAACAGCAACATCGTACAAAATTCTGTGTTTGGGGTAGAAGTGATTTTACCTTACAAACAGTGGCGCCGACTAAGGGTTTCGAAAAAAGAAAATCGTGTTTTACTAGATCGAGATATGGCAATAATAAGACAGACTGCACGAAGGCCTGATTCTGAGAACAATTCCCAACCGCGCAGGAGACGTGAAATGGAGAGGGAAAATATTGAGGTTCAATCTGCACCTGTTATACCCACTAGAAACAGACAGGGTCAAGATCATACTCATAATAGATCACTGGATCGTGGACGAGATCGAGATCGTTTTCATGACGGAGCTACAGATCCGAATCGCATAAAGGAAAAACAACCAGTGATCGATAACGAAGTGATCGACGTTGATGGGGAAAACCAAGATGTTCGTGGAAACATAGGGTATGCATTCGGCAACCCCTCTAGGAAGGATCTCAATCGACAAGATCTGCGTGATGGCCGCACTGCGTCTCCCAGTACATAGGAGGAACAACTACGACAACGGCTAAAGGAGATAGAGAAGGAAAATTCTATACTGAGATTAGAACGTGAAAACCAACCTCGACCTGGGACTGGTGTTTTGAATAAACAGAGGGTACGATCTATATGGCAACGCCTGGGAGGTCGAATTGAACCACAAGCCACAGATTCTAATAGAGAAGTAGTCCATCTAGATTGAAGAGACAAGAGGCTACTGGTCACCGGAGATTTACCGAAACGACCTAAGCAAGCAGGGGATCGAATAGATGCAACACAGCAGAGTGCGTCCAGAAATAAATCTCATTCAAAACGCCTCAGAAATGAGGAGGAAGAGGTCCGAGATTGGAACGATGATGAAGATTTAACCACAAGCCACAGATTCTAATAGAGAAGTAGTCCATCTAGATTGAAGAGACAAGAGGCAAGTCACCGGAGAGCGAAACGAAGCAAGCAGGGGATCGAATAGATGCAACACAGCAGAGTGCGTCCAGAAATAAATCTCATTCAAAACGCCTCAGAAATGAGGAGGAAGAGGTCCGAGATTGGAACGATGATGAAGATTTAATCGGTGCTATTCGAGCAAGGAAGAGCTGGAAAAGATTATGGAACCCCATAGAAGAAAAAAAAGGAGGTAGGGATTATGAACATGAAGGCAGTTCCGCAGATGGCAACCTAAACGCAATAACAGAAGCTCGTCTTGCGAGGATGATCGAGAAAGTGATGATGAGAAAACAATCCAGAGAAGAAAAGATGGATAGGCTACATCGAGCAGCTAGAGCACCTTTCAAGCAGAATATAAGAGAATTCAGACCGCCAATGAATTTTCTTGTTCCAAAATTACCGGAATTCGACAAGAAAACTGATGATCCAGATCAGCACGTTTTACACTATGAGACTGCCACGTCCTTGTGGCAGTACAGCGACGAATTGATGTGTAAAATTTTCCTGCAATCCCTTACGGGAGGAGCTATAACGTGGTTCAATCAGCTTCCAGCACATTCGATCGGGACTTACCATAAGCTGATTGATGATTTTTGCTCTAACTATAAGTACAACAAACGTGATCGGAAAGGATGCCATTCACTGTTCCTTCTAGGAATCCGGAAGAAGGAAAGCATCAGACAATTTACTAGGCGTTTCAAGCAAGAGTTAGCGGATGTGCATGGAGCCAACGACCAAGTTGTAATTGCGGCATACAAACAGGCTTACCAGCATGATCAAAGAGGTGTGTATGGTTCTTTGGTCAAGAGACCACCAAAAACTTTGGAGGAACTATATGATCGAGTTGAAGAGTACGCCCGAGTGGAAGACGATTCTAAAGCCCGAGAAGAAGTTCACAGATCATCCAATCATCCAAATGATGGGAAGAAGCAAAAATCCAAGAACCATTCAAACGGACAGCATACTAATCGTGGAGATGCTCGAGAGAAAAATCAAGGTGAACGCACCGAAACTGGGTACCAAAAATTTCACGATATGAAGCTGACCCCGCTGAACGTAAGTCTTAAAGAGATGTACGAAAAAAATACAAAAGTATTTGAGCCCCACACGTCCTTTGGCAGCAGAAACAAGAGATAAACGTGATATGAGCAAATACTGCAAGTTCCATAAAGACCATGGTCACAAAACTGAGAACTTCCGCTCTTTACAGATCGAGATCCAGCGAATGATCGACGCTGGAAAGCTGCAACAGTACGTGAAAAAGGACTTTGGGAAAGGTCATGACCAGTTTTGCACTGCACATGTGATTAACGCTCATGTGATTAACGTCAGTCATGACAGGATCCACTCAATGACCAGACGGGCATCGGAAGACGAGACCAGGTGAAAGCTCAGACAGTTGAAAGAATGGTACCTAACAAATCATATTGATTTTGTCAGTGGTAAAGGAGTAGAAACTAAGGAGCTTGGGTGATGAATACATGATAGGTGTATATGCTCCACACAACGATGCAGTCGTTATAACTTGTTGGATTGGCATGCTTCTTGTGCACCGGATTTTAGTGGATACTGGAAGATCAGTAGGTGTGCTGTTTTCAGGAGCTTAAGACTCTATGAATCTCCCGCACGACCTGATCGAGGAAGATGAAAACCCAATTATCGGTTTCAGTGGCGAAGTTACAAAGGCGATTGGAAAGGTGAAGATACTGATAACAGTGGATGACAAGTCCGTCTTGGGCACTTTCTTGTTGATGGATTGTAGAGTACCCTACAACGCGATCGTAGGACGAGATTAGTTGCATGAGATCGGTGCAGTCACATCATCTAATCATCAGTGCCTGAAGTTTATTACCCCATAAGGAGTTGTGAAAGTTAGAGGCGATCAGATGGCTGCCCATAAGTGTCATGAGAATGCAATGGATGAGTACAAGAAGTTAGAAGTCAAGCAGAAATAGCAATTACAGAACCGTCTCCCTCCAGAATCATATAGGAGAGAGGACGCAGCTGAACCCCCGACAGTCGAGAAACTGATCGAGGTCCGGATTGGAGATGAGGATCACAAGACAACGTTCGTAGGGGAAGATCTGCCGGCACATGAATGCGATGATTTGATTACATTGCTAAGGGAAAAAGCCTACGTTTTTGCATGGATTTTTGCTGAGATGCTAGGGATAGACTCCAATGTAGCCTACCACAGTCTAAATATCGATGAGAATTTCCATCCTGTTCGACAGAAAATCAGGAATATGGCACAAAGAAAAAAAGATGGAGTGACTGAAGAGGTAGAAAAACTGTTGGAAGCAGTATTTATTCGAACGGTGCAATATCCTCGATGGCTGTCTAATGTGGTAGCCGTTCCAAAGAAGAATGGTAAAATTCGTGTATGTATCGATTTTACCGATTTGAATAAAGCGTGTCCGAGTGATCCGTACCCTCTACCAATGATAAGAGATTTGGTGGATAAAACCGCAGGGTTTGAAAGACTGTCATTCATGGACGGTTTTTTCGGGTATAATCAAATACCTTTGTTCGAGGACGATCAAGAGCATACTGCGTTTATGACTGACAGGGGAGTTTACTGCTATACTGTAATATCGTTCGGGCTAAAGAACTCAGGGGAAACCTACCAGCACTTTGTGGACCATATGTTCAAGGATCTGATCGGGAATTCGATGGAGGTATATATCGATGATATGGTAGTGAAATCTTAGCAAAAAGAATCGCATTTTCTTGATCTGCAAAAGACGTTCGATATCTTAAGGCTATATCGTATGATGCTCAATCTAGCAAAATGTTCATTCGGGCTGTCATCAGGAAAATTCCTTGGATACTTGATGACGCACAGAGGAATCGAGGCAAATCCAGATCAAATCAGAGCCATCATAGAAATGCAATCCCCAAGAACGAAAAAGGAAGTCCAGAAGCTAGTAGGACGATTGGCAGCCTTGAACCGTTTCATTTCACGCTCGTCGGATCGATTCAAGACATTCTTTGATGTTTTGGAGAAAACAGTGAATTTTGGTTGGATGGCTGAGTGCGAAAGGGCTTTTGATGAGATAAAGAAGTATTTGTCAACCCCACCGGTTTTGGTGAGTCCAAAAGCTGGGAAACCTATTGGAGTTTATCTGGCTGCAACGGAGAACGCTGTGAGTGCAGTGCTATTTGTTACGGATCCATATGAGAAGCATGTTTACTTTGTCAATAAATCCTTGACGGGGGCAGAAACACGGTACAAGAAAATTGAGAAGATATCACTTGCACTATTCCATGCATCTCGTCGCCTAAAGCCTTATTTCTAAGGAAGGAAGATCGTGGTATACTCGGAATACCCGCTGAAGTGAATCCTGGAACGTGCTGATGACTCCAGTCGACTAGCCATATGGTCAAATTTTCTGGGGCGTATGAGATCAAGTACGAAACCAGAACTGCAGAAAAAGGACACTCACTGGCTGCACTGCTAGCATATTTTCCGGTGGACGATATGGAAACGGTTGCTGGAGAAGAAGAGGAGTTGTTCAAAACCACTGAGCCAGTCACTGATCAGACTGGGGGAGAGACTGCAATGGAGATTGATACACCAGAACCATTGTGGACCGTATTTACTGATGGGTCTTCAAACGTTAGTGGTACTGGAGTGGGATGCGTAATCCTTACTCCCGAAGGTTCGAGGATCGAGAAAGCGACTAGGCTAGGTTTCCAAGCATCAAACAATGAAGCCGAATATGAAGCTGCGATTATCGGTTTAAAAGCTGTCAAGCAGTTGGATGCGAAGAACGTGAAGTTGGTGACAGATTCCATGCTAGTAGTTAACCAATTTCTAGGGACCTACAGAGCAAAGGAAGAGAGAATGGCATTGTATTTGGACCATATGAAAGATCTTGCAAATGAGTTCGACCGATTCTCTATTGGGCAGAGAATGCGATTGGAGAATAGGCACGCAGATGCTTTAGCATATTTGTCTTCCGCAGTGCCAACATATACCGCCAGATTCGTGGTAGTAGATTTCCAAGAATTACCTAGCATCTCCGACAACCATTTTGTTTTGGCTTTCGAACACGCTAGTGGGGGCGAGAGGGCAGCTACATCAGCATAGGAAGAAATGGAGAACATCGACAGCAATATGGATATTGACAGTCCAGTGACAGACAATTCAGGAGATCATGTTGAAAACAGTGCAGACTGGCGTCAACCTTACATCCAATACCTGACAACTGGAGAACTCCCTGAAGATGAGAAACTTGGTGCAAAGGTAAAAAGGGATTCATGGAGATACTCAATGATCGAAGGGATGTTATACCGCAAACCTGTAGCTTTGGAGCCATTTTTGCGATGTGTATCAGCCGAGGAATGACGACTGTTTCTAGCAGAGGCTCATGAGGGAATCTGTGGAAGCCATTCTGGAGGACGCAGTCTCGCGCACAGGATACTTACCAGGGATATTTCTGGCCATACATGCAGAAAGATGCTAAAGAATATGCACAGAAATGTGTTTCATTCCAAGAACACACTCCAATTCTGAAAAGGCCAGCCAACGAGTTTCATCCAGTTTTCAGTCCATGTCCATTCTCTATGTGGGGATTGGACATCGTCGGACCACTTCTAAAAGTTCCTGGAAGCGTCAGATTCGTATTAGCTGCTACCAACTATTTCACCAAATGGGTCGAAGCAGTGGCACTGGTACACGTTACCAGACATGATGTGAAAAGATTCATATGGCAGAATATCGTTTGCAGATTTGGAATCCCAGACGCGATAATATCGGACAATGGGAAACAGTTTGATTCCGGAGTGATCAAAGATTTCTGCAAGGGCCTGAATATTCGCCACAATTTCTCCTCTCCATACTATGCTCAGAGCAATGGTCAGGAAGAAGCGACCAACCGCATTATTATGGACAATATCAAGAAACGACTGGAGAAGGAGAAGGTAAAATGGACCAAAGAATTCCCAGGAGTCTTATGGTCCTATCGAACAACCCCAAAAAGATCTACTGGTTTTTCACCATTTACATTGGCATATGGGACGGGGGCCGTCATACCTACCGAGGTGCAGCTGAAGACTACCAAAACTCGTGCTGTCAAATCTGGAAAAAACGACAGCATACTGGCTTTAGATAAGGAGTTTCTGGAAGAGCAGAGAAAAATAGACTTGCAGAATATAGTTCGATACCAGCAGGAAATCAAGCTGGGATATGATCACAAGGTCAGAGAACGGTCGTTCAAGACATGGGAATATGTCTTGAATAAAACCCAAGCGGCCACAATGGAACCAAACTGTGGGAAGCTCGGAGCAAACTAGGAAGGTCCATACATAGTGGATAGGCCAGCATCTCGAGGATCCTACTACTTGAGGAACCTCGATGGAAAAGAGGATTCAAATCCATGAAAGCCGTGGAATTCGTTCCACTTGAAGAAGTTTTATCATTAGGAGTAGATTCAAATCCTGCTGTGCTGCACTCTTTTTCCTTTTTCATGGTTTTATCCCACAGGGTTTTCCACTCAAAGGTTTTAATGAGGCAGCTGTTGTTGGAGCAGTAGGTATTTATCCTGTTATTTCAATTCAGAAATTCAATTCAGCATTATTTTGGTATTCCATGCTTTATCACTATTATTCGATTTAATTATAAGCTGATGCGGATGATCGAATCCGCAGTCGGCCCTAAATGACAAAACAATACAGTTCGAGTTTACTGTCAGCAATATCTCTGACAACCCTCAGTTAGGTTGAATGTACGGTTCGAGCATTTCTACCATATCTCAACTTTATCCCCATCATACGGGACAACAGAAAATGTGGCAAACGTTTTCATCCATCCAGGCACGTGAAAATGTACACATCTCAAATTCTGCGCGCATCTTGAATAGCAGGATTGTCCCCCTGCGCAAATTCAAGATAGCAGAAAAACTCAACTTTTCATTCCATGCGCGAGAAAAATGCAGAAGGGAGGTGCACCACTACGCGATCATAGAGCAGCATGACACAAAACATTCTGGGGGCGAGTTATATATCACCTCAACCATTTGGGGGCGAGATATACAACACTCCAGCACGATCAACATCTCCCTGGGGGCGAGTTGCGTAACACTCCTGGCAGCACGCCCGGGGGCGAGTTGTGTAACACTCCAGAAAAATGCAAATTCAAAGGGGAACCCGAACTTCTTAAACCATAACAGGTTATAGATTAAGAGGGGGCGATGTTTGTACCCTTAATATTCTACACAAAGAAATTGGCAAAATTAGGCCTACAAAGCTCGTCCTAATAACTAAGAAGGGTTCATTGGGCTTAAGATGTGTTCCATGGTTAGCCATATTTAGCTAACTAGGCCCTACAAAGGCTTCATGATCAAGCCTATATGCAACAAGCCAAGCTAGGCCTTACTAACAAAACACTCAACTCACAAGCCCATGAGAAAAGAACTCCAATATGGGCTCACAAGTGCCACATAACTGTTCCACGTTAGCAATTAGGGCCACTTCAGCGAATTACACGCCACGTCAGCGAAATACTTTCCACGTCAGCAAATGTGATGACGTGGTAGGTGACACGTCAGTAAATGATCCTTATAATCGACTGTGATGCCACGTCAGCACAGCCGTTATACTTAACGTCGTCACTAACGGTGTCAGTATATACCTAGAATATTCCGTCGTACCGTAACGGCGTCACCGTTAAATCTAACGACGTCAATATATTCCTAACGTTGATAAAATATTCTTCCGCTGACATCAGCATGACGTGGACAAAGCCTGCGACCAAATCCGGCGGCCCAAGCGAGCGGCAATCGGCGATTAGTGACGATTAAACTTAAAGCGTCGATTAATCGGCGATTAACCGAGAACGATTAATTGCTGAGGTAATTCGGTGTGTTTCGATGCACCTTAGTCCCGTAGTCCCGGATGTTTGCGCCCCAATACAACTACTCGTGTGATAATTACACCCCGTCTGATTACACCCACTTCTCTTACACTTTTGGTTATCCACACCCCATTATGGCTCATTAACTATGATGGAAGTTACTAAGAATATTCTGGGAGCATGCAGGTGATCAACGCTAGAGTCATGCAACCATGCAGGCATGCAGGGCCAGTTACTACAAGAGGCATTTAAGGACCAGTCATAACAGCAGGCATGCAGGGCCATAACAGCAGTCATGCAAGGCCATTACTGCAATTGATGCCTGCTACTAAAACGGAAATTCGTGTCTTATAAAGGGATGATTTTACAACCAAAAAGGTAAGCAATTCATTCCAAAAAAACTCCTGTAATAAATCCTAAAACTGACTTTAGCATCGGAGGGTTTTTTACAGGTACCCCCCCTCTCCTCAACAATCCAATCGAAGATCGAGCCAGAGATCGATTTCCAACAGCATCATCGTACAAAATTTTGTGTTTGGGGTAGAAGTGATTTTACCTTACAAACACAAAAATTCTAAAATGATGAGTTATTGGTATGATCTTACCACGAATATAAGAGTAAATTTTTTGTTATGCAAAAAAGAATAAAGAAGATGAAACAATCCAATGAATGCATGAAAACCAATACCCAAATCCTTGCCGAATGAGTTTAATTTTTTGCACACTCTTTTAACTAGTGCACACATAACAAAACAATCCTATTGGTTAATTATAACAAACCGTTATCAATTTCATTATTAATAAATTTTTATTATTTTTGACTTTATTTGAATCTAAAAATGGTAAAGGAGATATAGAATACCTATTTATCACCTCACATGTAGCCTTTTAAAAGGGATAGTAAGTTGATGCATGCAAGACCAAATAAGGATAGACATTAAAGTAAATAGCGGGAGAACACAAAACATGACAAAGTGAACATATGGTGGTATTTGACATTTTTCAATAAAGGGCCCTGGTGGATGATCGATATATTTTATAAAATTCGCAAAAGACAATGAAACAATTTACCAAAATAAGGCTAGAGTTGTTGATGATCGAAGGACTTGTATATTTTTTTTTATGGTGCACAATCTACTAATTGTTGATCTTTTATTTTAATCGAAACTCATCATGATTCAGTTTTTATATTGATTATATTGGAATTTTTTTTTTAGTTTAAAGTAAGATTATAATTAGTTTGATAACTAATATCTCCTCCTATTTAAGAATGCTATATTTTAGGTAATTTAAAGATTTGAGTATATCATCTCTACCTTATTAAGATTAAAATTTAAGGCAGGGAGGAGATGTTGGAGTATTCTGCGTAAAATAGGTAATTTAAGTACATCCTCTCTACCTTAATGATATTTTAAGAATGCTATATTTTAGGTAATTTAATGATTTGAGTATATCCTCTCTACCATATTAGTTTAAAGTAAGATTTTTTTTTATTTATTTATTTGTTAAGATTAAAATTTAATTAAGAAAATAAAAATCATAATTATTAGGATATTGATAATGGTTGGTTATTAACAACCAATAAGAATGGTTTGTTACGTGTACACTCTTCGTTAAAGGAGTATGCACAAAATAGGACTCTTGCCGAATTCTATGAAATTAAAAATAAATAAAAATGGATTGCTATGTACAATTTTGGAAACATAGGACACCAATTTTGGTGGAAATGAATTGTAAACTGCAACCCTCAATTGATAAAGTTCACGAGTATTCAATTTTGGTGGAATTTTATTTGGAAAGAGAGTTCTCAACCTTATAAATATATTGCAATGCAAATATATTGCAAGTTGCTTTAAAAGAAAATATATCTTAGCGAATATTTTATATCTTTAAGTAACTTTATTTCTTTAAGTAACTTTATCATAATAAAACCCAACATAGTAAGACATTTGGTACAAGTTGTCAACGATTATGTTGACATACTACATGCCTAATACCCCTAATCTCTATGGCTATAAAACACTAAGCAGTAACCCTTAGCATCATACTTAGTTTTCGATTTCAAGGTTGCTTCCAATTTCAATAATAATGTCAAAATCATCATTTTTAGTTTTAGGATCTGCTTCTGCTATCTTCTCCACTTTTCTTATTTTATCATTATTCTGTGCACAATCAATTGATGGTTTTGACGCTGTTTGGAACACAAAGACTGTCACTGTGCAAAATGATATAGATCCCAACATAGCTTTTATAATCCATTGCAGATCAAGTGAAGATGATTTTGGCGAGCATACGTTATATCACAAACAAAGTTTCTACTGGAGATTTAATGTCAATTTCTTACAGACAACTAAGTTTAAATGCCATTCAAGCTGGTATGATCCTAATGAAAAAAAGGACCACAAAATGGAGTTTTATGCTTACTATACAAAAAAACATTATAATAGATATTGTTTGGATGATTGTTTTTGGAGCATTCGTCGAGATGGTGGTTACTATGGCAAAAGTGAAGATGATAAAGAATTTCCGTTCAAAAAGATGTTTTCTTATGAATGATTCCATTTCTTGATTGGTGGTGGAGTCCCGTAAAAAAATCTAATGAGGGTTCCAGAAATAATTTACGGGAGAAACTCAAGGTCAATCTAGTATTCTCGTTTTCTCCTTATTTATTAGTTAATATTCAAATTTCGGGTGTTATTTTTGCTTGCTTCATTATAATGTATTTGCACTTCTAGATGTATTTGGTTCCTATGTGAATCGAATATTTATTCAAAATAATAAAAAATACCTTTGAATATGGAAAATAATATATACACAAGCCCCTGACCCGGTTCATACGCACCGGCCTAACTGAATTATATTTGTAAGTTAGGATGGTGTATTTACATGAGTAAATAGCAAGATGGTTGCATCCCTTTGTCTGTGTCTCTTCCATAAATTAAACAAATGGGTCATTCTTTTTTCTGCACTTTCTTCTCTGAATTAAGATATCTATATCTATTTTCCTATGAACAGTAAAGTCAGATAGGATACTCCATTAAACACTAATATACTTGCTACTATTTTGTTGAGAAAGCATTGGTGATTGGTCAGTGTAGTGTAGAAGTCGAGGATTTGAATGGTTGCAACCTCTCTGGTATTTCACAATTAAGTTCATGTTATTTACCCATAGGTCCCTTGCTTAATCCAGTCCAATTCCCTGCAACCATCTTGTAGTCGTTTGTAATTAAATTGAGAAACCGCTAGCATCAGCATCAGACCGCATCACCATTGTTTGAAAAAAAAATTCTTTTGTGGAAAATGCTTTGAAATATTTCTTTTTTTTCTTTAAGTTGTGCATTAGACCTTAGTTGTCCACATGGTCATGTGCATCGTATCTTGTATTGAAACATCATATTGGAATTGTCCCTTTGTTTCCACATTTTCATTTTTATCACCCGAATTAACATCACCTTCTTTTATGTGTGCACATGTTAGTAGAAACCACATAGTTATTCCCCCGCCGATGCAGACTTTCATCTAGGTTACCATTCATAGGCTGATCTTGCACCTGCATTTGCAGCGTACGTTGCATGACACAGAGAGAGTGTGTACGTACCTCTGGTAATACATTGCATAAGTTGAAATTTAGGCATCCCAAATTCATATACATTCCTGAGATTCAATGAATGGCACTCATAATACAATCTGGTAGGAAAATAAAATGTCAAAAATGTAAAGATCACCATATAAACGTACATTGCCATACCTGAGACACGGTTTTACGAAGATGATCTTTTAGTATTTTGTTTCTTTGTAATCTTCTTTGGATTAATTCACTTTCTCTCATACATATAGTGGAGGACATCCACACCATTATATAACGGCGTCAGACGTACAATCACGAATGGAGTCCAATACGTTTGGCACCGATTGGTGAATATAGATAATGGAACGCAAATGAGTAGCTCGAACGAATATTGGATTTTCTTTTTGTTTTGGACCTGAAATATGGACAATGGAGTAAATGATTTGTTCTCATATGATTGTTTGGTATTCGTTTCGTTTTGGACCTGAAATACCTTTCCTTTGAAGGTCGATGATTTTTTTACATTTGGTTGTCACCTCAACCGCGGCATGTTGTGTCTGTGCATCCATTGCAAACAAATCAGACCGAAATTATTTGAGTAGTTTGTAATGTCAGTTTCGGTGAACAATCTTTATACTGAAAATAACCAAAGGAGGCGTCCTTTCGTAGTAGATATGAGAATTAGTTAACAATAACAAAAAGGCGTGTCTATTCAAATAAGATGTGAGCTTAAACTTAGTTCACAATATTACATTATGTATAAACTTCCCAACAGATACAATAACCAAAGGTCGCATCATTTCCGACCTTTGAAACAGATTCCACATCCCATTTTATAAGGGCTTATTAGGAAGCCATGTCAACACATAAACCATCCACGTGCAGGATCGATGTTCAGGAAGCATAAGGGTTGATGAGGAACCGCCACATCAGCAGAAAGGTTCTCCTATGAACGGTAGCCCAGGCACCATATGAAAGGACAATGTGACAGGGTGTCTCTGAGACATTAAAAATGATGATATGAACAGGCATATACTAATCGGAAAGGGTCTTGGACTCTTAAGGGATGACATAGTGCTGAAATGGTGATACCTAAAAACACCATCATGTGTTCACGTATCATGTTTGTTTCTATCTGATTCAATTTGCGACCCAATCACAGCCATCTCTTATTGTAATGACAAATAGTTGTTTTGTAACAATTTTTTTTTTAGAAAACGTACGTAAAGATGCGACATTTGGTGTTAAGTTTCTAGAGAATTTGTAAATCTACAAACGTATAAATATGCAACGTTTGGTGTTGAGTTTCCTGATAATTTTAAAGCTTCACACCGTCTTATGCGTCAAGTGTTGTGATGAGGTGGCGGATGATGACATGTAAATAGGTGTTGGCATGGCTTCACCATAAATCAAAATGATTGTGGCTTCGCCATGTGGCTTATTTGGGGTCCCTTATTATAAAGAAAATTCTTCTATGTTGGTTTGGCTTGCACGACGTAGCCGTACATAGTTTTACGTCAAAGGAAACTCGGTTTCATTGCCTTTTCCGTACCAACTTGTCAATAATAATTTAATTTAAACAACTTCATATGAAAAAATGTAAAAGTACAACAACTCTAAATTTACTTCAAAAACTTATACCGAAAGAATAGAGACAAAGGATTGATTGCGAGAAATATATTTGGAAATTACTTCATGATAAAATATTCATCCACCACAGAGTTCACTTTACTAAAGGGTGTTCCGTTATATACCCCTAAAAATATTAATGGTACCCGTTTATCTTGGTACCCCTAAAGTTTATCTTTCTACCCCATCAAATCTAATGAATGTGTATACCCCCGACTCCACGGAAACAAAAACCCAATGAAAAATAAATATAGTTTCGTACAACCAAACGCATCTTCATATATATCAATCTGCCCACCATCATCTTTGTTACCAGCAATATCACAAGATGATAATAAACCTAAAAATATCGCTCAAAAAAATAACAAATCCAAAAATCCCCCTCATAAATAATCCATAATGGATCACAAATTTACAATCATCAACACTCTTTCTCAGTCACCTACTTGAATCCTCTCTACACCACCACCACCACCACCACCATCATAATCAACTCTCGTTTTAATACCCAAAAAAATCACCTTTCTTGTCCATCTCCATTAAAAATCTCAACTAATTGCAGGTTGCTGAATACTCAATTGGGTCTAAACCTAAGTTGGAAAAAAAATGTGAATTATGGAACTGTGATTCAAGGAGTAGTAGTGTGTATTATTATCATACTAGATCTTAACCCGTGTCGTAACGGCACGGGATGTTTTGTCTCTAATACGATATTGTTCACATTCCTCTTGCTTCATTTTATTCGTGAGTAATTATTTTGATATTCAAATAGGTTTTGGGAAACAAAATGGGTTACCTGATCTTTTTATTTTTTACTTAAGCATGTTATTCCAATTTATTATCTGGACGGAGTAATAATGTTGTGCCAACCCGAAAATAAAATAAAAAATACAGTAAATTAAAATTTTCCCCATTTATTGTTCCATCATACCATAATTTAAAACTTCAAAAAGAATATTTCATCTAACAGTACATATACCTAAACTGCCAATCCAACTCCATGATGTTTATGAATACATTTGTTCCGAAATTATTCATAACTAAGGCTCTAAGGAGTGAAGCAAAAACCCATAATATTTTCTCTACTATAGATAAACACTATTTATTTATTTTTTGCAAATGTGAGAGTTATAAAAATGAAGAACCCTTGGCTATTGGAAGGCTGAGATATACACATGTGAGTTGAAAAAATAAACTTATAATAGTAAATTAAAACATGTGTAAGATTCTTTCTCAATCATATTGATAACATAAAATTGAAGAAATTCGTGGATAAAAAGATTTCACACCAACTATGCTAAGTAGTGCATGAATGACGTTCTCACATCTAGTGTTACTCAAGTAATTTGGAGTTTTAAATAGCATAGTCATATTGATATTTGTATCAACATAAATTCAACTAACCTTCCGAAGAAAAATTATTAGTGTCAAGGTAGAGCCGACACAAACTTCTGTCGCCTTCAATGTATACAACACACATTGGGTTTAATCGGCCTTGAGATTAAACAAATACCCCAACATTAGTCAAATAATGTCTACAAATACGGGATCGAAACAAAGTGCTAATGGGAAAAATGAGAGACTAACATCAGTTCTACAAAGAAAATACCCTATATGTATCAAAGTTTGTTAACCAAACATTTATTCAAATTAAAATGTCATCAACTTAACACAAAAATATAAAAGAACCCAAGTTAAATCAATACTTGCATAAACAAAACTTATAAGAGAATTTTGTAATTATTAAATACCTTTAAAATCACTATTAGAGATTTAATTGCATGCCTCGTTAAAAACTATGGTAGGACAAAATCACCAGATTAATCTATAAAAATTTCAATGGATATGTAGCAACTCAGAGAAGTTTACACTGGTGGTGATGCGTTCCATCTAAGTGTTGTTCGATTGATTATTTTTTTTAGAAGGTTTCGGGTTTCATTGGAGAAATCGAGAGGGAGCGTTTCATTATATTCATTATCATTCAGAAATCCAAGACCAACTCTCCCTCTGCTTATGGGATCTCAATACAACCTTAGATTTATCTATTGGACGGAGAAACCTTGATACTAAATATGTAGTTTTTAGTGTTATTTATTATATACCGTGACATCCAAATGTTTTTTTCTTCTTCTTAATTTTCATGTATTTTAACCGAGTTTATATTAGCATTAAGAAGATCAACCACATTTCTAATTTATAGTGTTATCCTTTTGTAGCAGCACATAATTAACATAGTCAATCACTACTCATCAAAACCGGCCAGTACCACAAACCACCAGATATCACTTCTTTCTCCACCACCACCATTTTCCATCCCTCGTAGAATATTGGGCACACTTATAACTTTTAATCCCACACGTCATGTATAAAGTTTAGATTTAACAAACTTAGGTCGTCAATTAATTTATTCAACTATTTTTTTTTTTAATACTGAAAAGCATGCGTACGAACGGTTACCAAAGATAGCAGTGGTACCAAAAACAACCATTTTGTCTTATATGATTTGGTATCATCCCAAAAGTATTTGTTATCCGCATTTTTTGATCGTGTCAAAAACAACCAACTATACTTATCACAATACAATGTTACCCGTCATGTAAAAAAATTATTATTTTTGATTCAAAAAGAAAAACCAATACCACCGCCATTAAAACCATCCAGCGCCACTATTTCTTCCACAAAAACTAATGTTACCGCCTCCACCACTTAGTAACACCTTCCACCGCTTCCACCACTTACTTCTTCCTCTACTACCACCACCACCGCTAATATCTATTGAAATAATTTCTGTCAAAATTATTATTTATTGATGAAGATATGTATTAATATTAATGAAGGGATATTTATGATGTAAAATTAATAAATCATTTATCATGAGAAATTAATGAGACATCAATTAATAAAACACTTATACTAATTAATATTTATGTTGAACAACCCATAACCATAGATTTATCTTCTCTCTAGACAAATCACTTATACTAATTAATAAAACACTTATACTAATTAATATTTAAGTTGAACAAACAACCACTGTTTATTTATCTTTTCTATCAATTCCAACCAAGGCGGAACAATGGTTAGAGACCACTCTTATGACACAATAGGTCATGAGTTCGAACCTCCCCGTTATAATTTTTGAAATTCCATATCTTGACTTGAGTATTCTTTTTTAATTCATAATATTGGAATGAACACCACGTGTGCGACTTGTAGGGTGTGGCACGGAGAACCACATCCTTTGATTTATGTTTTCCTAGGATAAATCTTGGCCACCACTCATAAAGGCTAAGTTAGCCAAACTCTGCTTTATAAGGGAGATGAGTGAGAGATACAAAGAGATACAAAGGGGATTGGTTTGAGAGAAATATAACTTGAATTAGGAGAAAGTTGATATCATGGGCAGACGAGACATAAGATTTAGGGTTTATAATTTCTATATATCTCCTCACGGTTATTATTCGGGGAAGGGGTAGGTTTATAAAAAAAATAAAAAGATTATCAAATTTTCTACTAACTAATTTTTAACCGTTTTTCAATTACTTAGGGGTATCAATAGTGTTTTCTAGGGGTATATAAAAGAAAACCCTTACTAAATAAATCATAAATGTAATAATATTTTCGTAATGTATGTTATCTAACTCGGACACAAATTACTATTCGTCTTTGTTGCACCTAGCTTTTTTGTTTGGACACAGTATTTCCTGAAAAGCATATGTTACAACAAAGTTTGTACACCAATTTTTCCTGATAATTGTTTTGATATTATGATTATACACAAAATATCATGATAAGGTTATCTAAAAAAGGTTTAAAATTAAAACTGCACATACTTACATTAAATAAGAATAAAATATTTATTATTTTTAGGTTATTTTTTTTAAATTTTTTTTACAACGTTCTTAGTGGGCATCCGAGCGATAAGCTGGGCCCCAACCCCTTTTTATAATTTATATTGTCATCTATTTCTAAATATCTTAATTATTATGTTCGAAGCTAATAACGAAAATATAAATTAAATCTATTTCAAAGGGAACTGATATGGATTAGGATTTTAATGGGGAGTGGGGACCGATATGGCTTAAGATTTTAAAGGTTCGATGGACTCTAGACTAGGAATGATTTTTGTAGGTTAGGACTACTTGATGGTCTTGCCTTGGAATAGCATCAATGACCACTTCTTACCCGAAAATACTGGCTTTGACTGATATATAGTGCGAGTAGATATTCCGACCAAAAAATTCCAAATTTCTCTTTACCGGGATAAAATCAGATGAAAAATTATAAGGTCTACAACACAGTCTAGCTGATTAAACGATACCCAGAGTAGACAATTATACAAAAATTTAACGCCTAAAGAAGAAATAAGCGCCGGTTCCATTCATGAGTAAACCTAAAAGGAATAAATGGTTTTGTAAAATTCGGAGTTCCGGCGAAATTCACCCAAGGTACAAATATGAAGAACATTTGAGTTGCCCAATCAATTCAACGTGAGATATGGAAAATCATGGAAATACAGATCATGTGCATACTTTGTTACTGCAATCCTGAAACCGATCGATGCCATGTGCATACTTTGTAAAGATCTTCCCAATACCAGGAACGTAAATTACAGTGACAAAACTTCTGGAAACCGAAAAGAAAATCTAATTATAAAGATGCGAACAAATACCTGGCTTGACTTAAGAAAATTAAACTGCTAAAACAAATCATTAATTACTTTCTGAAACATTTCTTAGATCATTAACATCCAAGTTCTCTAGCCACATTATCCATATCTTCAATCTTCGATAGCACCATCGTCACCATTTCTTCTACTTTCATTATACAAGTAACCTCAATTGTAATGACACAAGTATCATTCACTATATATCCATTAGCAGGATCGTGAAGTTCACTAAGACTCATGAATTTTTTTCCAACCGCGGGCGAGACTGTTCCCTTCAGAGAATTTGTATTTTCCTTCTGCAAAACTCAAAAACTCATCATACAGCCAACATATAAACAACTGCAAAATGAAAAAAACAACATATTTGAAAGGCACAACAAAATGGTAGTGTAAATCATCAGGATAATATTAATACTTTTTCTCACTGTGTTTCTGGGATCGGTTTGACTGGTATCTGCAAAACTGACCACAGTGTCTACCGATTTCGCCAAGCCGATAGGACGTAGGTAGAGTGATATGTGATTAGAAACTTCCCCCTCTCCTTTTGGATAAAGCGATGCTTCCCTGTTGGTAAAAACTTAACGGATTAGGTGGAAATCAGAACTAAAAACAAAACAAAAAATAAAAATTGAAGCAATTGATAGTACCATTTACAGCCACCAAATCCAATGTAGAAAAAACAAGAGTAAGATCCATTTGGAGCGTTTGACGTTGAAAAGCTATGGATCTTCCAAATCTTTTTAGAATAGAAAGATGCAGAAGAAGCAACCACTTCTATTTCACTCCCCATATTTAGAATTCTGGAATATTTTTGGAATTCCTTACAGCAGCACAAGGGTTAAATACCCTTTTTGTATATCTTCTCTTGGAAGGAAAACTAGCTAGAGGCAGGCTAGACTAGGAGCTAGGAGCAGCAAGTAAACTTTTGTGTCTAAGTTTAGGGTTTACATATCTTGGACACCAAGTTTACCATCTATATAAATAGAGCTTAAACATTGTATCTTATACACATTAATAATAATTTTTCTCTCTTTTCTTCCCCATGATCTTGTGTCTCCTTCTTTCTTTCTCTATACTACAACACGTCAGCATTTAAAAAAAAAAAGTCTTTAATTTTTTTTTCTGTTTTCTTCAGATTATTGTAATTATTCTTTACCCAAAAGAATGCTCGTTTTGCTGGTTGTATTAATAGGAAAAACAAGTTGTATATGAGGTATACATTCCGATTTGATTTTTTTATGTTTCATCATGCGACTATTGTAATCATGAGCAGTACATAACTACTTATGTCGTTTGATAAATTTATTGATTTTTTTTTTTTGGATGAGAGTTAAATCCAAATAATGAGAGTTGTTGGGTATCGAGGGTTAAAATTTTTACGTGGATAATAATCTTTTTTCTTGCATCTCAAATTTTAGGGGCGACACTAAAAGACAAAAAAGGTTGTAAAATTAAGCTACCCCTTATCCTTAATTTTTCAAAAACAAAACAGATAGCCAAAACCACAATGTAGTTTAAAATGAATCATTCTACCAATTAAAGTGATCAAACTTTTATAACAGTTTTGGACTAGATTGTAATAATAGTTTAACTTGGTTAGATTACCTTGGAGTAATAGGTTGCCCCAAAATGAGTTTTTTTCTAAAATCCATTTTCTCCAAAATTTTGAAATCTTCCATAATCGGTAGGATATTTGGCTACCGAATATAAGTATCCCAACATCGAACCTTTGCCAAATTTACACTTGGCTCTGGGTGCAGAGCCACCCCTAACTATTTGGTTCGTGTTTTGAGAAGTAGCCATAATGGAGGCGTTTAGCGGTTACATTACCTTCCGATTATAGGTTGCCCCAAAATGAGTTTTTTTCTAAAATCCATTTTCTCCAAAATTTTGAAATCTTCCATAATCGGTAGGATATTTGTCTACCGATTATAAGTATCCCCACATCGGACCTTTACCAAATTTCCACTTGGCTATGGGTGGCCACCCCTAACCATTTGGTTGATGTTTGACGACCATAATCGAAAGTTTAACTAGTTGCATTACCTTCCGATTATAAAAATAAAGTTTAACTGGTTACATTACCTTCAATTATAATAATCGGAAGTTTAACTGATTACATTACCTTCCGATTATAGGTTGCCCCAAAATGAGTTTTTTTCTAAAATCTGTTTTCTCCAAAATTTTGAAATCTTCCATAAGCGGTAGGATATTTGGATACCGATTATAAGTAGCCCCACATCGGACCTTTGCCAAATTTCCACTCGGCTCACCGGGTGGAGAGCCACCCCAACCATTTGGTTCGTGTTTGAGAACTCTTGGTTACATTACCTTTCGATTATAATAATCGGAAGTTTAATTGTTAACATTACCTTCCCGATTATAATAATCGGAAGTTTAACTAGTTACATTACCTTAGATTATAGGTTGCCCAAAAATGAGTTTTTTCTAAAATCTGTTTTCTCCAAAAAATTTAAATCTTCCATAATCGGTAGGATATTTGGCTACCGATTATAAGTAGCCCCACATCATACCTTTGCCAAATTTCCACTCGGATCTGGGTGGAGAGCCACCCCTAACCATTTGGTTCGTGTTTGAGACGTAGCCATAATCGGAAGTTTAATTGGTTACATTACCTTCAGATTATAATAATCGAAAGTTTAACTGGTTACATTACCTTCCGATTATAGGCTGCCCCAAAAATGAGTTTTTTCTAAAATCCTTTTTAATCGGTAGGCAAAGGTGTTACAAAGCTTCCGATTAATTTTTAACAATCGGGCACAAAATACCTCCCGATTATGAAGGGGCGTATAAGTATTTTCAACCTATTTTGTCTTTTAGTGTAACCAAAATGTGCCAGACTTTTGATCCTCTAATAAACATGAAGAAATCTTTTCTATTCCAATTATTACCATCGTAAATACTTAAAAACAATCTCTTCTAATTTCTTTTAAATTTGCTCCAAGAGAAAAAACATTTCTTTTCAAATTGTTACATCGTTGGTTGATTAATTATAATTATTACACCATCGGTTGAATAATTTTTCGTATAACAGTATACCGTGAGAGACAATCCTGTGATATATCCCGGTAGAGAGAAACTTTGGGTAGGCTCTATCCCACTTTTCTCTAACACCATCGATATTCCATGATTTTCCCAAGGTGTATTTAAAATTACTGTTACTGATTAGCATTCATAAGTAACCATTTCACAATAAAAAGCCTCGTTTGGCTACTTTATCTCTCTACATGTGGAGAATAATCTTAGTGCAGCTACATTAAAATTCTTGCATCTCAAAAAATAAGCTTTTGTTCATTGGAAGTAACTACTTGGTCTGTAGGGGTACTTTTTTTATCAAGCAAAAAAAAAAATTCCCAACAGACAAAAAAAAAAGAAAAAAGAGAAGTTGAGCATCCAACTTTGAGAAGCTTTAGATCCTCTAGGAGAAACTGCAGTGGTGCGATCAAAACCAAAGACTAAAGGAAAAAAAAGACCAAATTTTGGGTTTAGTCTGTGGTGCCACGCTACGGTAGTAGAGTATATTTGGTCGAACGTGGATATAACGTTCGTTTGCCGTGGAGCGTGGATATAATGCTCGTCTGAAATGGGCGTACATATAACCAACGCTTGTCATGAGGCATGGATTAAACGAACATCTGTTGTGGGGCAAACATATAAATCACGTCCGGATAACAGATGGATATATTGTTCACGCCTGGTGGCGCAAAGGTTAAACACACGCCTGATTTGGAGTTCTTACTTCTATTCAAGTTCTACTTTTCTTTGGAGATGAAATCAAGTGGGTTGATGTTCTCACTACCAGCAAAATTAGGAATCTTGACGAGAAAGAAATGAGAATGGTTTCCCCATGTATCGGCAGCCTTCATCATTTCGTCAATGTCTTTATAACTACCTTTGAATATTCTCGTGTTGAGCATTACAAGCATGGTCATAGACGTCGAGGCCGCTGTAGTGGAGATCTGACCCATCTTCGTCATGTACAAATGAATCATGTAAGATATAATCCATGTGATCACATCCTTCATCGTCTGCATGAAAGGAAATAAATCATCAAGATTATTTAAACCTTCATTTTTACCAGTTACCACGCACTTACTTAAAAGAAAGCTCAAGATTTGGTATTGGGGTGAACACTTTATGACCGCTTGTCATCAGGCGCATATTTTATTCACTCCTAGTGGGGCGTATATTTTACTCACGCCTGGTTCAAGCGTATATTATATAAATGCCTCACCACGAGACGAGATTAATATACAGCCGCTTCACGTGAAACATAAGTTATATGTTCGCCTATGAAAAAATGTAGTTTATAGCTTCGCTTGACCAAATTTGGTTTTCAAAATATATGGATGATATGAATCAAATATAAGGTCGTTAAACTACAAATGAACCAAAATCATGTGAAAAGCTACAGTGAGGCAAGACAAGATCAATAAGAAGAAGAAGTGATATCAACTCATAATCAAAAGCAACATCAACAGAAGGTTATAATCGGTAAAGCTCAAACTAGCACTTACAATGAACTTTGCACAAGAATGAAGAAAGGGAAACTTGGAAGAAATCATCAAAACCAACTTTCATGATCAAAGCTCGCAAAGAAAAAAATCGGTATATTCACTAATGAAGATATCTCACATATTCCATACTTCGTCAACAACAAGAATCCTTAACAACAACGGAGTATATGAATCAAATGACATCTCATCAATTTTAGCTCATTACATGTAACACGACACCTCGCTACTTCTCACCAACATGAAGAATCAACAACCAAGCATACAAGGGAAAAATGGAAAGCAATGAACCATTTCAACAACAACCAATGTAAACTTGGTAATAGATGAAAACATGAGATAATCAACAACAACCATTTCAACATGAGAAACCATGTAATAGATGAAAACATGCATATAAAACTCAAGGAAGGGTGTAATTGTAAAATCCTGTCGGTCCGTTGAAAGTCCTGCTTTTCTTTATTATAGGAAGATGTAAATTTTCTTTCTTTATCACCCGAAAATGAAGCTATACACTATGCAGAACCAATGTAAACTTGTGTGTACCTGTTAATGCAGGGACATTAACTCTTAAAAGCCTAATTCTTTGTTTAAAATACTAGTGCGTGAGTTGAGGTGTATAAATGCAAGAGTGCTCTAAATTTATTGGGACTTATATAAACTTTGAAAAGACAAAATGGCTTTCAGGTTGGAGGATAAACTGAACAAACCCCTGCAATCAGTACTAGCTGGGCGGTTCACCATCAGTTCAAAGACTTGCAGGAATTAAAAGAGAAAAATCATAAGATACATTGCCAAATTAAAATAAAGAAAAGATGCCAGAGGTACAAAAAGGACTCCTTGTGTTTCTTTGCAGGCCTTGATTCTTCTTCGACATCTAACTCAGACCATTGTCAGAGGTTACCTGCCACAATGGAGTTTGGCTTCTTTCGAATGAATTTTTCAAAGTACATTTTAGCCTTTGCCAATGTTAGTGGATTAGTCCATGCATACTTATCCAGAACCCTTTGTTTACTAAGAGATTCATTTCTCTTCACAATATCACAATAAGCCTTGGCAACAGGAGAAAACTTTTCGGCTTCTTGCTTCGCTTTCTCAAGAGCACATTTCTCCCCGACAGTTAGCATTGCTTTCCCATAGACATGATGAAGCTTATGGTACTTAACTGGATCACTCCGAATTTCAGAATCCAGATCCAAGATATTCTTAAAGTCCACCAGATTTTTATTCTCAAGGTTGGCTAAAACACCACTCACTTGCATCGAGCGAATAACAATGGCAGAAGTAGTGATAAGTGATGTACCAGCTGGTGGAGAAAACTTCCTGATCCTAATAGCTTATGATATCCTATCCTTGGTTATGTTTGCAACAAGAAATTTCTAGGCACGACCATGGGTAATCCAGTGGAGAGCAGTATGATATAGCATCTCTGGTTTCATGAATTGTGACACTTCCGGTGTCAAGGCTGCCTTAAAGATTCTGTCATATTTGTCAATATAATCCTTGGACATGTTAGTAGGAGAATGGTGACCAAGAGTTATAAAAGTATATTCCGCGGAAAATGGCACTAACCAAGCGGCCATTGCAGCATCCTTGAGACACCCACGTATCTCTTCACTGTCGGACATATTGATCTCTAACACATCCGGGGGTGCAGGCTCCATAAGTAACTCTATCTGATCCTTGTACCAGCCATGTATCACAGCTTCCATTCTAAGACAACCAAACCGCACAGAATCTTCCCCCTTAGGTGCAACTTTCTTGTTCATAGCATAAACAGACATGACATACAATGGATAAAAATAACTGTAAGATACTTTAGAACCAACCTGATCAGCAGGAACCACTGGAGTGGGCAGGTCCGATGGTAGACGCAGAAAATCAGATGGATCCAAATAACCAAGAGCTGCAGTATGATTGCTATAAACTCTTCCAGTCATGAAAAGCTTGATCAAATTCTCGTCAACATCTGTATGATCATAAGCAGCAGTCTTGCCAACCCAATTCTCCAAAATCCCTTTACCATTTGGGATCACTTGATCATGAGTATCAAGCTTAGCTTTAGATCTTAGATTATCTTCCCAGTCAGTATCATCATGAACGAAAAGTGTTCTCTCCCGCTTGCAGGCCTTCCAAGCAAATGAGGAGTGGTTCTCGGTAGGTACTGGCATGTCGTTGTTCTCATCTGCTCTGTGGAGAGCCTCTAGTGTAGACAAATCTTCAACACGCTCTGTCTGCTCTCTAGCTGCTCGTTACTGATCTAAGGTTTCAACATGGTCATTAGCCACCGCAAACCTACAATATACCTTGCTCTCATTCGAGTCACTTGCACCATCATAATCCACCTTCATCCTAAAGAAACCTCAACTCAGATGTAATAAAAAAAATTATTTTTGAAGATAGCTCTAAAATTTCAGTATTTCAGTATATTGGAATGAAACTAGAGAGGCTGCCCTTTAGAAGATTTTTTTTTTTTTTTTTGATCGGAGCTCCCCAGAAGAATTTATTAGTAGTAGTCGATGGTTAGTCTTCTAGAGAGTGAGAGAGTTGGGTCTTGGAATAGAATGACATTAATGCGCACATTTTACTAGATTCATCCCCAAAATCCTGTCTTTGACTGTTGAAAAGTGCTTCAAACGCCAGGAACATCCGCAAAATCCTGTCTTTGACTGTTGAAAACTGCTTCATATGCCAGGAAATAAATATACAGTTGTATCTGACTAACGGTAACCCGGCCCAAATCAACGCAAGCACAACAGAATAACAGATTTGGAAGTTGCTTGGGGGTGTGGGAGAAATGTTGGCATGTAGAATAAACATTATTGCTCCCTGCCAGAAAAATCATGTGAAACATCATCAGATCTACAACATTTTCTTATGATTATGCAAAAACTGGGTACACAAAGAGGAAATACGTATAACTATGTACATGTGACAGAGTTGGTTTTACTCTTAAAACACACAAATGGTATGGAAAGTTCAGTGGGTCTGCAGACTTTACTAAAAGTAACAAATTTGAAGAACATTAGAGAGATGCCCAAACAATTATAAAGTTATCTACCGATTGTAAATGGTAGTTTGGTCATTAAAAAAAAGAGAGATAAGGGATGGCTATATTTTGCGTTTGGATGACCTTTTATGTCTTTTTGTGTCGCCCCTAGTTTTTTTAGAGTCGCCCCTAAAAATGGACGAAAAACTGTCATCCATTTCCATGGATAAATTAAATAGTTGTAAAAAATACGAGGAATGTAAATTGTACTCCATCCGTTCCATTTTATATGATGTTTTAGGTTATTTTTTTGTTCCACAATAGTTGAAAGTTTTCAAATTTTTCCACAAAATTACCAATTACACCTTTACATATTGTCTTGGAACTATAAGTTTTTGTTTTTAAATGCACTAATAGCAATTAATGTTTGAAGATTTTTTTCAAGGATATAGGTGGAAAATCTTGATATCTCTCTCCATTTCTTAATATGCATAAAAACTCCAAAAATATCATCCAAAGCGAAACGAAGGGAGTAGTAAATAATAATTAAAGATTCTGGAATCTAAAAAGAGACTCAAATTATAAAGTTATGCACAAAAAGGTGATAGTCGTCGGAAACTACTACTACTAAGTTGACCACATACATGAAACTAAAGAATTTGATTTCATCTAGGGCTGAACAGAAACCGCACCGAAACCGCAAACCGCACCGAACCGATCATTTAAAGGTCGGTTACGGTTTTCATTTTAATAACTGTTAGATCTACGGTTCGGTCAACGGTTTAACCCATAACCGCACCCATAACCTCACCGATTAACTGATTAATAAGGGCCCTTGATTTATCTCTATTCTAATCAATCCTAGCCGTCTAGATTAAACCTAAACTATATTTATATACATCAAAACCCTAATCTTTAAGCAGTTAGTCTTCTTCTTCTTCTTCTTCCGTTCATCGCCTCTGGGGATTATGTGGCCGTGAAATTGAAAGGAAACTTAGGGGAAATAAGAGTTGATTGTTGGTGATGATGTTGAAGTTGGTTTAGCTTTGAATGAATAATAAACGATGGATTGATGAGAATCAGAAGTTAGGGTTTCTGCGATTCGGAATTGGTTGAAGATTTAAGAGAAGCTGGGGATGGAATTAAGTAATAATTGATGGGTTCTTATCGAATTGATGAAGTGAAGCTAATCTGAGGGTGAATCGAAGAAACTAGGATTTCTGAGTTTTATTCAGAGATGAGTTCGAAGATGAGATTAAACTCAGAGAATATGGAATTGACGTTGAGGGATGATTGAAGGTGGGTTTGTTCTTAATTGGTGTTTGATGAAAGTTATGGAGTTGTCCTGTAAAGCTTCAACGAATTAGGGTCAGTGCTAGTTTGAGATTTAATTTGATAATGAACCAAGAGAATACCTATTTATCACCTCATATGTAGCCATTTAAAAGGGATAGTCAGTTGATACATGCGAGGATAGACATGAATGGAAATAGTGGGAGAATACAATACATGGCAAAGTGAATATATGGTGGTATTTGACATTTTTTAATAAAGGGCCCTGGTGGATGATCGATATATTTTTTTAAATTCTCAAAAGACAATGAAACAGTTTACCAAAATAAGGCTAGAGTTGATGATGATCGAAGGACTTGTATATTTCTTTTTTTTATGGTGCACAATCTATTAATTGTTGATCTTATATTTTAAGTGATACTCATCATGATTCATGTACTTTTATATTGATTATATTGGATTTTATTTTATTTTAGCTTAAAGTAATATTATAATTAGTTTGATAACTAATATCTCCTCCATATTTAAGAATGCTATATTTTAGATAATTTAAAGATTTGAGTATATCCTCTCTACCTTATTAAGATTAAAATTTATGGTACGGAGGATATGTTGGAGTATATTCTCCATAAAATAGGTAATTTAAGTATATCCTCTCTACCTTAATGACATTTTAAGAATGCTATATTTTAGGTAATTTAAAGATTTGAGTATATCCTCTCTACCTCATTAGTTTAAAGTAAGATTTTTTTAATTTTTTTAATTTATTAAGATTAAAATTTAATTAAGAAAATAAAAATCATAAAAATTAGGATGTTGATAACGGTTGTTTATTAACAACCAATAAGAATGGTTTGTTACGTGCACACTCGTTAAAGGAGTGCGCACAAAATTGTACTCTTCCAGAAGTCTATGATTTTTTTTTTCTATTTAAGGATTGCTATGTACAATTTTGGCAACATAGGACACCAATTTTGGTGGAATTAATGAATAGTAAAGTGCAACCCTCAATTGATAAAGTTCACGAGTATTCAATTTTGGTGGAATTTTATTTGGAAAGAGAGTTCTCAACCTTATAAATATATTGCAATACAAATATATTCCAAGTTTCTTTAAAAGAAAAGATATCTTAGCAAATATTTTTTCTCTTTAATTAAATTTATCATAATAAAACCCAACATATTAAGAAATTTGGTACAAGTTGTCAACGATTATGTTGACATACTACATGCCTATTATGTTGACATACTACATGCTTAATACCCCTAATCTCTATGGATATAAAACACTAAGCAGTAACCATTAGCATCATACTTAGTTTTTGATTTCAAGGTTGCTTCCAATTTCAATAATAATGTCAAAATCATCATTTTTAGTTTTAGGATCTGCTTCTGCTATCTTCTTCACTCTTCTTATTTTATCATTATTCTGTGCACAATCAGTTGATGGTTTTGACGCTGTTTGGAACACAAAGACTGTCACTGTCCAAAATGATATAGATCCCAACATAGCTTTTATAATCCATTGCAGATCAAGTGAAGATGATTTCGGCGAGCATACGTTACATCACAAACAAAGTTTCTACTGGAGATTTAATGTCAATTTCTTACAGACAACTAAGTTTAAATGCAATTCAAGCTGGTATGATCCTAATGAAAATAAAGACCAAAAAATGGAGTTTTATGCTTACTATACAAAAAAACATTATAATAGATATTGTTTGGATGATTGTTTTTGGAGCATTCGTCGAGATGGTGGTTACTATGGCAAAAGTGAAGATGATAAAGAATTTCCATTCAAAAAGATGTTTTCTTATGAATGATTCCATTTCTTGATTGGCGGTAGAGTCCCGTAAAAGAATCTATTGAGGGTTCCAGAAATAATTGACGGGAGAAACTCAAGGTCAATCTAGTATTCTCGTTTTCTCATTATTTATTAGTTAATATTCAAATTTCGGGTGTTATTATTGCTTGCTTCATTATGATGTATTTGCACTTCTAGATGTATTTGGTTCCTATGTGAATCGAATATTTATTCAAAATAGTAAAAAATACCTTTGAATGTGGAAAATAATATATATTCTTCTATGTTGGTTTGACTTGCACGACCTAGCCGTATATAGTTTTACGTCAAAGGAAACTCAGTTTCATTGCCTTTTCTGTACCAACTGGTGAATAATAATTTAATTTAAACAACTTCACTATTATATGGAATAATGTAAAAGTACAAGAACTCTAAATATACTTCAAAAACTTATACCGAAAGAATAGAGACAAAGGATTAATTGCGAGAAATATATTTGGAAATTACTTCATGATAAAATATTCATCCACCACAGAGTTCACTTTACTAAATAAATCATAAATGTAATAATATTGTCGTAATGTATGTTATCCAACTCGGACTCAAATTACTATTCATCTTTGTTGCACCTAGCTTTTTTGTTTGGACACAGTATTTCCTGAAAAGCATAGGTTATAGCAAAGTTTGTACACCAATTTTTCACGATAATTGTTTTGATATTATGATTATACACAAAAATATCATGATAAGGTTATCTAAAAAAGGTTTAAAATTAAAACTACACATATTTACATTAAATAAGAATAAAATATTTATTATTTTTAGGTTTTTTTTTAAAATTTTTTTTACAACGTTCTTAGTTGGCATCCGAGCGATAAGCTGAGCCCCAACCCCTTTTTATAATTTGTATTGTCACCTATTTAGAAATATCTTAATTATTATGTTTGAAGCTAATAACGAAAATATAAATTAAATCTATTTCAAAGGGAACTGATATGGATTAGGATTTTAATGGGGAGTGGGGGCCGATATGGCTTAAGATTTTTAAGGCATCGATGGACTCTAGACTAGGAATGATTTTTGTAGGTTAGGACTACTTGATGGTCTTGCCTTGGAATAGCATCAATGACCACTTCTTACCCGAAAATACTGGCTTTGACTGATATATAGTGCGAGTAGATATTCCGACCAAAAAATGCCAAATTTCTCTTTACCTGGATAAAATTAGATGAAAAATTATAAGGTCTACAACACAGTCTAGCTGATTTAACGATACCCAGAGTAGACAATTATACAAAAATTTGATGCCTAAAGAAGAAATAAGCGCCGGTTCCATACATGAGTAAACCTAAAAGGAATAAATGGTTTTGTAAAATTCGGAGTTCCGGCGAAATTCACCCAAGGTACAAATCTGAAGAAAATTTGAGTTGCCCAATCAATTCAACGTGAGATATGGAAAATCATGGAGATACAAATCATGTGCATACTTTGTTACTGCAATCCTGAAACCGATCGATGCCATGTGCATACTTTGTAAAGATCTTCCCAATACCAGGAACGTAAATTACAGTGACAAAACTTCTGGAAACCGAAAAGAAAATCTAATTATAAAGAAGCGAACAAATACCTGGCTTGACTTAAGAAAATTAAACTGCTAAAACAAATCATTAATTACTTTCTGAAACATTTCTTAGATCATTAACATCCAAGTTCTCTAGCCACATTATCCATATCTTCAATCTTCGATAGCACCATCGTCACCATTTCTTCTACTTTCATTATACAAGTAACCTCAATTGTAATGACACAAGTATCATTCACTATATATCCATTAGCAGGATCGTGAAGTTCACTAAGACTCATGAATTTTTTTCCAACCGCGGGCGAGACTGTTCCCTTCAGAGAATTTGTATTTTCCTTCTGCAAAACTCAAAAACTCATCATACAGCCAACATATAAACAACTGCAAAATGAAAAAAACAACATATTTGAAAGGCACAACAAAATGGTAGTGTAAATCATCAGGATAATATTAATACTTTTTCTCACTGTGTTTCTGGGATCGGTTTGACTGGTATCTGCAAAACTGACCACAGTGTCTACCGATTTCGCCAAGCCGATAGGACGTAGGTAGAGTGATATGTGATTAGAAACTTCCCCCTCTCCTTTTGGATAAAGCGATGCTTCCCTGTTGGTAAAAACTTAACGGATTAGGTGGAAATCAGAACTAAAAACAAAACAAAAAATAAAAATTGAAGCAATTGATAGTACCATTTACAGCCACCAAATCCAATGTAGAAAAAACAAGAGTAAGATCCATTTGGAGCGTTTGACGTTGAAAAGCTATGGATCTTCCAAATCTTTTTAGAATAGAAAGATGCAGAAGAAGCAACCACTTCTATTTCACTCCCCATATTTAGAATTCTGGAATATTTTTGGAATTCCTTACAGCAGCACAAGGGTTAAATACCCTTTTTTGTATATCTTCTCTTGGAAGGAAAACTAGCTAGAGGCAGGCTAGACTAGGAGCTAGGAGCAGCAAGTAAAGATGAGCTGGGCCATTAATGACCGCATACGTAGTGAAGTACATCTTACAAGGAATTCGAATTTAGAAATCTATGAGCGGGATTTTTTTTTAATTTTTTTTTAATTTTTTTTTTTTTGATTGAAAACAAAAAGATTCTGGAAAGCCAGTCAAAGTGTCAAACACATTTTTACTAGGTATGCCCCATACGAAAAACCCAACAAAATTTAGGACCATCGAACAAAATTTGGCGGCGAAGGAGCATGGCTGCATATGATATGACGAAACAAAATACTAATAAAGTACACTTCATGAAACCAAGCTCAGTTTAAAACTCGGTTTGGCGTGGGGCATATGCCAAAACTAAAACTGTGCCAATCCTTGTCTGGAGTTAAATGCATATACAGCAGGAGAATTCACAAAAGTTGGGGTTAAAGATCAACGATTAATCAATATATCAACGACGTTGTGCCCCAGAATCGACCAGGGTTATGTGAGGCTAACTCCAACTACCCATTTAATATAGCTAGTCTTGTTAGTTTACCAACAATGCTCGTTATGGAAGCTTGGGGGACAGCTCGCTTGACTACTTTTTTTTTGTAAGACTCGTTTGACTACTTTATCCCTCTACATGTGGAGGATAATCTCTTTGCACAGTTTTACTTGGTCTGTAGCCTAGTTAGCAATTCGTGATTCAGCATACGTACAGAACGGTAATCGTACGGGTGTTATTCGGATTTGTAAAAATCAAATTCGGTCAAAGATTCGGTTTTCGGTTCGTGGTTCGGTAGTAATACGGAACGATATACGTACGTGTATAATTCGTTTTCGATATATAAGTTCGACATACGAAATTCGGTAGACATATATAATAAATTAATAAGTATTTATAACCATAAATAACTAATTTATCTACATATATGATTTATTGTCTACATATATATGGTTTATAAGGTGGGGAATACATTTTTTTTAATATGAAATAAATTGCATCATATGCAAAGTAGGCTAGTAACCGTCCTTCAAAACAACAAGGAAGCCTTAGGGTGGACCATAACAGACATTAAGGGTATAAGTCCTACTGTTTGTATGCATCAAATTTATTTAGAGGAAGATACCAAACCTTCAAGGGAGATGCAACGTAGACTGAACCCTAATATAAAAGAAGTAGTTCGAACCGAGGTTCTTAAGTTGTTATATGCATGCACCATCTACCCTATTTCAGACAGTAAGTGGGTCAGCCCCATTCAGGTTGTTCCCAAGAAATTCGGTATTACTGCAGTCCAGAATGGGAACAATGAGTTAATCCCAACCCGAGTGACCACGGGTTGACTATAGGAAATTGAACAAGGTCACTAAGAAGGATCACTTTCCCCTTCCATTTATCGACCAAATGCTAGAGATATTAGCTAGACAAAGTCATTACTGCTTCTTAGACGACTACTCCGGTAATAATCAGATTGTTATTTCGCCAGAAGAAAGAGAGAAAACCACTTTTACCTGTCCCTTTGGTACCTTTGCGTATAGACGCATGCATTTCGGGCTACGTATTTCCCCTGCGACTTTTCAACGTTGTATGATGAGCATATTTTCTGACATGGTAGAACGGTTCTTAGAGGTCTTTATGGATTATTTTTCTGTGTTTGGTTCGTCTTTCGATGAGTGCTTACATCATTTGTCATTGGTGTTGACTAGGTGTAAGGAAAAGAATCTATTGCTTAATTGGGAGAAATGTCATTTCATGGTTCGTTCAGGAATTGTTTTAGGGAATATCGTATCTTCTAAGGGTATAGCGGTAGATACATCCAAAGTTGACCTTATCAAGACTTTACAGGTCCCAAAAACCGTAAGAGATATTAGGTAATTCTTAGGGCATGCAGGTTTTTATCGTCGATTCATTAAGGATTTTAGCTTGATTTCTAGACCTCTTTGCAATTTGCTTGCAAAAGATGTTAAGTTTTTTTTTTTGATGATGCTTGTTTAGAGGCTTTTGAGAAGCTTAAGACTTTACTCACCACTTCCCCCATAGTCCAGGCACCCAACTGGAACCTACCCTTTGAGATCATTTTTGATGCTTCATATTATGCTATTGGTGTTGTGCTAGGTCATCGGGAGAACAAATTACTTCATGTGATTTACTATGCTAGCAAAACTCTGAATGATGCCCAGTTAAACTATATCACTACGGAGAAGGAAATGTTAGCCATTGTGTTTGCCTTAGACAAGTTTAGACCCTATCTCTTAGGTTCTAAGTTCATAATCTTCACCGATCATGCTGCTTTGAAGTATCTTCTTTCCAAGAAGGACACTAAACCTAGATTGATTAGATGGATCCTCTTGTTGCAGGAATTTTCCTTAGACATTAGAGACAAAAAAGGTGCAGAAAATGTAGTAGCAGACCACTTGTCTAGGCTTGTTGTGGATACCCTGATTATTCTCCTCCTGTTAGGGATAGTTTTCCTGATGAACAACAATTCTAATACTCCCACTTGTTTAATTGTTAGAGATTGATCAATGAAATTTGGATCCATTTACTACTTGAAGCAACAAAATTCTATGTTCCCAATAAACTCCTCTTACTCTCTCCATCTTCTTTGAACATCAACCTAATCATGCATTAGTTTTGATTGGAATTACCATTTTCAGTTAGAAGCAGGTAGTTTGATTCCTACATCTCTTCTCGGTTAACAATAAACCTTTGTGATACTCCAAGACAAGACAAAAGGCCGGTACTGGATGCTCAAGTGCAAGCAGTCCAGAACTGGATCTTTCAATTCAAAACTGTTGGCCTATCAATCACAAAAACACAATATGCAAGCAAACAATAGATGTTAATCAACACTTGCATGTTGTTTAATTAATGAAACTTGCACGTAGGCTATTGTCTAAGCGAAACTACTACTTATTCCCCTTGCGATCCTAGTGCTCTTATGGTAGTGAGAACCGAACTCTCTTTCCTTCGCTCGTATTCAGAGTTGTAGAGGTATTTTCTATATATCTCAATCAAACTGTAGCTTTGCTGTTTGATTAATCAACAGAAAACCCTCTCAAACTCAAACTTGTTTCCTCTTTTACTCTAGATCAACAGAAAATTAGCTTCCGGCGGGGAAGATGTTATTATTGGGATCATTGATACAGATAAATTTAAAGAATCCAATTCCAGTGACTTTTTCTAATCAAAACAAATTACTTACTACTTGACACAATGACCGGCAGATAACCAAACTTTTTCTTATTAGTAGTAGCTTTTAGAAACAAATTGGGATTTTGGTTGAGTGGGTCGTACTAGGTGGCCTAAATTTCTGTTGAACAGCTCATGCACTGTCGGCACGTAATTAAAAGTCATAGCACATGATCCCATGATTTGATACAGTTTTATTTTCTTGAGGAAGATAATCCTATGATTTGATATTACAATGTTTCTCTATACTTTGGGGATCCCTCCTTGGGACGTTGGAATTAACCCAGGCATACCAAAATGCCCTCTATAGGGGAGGAGGCACATCTGTTGTTGATCATATACTTGCGAAATCAGTGTCACTGTCGCATATCATTGTTTGCTTAAAATTTGGCGTCCACATTTTACCTCGTCTAAAATGTATGTTTGATTTTTTCTATTATTTTGTCAATTAAGGAATTTGGCCAGAATCCCCAAGTTTTAATGACAATGGAGTTGGAAAAATTCCATCGAGATGGAACGGAGTTTGCATGGAAGGATCTGATTTTAAGAAATCAGACTGTAACAGGTAAACTCAAACTTGTTTCCTCCTGTAGTCCAGAATGAGAACAAATACATGGCTTGACTTAAGAAAATTAAACTGCTAAACCAAATAATTAATTACTTTCTCTGAAACATTTCTTATATCATTAACATCCAAGTTCTCTAGCCACAGTATCTTCAATCTTCAATAGCACCATCGTCACCATTTCTTCTACTTTCATTCTACAAGTATCATTCACTAAATACCGATTAGCAGGATGAGTTCACTAAGACTCATGAATTTTTCCAACCACGGGCGAGACTGTCCCTTTCAGAGAATTTGTATGTTCCTTCTGCAAAACTCAAATACTCATCATACAGCCAACATATAAACAACTGCCAAATCGAAAAAAACAACATACTTAAAAGGCACAACTAAATGGTAGTGTAAATCATCAGGATAATATTAATACCTTTTCTCACTGTGTTACTGGGATCGGTTTTACTAGTAACTGCAAAACTGACCACAGTGTCCACCGATTTGGTCAAGCCGATAAGACGAAGGTAGAGTGATAAGTGATCAGAAACTTCCCCCTCTCTTGTTGGATAAAGCGATGCTTCCCTGTTGGTAAAAACTCAACGAATTAGGTGGCATTCAAATTTTCAAAACAAAAGAAGAAACAAAAAAATGAAGCAACTGTCAATTGATAGTACCAATTATAACAACCACATCCCATGTAGAAAACACAAGGGTGATTTGCATTTGGAGCGTTTGACTTTGAAAACCTAGGGATCTTCCAAATGTTTTTGGAATAAAATGAAGCAGAAGAAGCAACCCCTTCTAGTTCACTCCCTATGTTTAGCATTCTGATTTTTTTTTGAAATTCCATACAGCAGCAGCACAGGGATTAAATAACTTTTTCATATCTTCTCTTGGAAGGAAAACTTCCTAGAGAGAGGCTAGACTAGGAGCTAGGAACAGAAAGTACAAATGAGCTGGGTTATTCATGGCCACACATGTAGTGAAGTACATCTGACAAGGATTTGGAATTTCGAAAACTTAACGTTTTGAGCGGGAAGTTGAAACGGGAAAAGTAAGGATAAGGTTTTCGAATTTTGATCCTTAACATATTGAGCGGGGATTAAAAGCCGGATTTTTTATTGGGCTTTTTAATAAAGTGGCCAACTTTTTGGTGCATGACCGTTTTTTGAATCATTATATAAAATGGCTGAATTCGACTTTTTCCATCCTTTTTTTTCAAAAAGCGGGTAATAGCAATTAATTGCTTATGTCTCGGTTAGACCACTTAGGAAAAGATGTTTAAACCCCTAAGTAGACTGAGAACGTCCGAGCTAGCGACCTGAATCGTTATTAAGCCAACTCGATGGCTCAAATGGTCTTTATCAATCTTCATTGGATGTCCAAATGCACAAACATGAGCTTTGGACAACTACACGACCAACACCTTGTTACATAAAACATCCTCAAAATGAAACAAAACTCATAGCAACAGAAATGAACACCACGAGTTTATTTGACTTAATCAACATGATTGACCTATATAGTGGGTCCGGGTGTGAAAACTAACGGAATGACCACTTTATATAAGGTGCGAAAAAACTGGCCGATTTATTAATTATATGGTTTGAAGCTGGTCATTTTATGAATTTGCCCATTTTTATTTTCATTGAAAAAACAGATTCCGGAAATCCACTCAAACATTTTTTTACTTGCTTCAAAAGAAAAAAAATAAAAATTTACTGGGTTTGCCACATAAGGAAAAACCAACAAAATTTTTAAAACAAGTGAACAATGTTTGGTGGTGAAGGAACATACATGCATATGTCATATGATATAGGGAAAGAAAATCCGACTAAATTGGGACCGAGAGAGATTAATTTGGGCCTATGACTACAGGATAAAATAGATATTAATAGATGAAACAATAAATTTACCCTTTATCAAATATTAATACTACAAATGTGTCCCCATTAAATCCTGATCAAAAAACTAAAAACTAAAATCAAAATCATAAAATTAAAAACTAGAATCATAAAATAAAAATAAAAATAAAAATAAAAAACAACTAATTCTTCTTCAATTCTTCACCCATAAGACAAACCATTTTTTAGTACTTGAAATGGCATGAATCAAGTACTTTCTAACTACCCAATCCCTAAATTAGGTTTTAGCAACATGCAATCACTCAAAATTCATTTTTTTTTAAACCAAAATTTTCCAAATTTTCCAGAATCGGATGATGTTAATGTACTTGTGAACCGATTGTGTTTAGAAACGGTTGATGTTCTTGGTCACAAACACCGATTGTGCTGCATGTGTTTTCTGGTTCGATAAAATTGAACCAGAATCGGTCTATGTTAATGTCAACATAGCCGGTTTCTTGTATGGAAGAGATAACCGTTTTTTCTGTATACTTTTTTGGTTAGAATTGGATTAAATGTATGTCCACATAACCCGATTGTACAACCTTTGATTTCGATTTCTTAACTGATATGCCCATAATCAGATTTTTTAAGGGTCCACATAAACCGATTGTTATTGATGTTCCCCAAAATCGGTAGATATGGTACACCTACATAAACCGATTCCTGCTTTTGGAGAAAATACAAAGTTTTTAACTTTATAAATTAAGCAACACACAACTTGTAAACTAAATTTTTAAGTCCAAGTTGAAGTAAACAAGTTTTTGTTAGTTTTTTCACACACAATCGGATTATAAAAACATGATTAAACACCGATTGTTGGAAGTTTTTTCACTCACAATCGGATTATAAAAACATGATTATATGCCGATTGTTGGAATCGGTTTTTTGTTTACATGTGTAAAAACCGATTCTATTTTTTTTTATTATTATTTTGAAAAAGATCAACCCAGAATCAGTCTACGAGAGCTTGAACATATACCGATTCTGGTTTCATTTTTCTCATTTTTTTTCTCTTCATGTTTTGATAATGAATCATGATTAATTGATTTCTAGTTTTAATTTGACTAAACATTGATTAATCACCCAATTAACAATTTTTTAGTCAGGGGTAAATTAGTCATTATACAAAATAGTTGGATAAAAAATTTTATAAACATGAGTTAAATTTGGGGAAGATAATAACGAAAATATAATTATATAAAGCTATTTTTATAATTTGTATTATCATCCTATTTAGAAATATCTTAATTATTATTTTCGAAGCTAATAACGAAAACATAAATTAAATCTATCTCATCAATAACTCAAATATATAAAAAAAAATTGTATTATGCTGGTGCTGATGGTGGTTTTTAGCTTAGGGTTAAAACCGTAAAATACTAAACCCTAGCAGACAGTGACGTCACTACATTTAAGTAATAAAGCATTTACTAGGCGCATTTATTGAAAAGTATTTAACGTGTCTCTAAAATAATTACCGGGGGATATTTTTCAAATTAGGGTTACGACAAGCCAAACCCTAATTCCCACGTGTGCTAATGGCAAATCATGCCAGCCACACCAATCGCGCCAAAGCAGGCCAACCATGCTAGCCGCACCTCTTTGCCAATGGAAAATCATGTCAGCCACACCGACCACGCAAAACCATTCCAACCATGCTAGACGCACCTCCGTGCCAATGGAAAACCATGCAAGCCACACCGACCGCACCATGCCAAACACATCTCGCCATGGCCCCTCATGCCGCGCCACCATGCTGGCCTTCCCCTCGCGGCTACTAAAGTGAAGGTGTGCAACAATCAACGGTTTCCCTTCAATCCCAGGAGCAAATCCTGACCGCCTAAGGCTCCTCACGACTTTGGCTCAAAGCCCTATATTGGTCACGCACCTAGCGGATCTAGCCGCGCCATGGCCCCTCATGCAGCGCCACCATGCTGGCCTTCCCCTCGCGGATACTAAATTGAAGGCAGGCAACAATCAACGGTCGCCCTTCAATCCAAGGAGAAAATGCTGGCCGCCTAAGGTCTCCTCACGACTTTGGCTCAAAAACCTAGCTTGGTCACGAACCTAGCCCAAGCTAGCCACGCCATACACTCATGGAAAACCCTTGGCCCCACATTCCAAGCTGAACCAAACCTAGCCAAGCTAGTCGCGCCATGCCAAACGCACTCTGCCTTGGCCCTAGCTATGCTAGTCACGTCATGCCAAGGCAAGCGCTCTTTCCTTGGCCCTGGCCACGCCATACGCCCATGGAAAACCCTTGTCCCCACATGCCAAGCCAAATCATAACTTGCCGAGATAGCCGCGCCATGCTAAACCCACTCTGCCTTGGCCCTAGATATGCTAGTCACATCATGCCAAGCCAAGCGCCCTTACCTTGGCCCTGGCCACGCCATATGCCCATGGAAAACCCTTGGCCCCACAGGCCAAGCCAAAATCGCACCTAGCCGCGCCACCACACTGGCCCTCACTACGCGTCTACCAAAACAATGGCGCGCAACGATCAACGGCTTCCCCTCCTCTCAAGGTTCAAAATCTTGACCGTCGAAGGTCACCAGGCTAACAAGTTCCACGAGAGCGACTTGCCAAGCCATAACAACATGTTTTCCAAAAATATTCGAGATATCAACACAAACTGGGGGATTCTTTTTGGATATTGGTTTGGCGGTTTACAGCGTGCGGCGTACACTACACCCATCATAAGGAAGTGTCATAAGGGTGAGGCGGCAAGTAAATATGGGAAGTTATGTGAGGAACGTTCATGGGACATAAATCCATGCGTTAACAACTTTATGGGATATCAATTCCATAACGTTTCATGAAAACCAGTTTCATGCGTTAACCACTTTATGGAACATCAAGTCCATGCATACGGTTACCACCTCCTCCTATTTACTCCCCCACTCCTTAATGAGATCAGGGTACATTTCTACTCCGACTTGTATAAATAGTTCTTACCTATTTCCATTTGAACAACAAGTTCATTCGAACAAGACAACACTCAGAAATATTTTTTTCTAGCACTCCTCGTGAGCTCTCTTACTTTTCAGATAACAAGTCGTAGTAACCCAACTACGCTTCCAGAATCAGCTATTCTGGTCTCACCACTTTCCTTGCTTCCCTCCCCAACACTAACCCATTCTCCTCCACTTTGTGACCGAAGCAAGTCTGGAACGACCATTTCTTGGTTTAGGCCGGACTTGTACAGATTGATCTCTCGGATCTAAAGTACTCCCTTGCAGTACATTGTTTAGGGTTTAAACTGTTTCTCACCTTCACACCCGTAATTACCGAAATCGGCAGAAACTATTTTCACCTATAAACAGCTGGATAATCTTAAGTTATTTGGAGATTCAAGATAACAAGAGTAATTAAATCTTATTGTTACTTAAATTAAGACGATTAAGGTGTTAATATACAACATATACACATACACGCGTATATATTAGTATATTACACGCAAATATATTAGTATATTAACTAATCCATTTTCACCTTTTGATCTAATGAAACGCTAAGCATCTGGATATACTTGCCTTTTTCTTCTCTAATTTGAGTTCCTTCTTATTTACCCATTAGATTCTTTTCTCGATTGGTAACGTAATCAATTAGTACTTCATCATTGATTATTTTTTGTTAAAGTCATGTCTCTTTAGCAAGTTGTGTCCTTGGTTTATTTTCGAATGATATTTTTAAGGATATGGCAAATAATCCTACCTAACACCACACTCGTCTTGCAATGAGGCTAAAGCCCATTGTTGCCTCATCATCTACAGATGTGTGGAAAGGAAGTGCCACAACAGAATCAATTTCCTTTAGTGGCTTTATTTGTTTTATACACACAAGTGTCTGGCCCACGTTTTGAATGGGATTAAGTTTAATCTCTGAGGATTATATTTCTTGATATCCCAAAAAATGTTGGAACCCCAACCCCTCTTTTATAATTAGATTGTGAGAATTGCATCAAGTAAAGAATACAAAACAAAGTTAGCCTACTTAAGTGGAAGACTAGATCAGTTTTCCCAATAAATAAATCTACGGTTGTGGTTGATCATGTCAAGGGAGAGGAATATCGGTTATTTCCTGATTGGAGTATATATGTTTACTTACTAAGAGTGACTCAATATTAAACTAAATAAAGAATAATTTTAGTTGTTTCATGTTTACTTTGACCCAAGCCTGAATGATCTTATAGTGTTAGAGCATAGGATTGGTAAAGATACTTTATATAGAAAGTTCTAATGATCTTTAGTACTTGATATATTTAGTCTAAATTGATTCACAAGTAGTTATTCTTGTATACACCCTATGGGTTTTCAGTGTACATTCATTATATCGATAGATTCTTCTCATCTGATTAACAGAAAAAAGAAATGTGGTCATATGCCTCACCCTTGTCTTTGGATCGGTGCTATACTGTAAGTGTATAACACCAAGGATGAATCAAAATCAATAATTATGAGCAGAAGCTTCAAAGAATAACTAATTAAACTAATCCACGTGACGTTTAGCTAATGCCATGCAATTTAAAATTTCCAACAGAATGAACAATAGACCAGCTTACAACTAGAATAAAATACTAGATATAGAATATAAATTAAGTTAAAACTGTCTGTATTAGTCAACCACAAAATTACCAGAGACCTACCTTAATATTACGTCAGGACCAGTCTTCACCTTCCCATTAAGCACCCTAGAATTTATCTCTTTCCATAAAATCCAGATGATATCATAAGGGAGTATTCTCCAAATTTTTTCGTTCCTCACTGCAAAAGTTTTAAATCTAGAAAATTTCTTGAGGCTGCTAGTATCCATGTTTGTTTCACCTAGCCCTAATGTGCGAACACTTTTGGAAATTTCGTAAATTTTGAAACACATGCATAATTTGGTTCCACTGTATTAAGTGCTAGACAAATTGTCTTCCCATAAGTGCTAGCTTGACCCACTTACACACCGTATTTTCAAATATTGTTTTCTAAAATGATGAGCTATTGGTATGATCTGACCACGAATATAAGAGTGAATTTTTTGTTATGCAAAAAAAAAAAAAGATGAAACAATCCAGTGAATGCATGAAAACCAATACTCAAATCCTTTCCAAATGAGTTCAATTTTGTGCACATTCCTTTCACTAGTGCGCACATAACAAAACAATCCAATTGGTTAATTACACCAAACCGTTATCAATTTCATTATTAATATATTTTTATTATTTTTAACTTTATTTGAATCTAAAAATGGTAAAGGAGATATAAAATGCCTATTTATCACCTCACATGTAGCCGTTTAAAAGGGATAGTCAGTTGATGCGTGCAAGGATAGACATGAAAGGAAATAGCGGGAGAATGCAAGACATGGCAAAGTGAACATATGGTGGTATTTGACATTTTTCAATAAAGGGCCCTGGTGGATGATCGATATATTTTTTAAAATTTGCAAAAGACAATGAAACAATTTAACAAAATGAGGCTAGAGTTGATGATGATCGAAGGACTTGTATATTTATTTTTTTATGGTGCACAATCTACTAATTGTTGATCTTTTATTTTAATTAAAAGTCATCTTGATTCAGTTTTTATATTGATTATATTGATTTTTTTTTTTAGTTTAAAGTAAGATTATAATTAGTTTGATAACTAATATCTCCTCCCTATTTAAGAATGCTATATTTTAGGTAATTTAAAGATTTGAGTATATCCTCTCAACTTTATTAAGATTAAAATTTAAGGTAGGGAGGAGATGTTGGAGTATTCTCCGTAAAATAGGTAATTTAAGTATATCCTCTCTACCTTAATGACATTTTAAGAATGATATATTTTAGGTTATTTAAAGATTTGAGTATATCCTCTCTACCTCATTAGTTTAAAGTAAGATTTTTTTTATTTATTAAGAGTAAAATTTAATTAAGAATATAAAAATCATAATAATTAGGATATTGACAACGGTTGGTTATTAACAACCAAAATTGGACTCTTGCCGAATTCTATGAAAAAAAAAAAAAAAAAAAAAAAAGGATTGCTATGTACAATTTTGGCAACATAGGACACCAATTTTAGTGGAAATGAATAGTAAAGTGCAACCCTCAATTGATAAAGTTCACGAGTATTCAATTTTGGTGGAATTTTATTTGGAAAGAGAGTTCTCAACCTTATAAATATATTGCAATACAAATATATTGCAAGTTGCTTTAAAAGAATAGATATCTTAGCAAATATTTTATTTCTTTAAGTAACTTTATTTCTTTAAGTAACTTTATCATAATAAAACCCAACATAGTAAGAAATTTGGTATAAGTTGTCAACGATTATGTTGACATACTATATGCATAATACCCCTAATCTCTATGGCTATAAAACACAAAGCAGTAACCATTAGCATCATACTTAGTTTTCGATTGCAAGGTTGCTTCCAAATTCAATAATAATGTCAAAATCATCATTTTTAGTTTTAGGATCTGCTTCTGCTATCTTCTCCACTCTTGTTATTTTATCATTATTTTGTGCACAATCAGTTGATGGTTTTGACGCTGTTTGGAACACAAAGACTGTCACCGTGCAAAATGATATAGATCCCAACATAGCTTTTAAAATTCATTGCAGATCAAGTGAAGATGATTTCGGCGAGCATATGTTATATCACAGACAAAGTTTCTACTGGAGATTTAATGTCAATTTCTTACAGACAACTAAGTTTAAATGCGATTCAAGCTGGTATGATCCTAATGAAAAAAAGAACCACAAAATGGAGTTTTATGCTTACTATACAAAAAAACATTATAATAGATATTGTTTGGATGATTGCTTTTGGAGCATTCGTCGAGATGGTGGTTACTATGGCAAAAGTGAAGATGATAAAGAATTTCCGTTCAAAAAGATGTTTTCTTATGAATGATTCCATTTCTTGATTGGCGGTGGAGTCCTGTAAAAGAATCTAATGAGAGTTCCAGAAATAATTTACGGGAGAAACTCAAGGTCAATCTAGTATTCTCGTTTTCTCAATATTTATTAGTTAATATTCAAATTTCGGGTGTTATTATTGCTTGCTTCATTATGATGTATTTGGTTCCTATGTGAATCGAATATTTATTCAAAATAATAAAAAATACCTTTGAATATGGAAAATAATATATATATTCTTCTATGTTGGTTTGACTTGCACGACGTAGCCGTATATAGTTTTACATCAAAGGAAACTCGGTTTCATTGCCTTTTCCGTACCAACTTGTAAGTAATAATTTAATTTAAACAACCTCACTAGGATATGGAATAATGTAAAAGTACAAGAACTCTAAATTTACTTCAAAAACTTATACCGAAAGAATAGTGACAAAGGATTAATTGCGAGAAATATATTTGGAAATTACTTCATGATAAAATATTCATCCACCACAGAGTTCACTTTACTAAAAAAATAATAAATGTAATAATATTGTCGTAATGTATGTTATCCAACTCGGACACAAATTACTATTTGTCTTTGGTGCACCTAGCTTTTTTGTTTGGACACATTATTTCATGAAAAGCATATGTTATTAAAAAGTTTGTACACCAATTTTTCATGATAATTGTTTTGATATTATAATTATACACAAATATTATGATAAGGTTATCTAAAAATGGTTTAAAATTAAAACTACACATATTTACATTAAATAAGAATAAAATATTTATTATTTTTAGGTGATTTTTTTTTTTACAACGTTCTTAGTTGGCATCCGAGCGACAAGCTGGGCGCCAACCCTTTTTTATAATTTATATTGTCATTTATTTAGAAATATCTTAATTATTATGTTAGAAGCTAATAACGAAAATATAAATTAAATCTATTTCAAAGGGAACTGATATGGATTAGGATTTTAACGTAGGGAGTGGGGACTGATATGGCTTAAGATTTTAAAGGTTTGATGGACTCTAGACTAGGAATGATTTTTGTAGGTTAGGACTACTTGATGGTCTTGACTTGGAATAGCATCAATGACCACGTCTTACAAGAAAATACTGGCTTCGAATTCGACTGATATAAAGTGCAAGTAGATATTCCGACCAAAAAATGCCAAATTGCTCTTTACCGGGATAAAATCAGATGAAAAATTATAAGGTCTACAACACAGTCTAGATGATTTAACATACCCAGAGTAGACAATTATACAAAAATTTGATGCCTAAAGAAGAAATAAGCGCCGGTTCCATACATGAGTAAACCTAAAAGGAATAAATGGTTTTGTAAAATTCGGAGTTCCGGTTAAATTCACCCAAGGTACAAATCTGAAAAACATTAGAGTTGCCCAATCAATTCAACATGAGATATGGAAAATCATGGAGGTACGGAAACCAATCATATTGTTACTGCAATCCTGAAACCGATCGATCTAGCCATGTGCTCTTTCGCATACTTTGTAAAGATCTTCCCAATACCAGGAACGTAAATTACAGTGACAAAACTTCTGGAAACCGAAAAGAAAATCTAATTATAAAGATGCGAACAAATACCTGGCTTGACTTAAGAAAATTAAACTGCTAAAACAAATCATTAATTACTTTCTGAAACATTTCTTAGATCATTAACATCCAAGTTCTCTAGCCACATTATCCATATCTTCAATCTTCGATAGCACCATCGTCACCATTTCTTCTACTTTCATTGTACAAGTAACCTCAATTGTAATGACACAAGTATCATTCACTATATATCCATTAGAAGGATCGTGAAGTTCACTAAGACTCATGAATTTTTTCCAACTGCGGGCGAGACTATTCCCTTCAGAGAATTTGTATTTTCCTTCTGCAAAACTTAAAAACTCATCATACAGCCAACATAAAAACAACTGCAAAATCGAAAAAAACAACATACTCCCTCCGTTTCATTTTAGATGACGTTTTTGTAGTTTTCACGTGGATTAAGAAATGAAGAGAGATGTGAAGATCTTCCATTTATACCCTTGAGAAAAGTATTCAAACATTAAATGTTATTAATGAATTTAAAAATAAACTTATAGTTCAAGACAAAATATAAGGGTGTTATTGGTAATTTTGTGGAAAAATATGAAAACTTTCAAGTATTTTGGAACAAAAAAATAACTCTAAAACGTCATCTAAAATGGAACGGAGGGAGTATTTAAAAGGCACAACAAAATATATTAATACCTTTTCTTACCGTGTTACGGGGATCTGTTTGACTAGTAACTGCAAAACTGACCACAGTGTCCACCGATTTCGCCAAGCCGATAGGACGTAGTAGGTAGAGTGATATGTGATTAGAAACTTCCCCGTCTGGTTAAGGATAAAGCGATGCTTCCCTGTTGGTAAAAACTTAACGAATTAGGTGGAAATAAGAATTAAAAACAAAACAAAAAACAAAAATTGAAGCAATCGATAGTACCATTTACAGCCCCCAAATCCAATGTAGAGAAAACAAGAGTAAGATCCATTTGGAGCGTTTGACGTTGAAAAGCTATGGATCTTCCAAATCTTTTTAGAATAGAAAGATGCAGAAGAAGCAACCACTTCTATTTCACTCCCCATATTTAGAATTCTGGAATATTTTTGGAATTTCTTACAGCAGCACAAGGGTTAAATACCCTTTTTGTATATCTTCTCTTGGAAGGAAAACTAGCTAGAGGCAGGCTAGACTAGGAGCTAGGAGCAGCAAGTAAAGATGAGCTGGGCTATTAATGACCGCATACGTAGTGAAGTACATCTTACAAGGAATTCGAATTTAGAAATCTATGAGCGGGATTTTTTTTTTTTGATTGAAAACAAAAAGATTCTGGAAAGCCAGTCAAAGTGTCAAACACATTTTTACTAGGTATGCCCCATACGAAAAACCCAACAAAATTTAGGACCATCGAACAAAATTTGGTGGCGAAGGAGCATGGAGGCATATGATATTTTATTAGTGATTGAGAATATCACGTAAGTGATTAAGAATATCAAGGAATATATGTATATAGTTATTTTGGCTTTCCTTTTTTGAGGGTTGATTGCTAAAAAATCTCTGCAATTAAGATTTTATTGAATATTTGATAGCTAATTTGCTACAAAATCTCTGCAATATCTTTGATTAAGAGAATATATGCATAGTTTCCTTTATATTTGGTACAAAGATAACTCTTATCTCCATATATAGATATATAAGGATACAAACTAGTTTTACATCAATCACGGTGCTTTCCATAGTTTCGTCATTGACTTGTCTGATTTTTCCATAACTGGATTAAGTAAAAACCAATTAAAGTAACTATTCTAGGATATCAAAACCAAAAATGGAGTCAGAGATGATGAAGTAGAATGGAGGAATAAAGAAAAAGGAAACAGAGAAGGATAGGGATACAGAGTTTCGCGACATAGAGAAGAACATGGCGCCTTTGGCGCTTAGGCTAGCGCCTAACACTTCCGCGAGGCCCCAAAAGCGCCAAACTTGCTCTCCTAAAGCGCCGGTGTGGAAAGTGGTGCAGAATAGAGTTAGGCGGGCGCTAGACCTACACTTAGTGCGCCTTTGGCGCCTAGGCGCTCTCCTTTTACAACATAGTGTCTGACTACTAACTGAGAAATTGAACTCCGAGTGGCAATACTCAGTTTTGCCTTGGAATCTAACATATTGTACGATGAGCTGGCAAGATATACAAACCATCAAATATTCCAGAAAATTTGTTAAAAACAAAGTAATGCGCGGATACAAAAAATATGCAGCAATGAAAATTTGCAAAAATGTTACTATCAATATGTATCTCTTGCTAGTTTCGAGATAACAAAGGAAAAAGATTTCAGAAAAATAACTGCTAGTACGTGTAACTATGAAGAGTTCTCCAGAAAGAATATTTTCATATCCGTCCTCTAAATTAAGCCAGCTAACATGAACATGGAGTAGACAGGGATTATCCACGAAAAACCAACCGGACCAGCCAAGCCTATGCTTATCATCCATATGGGACAGAGTATACACACCATTAGGTGCGGATCTTCCAGAGTACTTATTAGAAGTGATTTTTTCTCCTGTCTTTGTAATTTGACATATTCCTCTTGTTTTTTGATTAACCTTGAATTACTTACAGCAGTTTTTCCTTCCCCGTTAGGGTTTCCATGACTGCTAAAGAACCTCCTGAATATGAAGTTAGGAGTACTTGTCATCGGCGTTGTTATTGTCATTGTGGTTGTGGAGGCGGTGAACCTGGTGGTTCTTGCAAGGGTTGTTCTCTCATTATAACCAGCTTTGCCTGGTTTAGAAAAGGAAGAGAAACACTGAAGAGTTGGAATTGAAGTCCTTGGGAATATGATACGGGACGTATATTCCGTTGGTCAAGCACATTCCAAGATTTACTGATATCTTGGATATCTCTTTATTTTACTATTTTAATTATTAGGATAATTAGTTTATTTATTAATTTTATCTTTTTTAAAAGGTTCTAGACTCTAGGGTTTATGTTTACAGGCTATAAATAGCCATTGTTTCTTCCATTGTAATCAGCTGCGGCTCGCCATTGATATTGAATATTAAACTGTTAAAGTTGTTTGGTTAAACATCATTGTTATTTTCTTTTAACTCTTGGATTAGAGTGTTTTCTCTTTTAACTCTTGGATTAGAGTCTTTACTCCTGCATTGGAGTGTTCTATCATCACCATGAAGGAGTGGATTCTCCTTGTCATTTTATCGCTTCCGCTTGTGCCTTACCAGGTGGCATCAGAGCAGGTTTTCCTGCGCTGTTCGTCTGTGAGGCCGCCTAGAAGAATCAGTCGAGGATTCCTGTGATCTCTAGGTTTATATCCAAAAAAAAAAAAAAAAAAAGTTGAAGGAAGATTTGGGATCTTGTTCATCATCACATCCGCGTACGTAACTGTTTGGTAAGATTTCTGACTTATGGATTAATTAATAATTATTGATTCGGGGTTTTGGAATCAAGGTTTTCATTTTGAGGTTATTTGTTTTACGTATTGAGAAGGTCCTGTTCAGGAAAGCAAGATTTAAACTCAGAAGCAAATCTATTCGTGGGGTTTGATTTCCTTCTTTTATTACTTGTTATAATCATCAAGCCCACTATCTATCTTACTCATCTGCACACTTATGAAACACGTTTTCAACAAGTTCATGTGCACTCACTGACTACAGACTCCTTTTAATCTATGCTGTTTGAAAAATGAGTGAATACTCAACCGGTCAGGGGAACAAATTGTTCCCTGGATTTGTTAATGGGAGTGTATGTTTTTTTGTGATCGATGGTGGCTGTATCGATAATTTGGTGTCAAGAAAAATGGTAGAGACCATGGGTTTGGAAATGGATTGGTATCCGTATCCGGATCAAATTGAATGTGTCAAAAGGGGATCGATTACTTGTGTTGGTGTATGCAGATTTCCATTATCAATCGTTAAGTCATATTCTGACTCAATTATCTGTGAAGTGGTTGAGATGGATTCATATGATATTGTGTTGGGTAAGCCTTGGTTATTAGAGGTTGGTGCAATTTTTAGAGATCAAGACAACTCTTATGAATTTATGTGGGGGAAGACAAAAGTCATTCTAATAGCACGTCCTAAGGCAAAGGAAGACGCAACACTAAACATAGACTCCAGTGAGTTTGAGAAAGTAGACAAAGGGAGTTCGTCGCACCAGCTAGTTGAGAAGAAAGACCCTGCTGTTGATACAATGCTACAAAGGGAAGTTGCTTCAATTGTTCCTTGTCCATATGAAGATCGGTTTGCCAAATGTCGTGAAGTGCGATCATTAATTTATGGACGGTCTTGCGATTACATTCACCTGCTTGAGTTGGGATCTCGACTCTCTCTTTGTGGGTTTCAACAAAAGCAACAAATTAGTTTCCATACACAACAATGGTGGGACTCTCATCATCTATTTAGTTTCAGTCGCTTTGTTGTGCCCATGCATAATTCGAGAGAAAGCTATGTCTCCAAGGTACCAATTCAAGGACAGTCAAGTACTTTGTATCTGTTTTGCCTAATTCGTTATAAACTCGAGACGAGTTTCATCGCAGTAGGGGAGCCTGATACGGGACGTATATTCCGTTGGTCAAGCACATTCCAAGATTTACTGATATCTTGGATATCTCTTTATTTTACTATATTAATTATTAGGATAATTAGTTTATTTATTAATTTTATCTTGTTTAGAAGATTCTAGACTCTAGGGTTTATGTTTACAGGCTATAAATAGCCATTGTTTCTTCCATTGTAATCAGCTGCGGCTCGCCATTGATATTGATTATTAAACTGTTAAAGTTGTTTGGTTAAACACCATTGTTATTCTATTTTAACTCTTGGATTAGAGTGTTTTCTCTTTTAACTCTTGGATTAGAGTCTTTACTCCTGGATTGGAGTGTTCTATCATCACCATCAAGGAGTGGATTCTCCTTGTCATTTTATCGCTTCCGCTTGTGCCTTACCAGAATACTACTTCTCTGGAGAAGTGATTACCACCACTGCATTGGCTGATGATACTATTCTTCAAAGGGACGGTGAAGATTGCAGACCTGAAATTTCTGTGTGTTGTATTTGCAAGAGGGATTAATGAAGATGAAGCTTTCTTGATGATTCTTCTCAAATTCGACATACTTGTGCACAAGAAGGAAAACAAACTAAAAAATAAAATTACTTGTTTTGTTTCCAAGATGGACTTCCACCCGTTTAAATAGACCCCAAGGGAAGAGCTAGCTAAGACCACGGGGGTTCCTCCTAGAACGAGTACTAGTGTAATTCTAAAATTTTAACACATTCCTTTTCTATTTTTCAACGTGCAAGTTAGTTCCATATTTTTTTGGTTTCCTAATTCATAAGCACCTATGAGAAGTAAATATTTATGAATGATGTAAATCGATTTTATTTTCACCATTGCAAACCGATGTAACGGGACAATCTAAAATCTATGCGTTCTTAAACAATACACTCAAGCAGTAGATTTTCACTAAGATACTGGAAGTTGTATGGTATCTTGGCTGGATGCAAAACTTTATCAGAGCTAACTAAAGTGCTAATGAAGGCAATGCCTTATGTGTGCGTTATGCTTCGGATTCTAATATATTGTGGTATCTAATGCCAGGATATTGTTCGGTGCCTTGACTGGATGCAAAAATTTATCAGAACCAAGTGCTAATGGAAGGCACTACCTTGTGTGTGCGTTATGCTTTGGATTCTAGCATATTGTGGTATCTAATGCCAGGATACAGGTCAAAGTAAATAAATCCAATTTCGTCAAAACGAAGTACTACATCATGAGTTTTGTAAATAAAAACGCAGCAACAAAAAATGACAACAATATTGATAACTATTGATGCCATCAGATTAGAAGTAAAAAATTAATTAAGAAGATTAATAAACCCTGCATCACTTAACTATTTCCGTTGTCAGATGAAGTTTTCACGATTGTAAACAGAAGTAACGAGACAACTTAAACTATGGATCCTAAAACAATCCATCAAGCAGTAAATTTTCACCGATATCTAGATACATTTCCATGTCTGATTCCGAAAGTAACCCAGATACATTCACATTTTCTCGCAAGTACTCTTTCGCCGAAATCAGCTGAGCCTCTGCCTTCTTCAATTCATTCGTTGCTGCCTTCGCCCTTGAATTTGCAGCACGTAAAGGCTGACCAGGCTCCGATAATTCATTCTTAACTTTCTGCATCCCACCAAGACCTTTTTTCACAATCTCTAATCTTTTACGAAGCCATCCGATGTTAAATTTATTGGCCTCAGCCATATTTATCTTGTTTTCCCAACATTCAATCAATTCAGAAGACAATTCCACATAACGACACTGATGCATATCCATGATAGAAATCATCAAGTCTTTGACCACCATAACTAGGATAGCATACATCGAGGTTGGCATAACATGATTTGTTGGGATATGACCATATTTTAACCATATCTGCTTATATAGCGGCACTTGGGTTTTAAAAATACTAACGCCTCCAACATCTTCAAATTCCATGGCCTCTCCAAAACCAACTGTACAGTTATGCGGTCCATCGCCAAAGGGTTGTCCAGCACTTGGATACTCTCCTTGCTGTGAACCACTTTCACCATGTTTTAGTTTTGCTCTCTTCTTAGCTTGTGACTCGGGTGCATTGTCTTCATCACTCTCTGTCGGATCATTGACGTCTACACCGATTGAGTCCTCCTTCATCCTGCAAGAAACCTCAACTCTAATGACACATGTGTCATCCACAATAAATCCTTTGGCAGGGTCGTGGAGTTCACTAAGACACATGAATCTTTTCCAACCACGGCTAGAAGTACTTTCTCCAGGGAATTCAAATGTTGCTTCTGCAGAACCCGAACATTAATTTTAATTCTATAATTTTTCTTTTTATAAATGAAAATAAACAAATATATATTTAAAAGAAATAAAGTAGTAAAATCTTTAGATAGATCATACCTTTTCGAACTCTGTTATTGATGCTATTGACTTCACTAATAATGGCAAAACTGAACTGTACATTCACGGCTTCGGTCAAGTCGACAGGTTCTAGAAACAGTGATATGTAATTATAAACTTCCCCGTCTCCTTTTGGACAAATCTTCACTTTCCTATAAGTGAAAAGGTTTGAGAATTAATCAAAAGCAGAAGATGTGAAGCAATAAAAATGAATAAGAAACTATCGTTACCCAATTAAGCAAATAAGTAGTAGACATGGCATACCATTTAAAACTACCAACAGAGAAAACCTCAGAGTAATATTCTACTTCGTAGTTCAGTTCTGAAAAGTCTGCAATCTTCCAAATAATTTTAGAAGACGAAGAAACAACAACAACTTCAGTCGTCATATTTTTCTAAAGAAGCAAAAGAATATAAAGAGAGAACAATGAGGCTAGAAAGGAAGTGCAATGCGGGTATTTATTACTACTGCAAAGGAAACTAAAGGGACTTGGTTTTTTTTTTTTGGGTTTGATGGTTAGTATTCTATGGAAAGAGAAAAGGAGAGTTGGGACTTGTAGAATTACAATTAATGAACACAGTCTCCAAGAAATTTGTGGTTTTGACCGTTGAATATTGGTTGATCTTAATGCACCAAGAAATATGTTCCTTCCAGTTTTTTCAACGATCCTTTAATGGAAAGGAGATAATGAAGAAGACAAATAAAGAGTAGTCATAACTAGTCAAATTTAATTTGACTTTTTTTTTAAGTGGTCATCTCGTTTTCTTTGTCTAAGCAAAGTAAACTCAGTGCTCTTCCTCTCCCGTACCCGGAGATATACGGAGTGTTACTACTAGTTAAGGGGAAGTGGATTGTACAATGAACTGCTAATGTGAAATGTGTTGATATGGTCGACTCCAGATAAACAAATTCAACGAAGGCATTGATTCAGTAACCATGGATCTTCCTCCAAAGCTCAAGGTGCAATTTTCCGTTGGGGGAAAGCATGCACGATGATGCTACAGACTACAATGGTATTTGCAACTACAAGGAAGGTTCTGCTGATCCCACCTTTCTCTGCTTTGCCTACTCTCGTAAAGGAAACCAAGTATTTAGACCGGATTGGGTCTATCTATGGCGTGTCCTTCTTAATCTCTTTTTCTTTCCTTTATGAACGAGTATTATTTGATTTGTAGCTTGAGAACCACGGACGGTCTGAGGGAAGGCTGGCAAAGCCGTTCTTCGGGGCATCAAGGGCAGCAGCGCAGCAAAATAAATAAATAAATTTTGTACTGAAACCGTTTTTTTTTTTTTTTTTTTTTTTTTTTTTTTTTGTAATCTCTGAATACAAATGCAATAATGGAAATTGGCTACAATGTTACTAGCCATCAACATATATATATCTTACTAGTTTAGAAATAACGACAAAGTATGGAGATTAAACGTGCGTTGTGCATCTGTTGTCTACGCATTAACAACCGGACCATACCAGACTATGCTAAGCGTCCAAAATATGACAGAATACATACAGTATGATACACGGATAATCAAGCATACTGATTTGATATGAATTTTTCTCCTGTCTCTGTAGTTTGCCATACTCCTGAACAAGTTGTTTAATTAACTTGTCATCGGAATCACTTATAGCATCTTTTTCTTTCCTATTAGGATTTTGTTGACTCCTAAAGAAGCTCCAAGATACGAAGTTAGGTGTACTTGTCATCGGCATTGTTACCGTCTTTGTGGTTGTGGTGGTGGTGGACCTGGTAGGTGTTGCAAGGGTTGTTCTCTCATCATCATCACGAGCTTGCCAGGGTGTAGAGAAGGAAGAGAAACAACGAAGAGTTGGGACTGAAGACCTTGGGAATATTACTGATTATGTGGAAAAAAGATAACTGCCACAAGTTCTACTTCTGCTGCTGATCCTGTTCTTCACTGGGATAGTGAAGGCTGTAGAGATGTTATTTGTTTGTGTTGTATTTGCAAGAGGGATTAATAAAGCTGAACACTTCCTGGTGATTCTTCCCAAAATCGCTATAGTTGCATCTTTTCTGATGACTACATCCAAGTAAATGTAACAGCTATCAAACTACAAGCATTCAAAATTCCAAGATAAATAAGACGTATAGAACATGAAAGTAAAGATGAATACAAACATATAACGTGGTTCGGCCTTTGAGACCTACATCCACAAGAAAGAAACTATCTCTTTTATTGATTAGGGTCTTATCCTTGAAGGAATTACAAATATCACTTAGACTTCTAACTCTTTCCTTCTCCAAATCTCTCACTAGAATTCTCTGAAGAAAGACCATCTAAAAATTACATGTCCATTTCCTTCTACATGGACTGATATTTAGAGACAAACTGGACTCGTGAATGTATGACCCGATCTTCGCCAAGCTGGTGACGCTTTTGTACATCCTATCATTACTTCGGACGAACTTTTCATTATTCTCTTTCGTGGTTCATTACTCGGTACTCCTTCCAAGTTATCTCGCCTTGTTCATTATCGTATTGCTCCTCCTTGAAGGGCATCGTACTGGACCATCTTTGGGTTGTATCATAGATCGTCTGAATCTTATGATGCAATGTACTTTCATCCACAGTTGCATCACGCCTCTTCTAATCCTTCATTAAATGCATTCCTTATTTTTAGACTTGACCGTGTGAGTTGATTAGACCACTCTTTACACACGTCATACATGTAACCTAGCGGAAGGCTTCTCGATTCAGACAAAATCACCTTTTAGAATATGATCCAGTGCTTTTATCTTATCATCCTATCGTGAGACCACCTCTTGAGATGTTTACACGTGGCGATTGGGTATTTTACCCTCACAACTTGCTCCTTTTCTTTTCATCTTGCCGAGGGAATAATGGGGAGAAAACTCGTAATCGTTCCGTCTTTGTCGCCATGCCCGATATTTTCGCCACGTTTACACCTTTAGTGCACTTTTACCTATTGGACTTGAGGCGCTGGTTGATTGTCCAACGGTTTCTTATAAAGTTTTCTTGGGTGAGCAAATGTTGCTTTTATTATATTTTTGCAGATTTCGGAGCTTATTCATTCTCTTGTTTCTCTGTCTTTTCCTGTTCCTTATTAACTCCTTGATCCTTATAAAGAACTTCATAATGTCTGGCACATATTCTTTGTCTCGAGCTTCAAGGCGGTAAGAGTTTTTCTCCTTTGTTTTTCCTCTTTTTAAGGTTGTTTTAATCAATGGTTTTCGTCAGTGTCGTTAACTGCAGTTCTTTTGGACTCGTCATTTTTATCTCTACTCCTTTCTTTTGATGTTCTTTGCAACTGTCATCAGTATGTTTTTTGACCCTTCTCTTTGTTTAAACTTTTGTAGTCCTGATAAGAGACCCATTGGTAAGTACTCCGGTACCAGCCGCTCTTCTGGCATGTTTGATATTGCTTATTTGGAGGCTTTGAAGGTCAAATATCGCCTTCAGAGGTTTGAGGTTTCCTTTGCCAGTCCGAAGGGACAAACTGGTGTTCTAACTAAGAAGATTCTTGAGCAACCTTATGGTCCAAACGAGATAATCATGACAGAAGGTCATCTAGAGGTAGGGATTCGTCTCCCCTTGTATTTCCCATTGGACTCTTTCCAGTACGAAGACCTTTGTCGTTTCAACCCCCATCGAGGCGTGTTTCATACTAATGGTAATACAAGGAAGCAAGCAGCAAAGATACTTGATTATTACAACATATTATTTCATGAAATGGGTCGAAGCAAGGGAGACACAATATATTAGAGACTGCGATGTATTCTCTTTCATATTTAAAGAAATCCTTCACAGATTTGGAATCCCGGTGCATTTGGTGTCAGACAACGGGAAACAGTTTGAAGGGCCAAATATTGTCATGTTGCTTAACGCACTTAAGATCCAGAGCAGCAAGTCGACTCCGCTCTACCCTCAGATCAATGGACAGGATAAGAAAACTAACAAAACCTTGGCGGATATACTAAAAAAGAAACTCGATGGGCACCACAAAGGTTGGTGCGAACATCTTCATAATACTTTATGGGCATACAACACAACAAGGCGTGAAGCTACTGGCATGTCTCCATCCAGTTTAACCTATGGTGTAGAAACTGTGCTACCAACAAAAGTCATCATACCAACTACTAAATGCGAAGCTTGGGAGAAGAACATGAATACGAAGGAAAATAGGAAAGTCGAACTACAACATATGATTAATTATCACCGAAGATTGTCGCGAGAATACAGCAAAAAGGTTAAGACAAGAAACTTTAATGTGGGAGATCTGGTATTACTCGAAATCTCGTCGTACCAGAGAGAATCAGGAGGAAAGCTCGCGAAAAACTGGGAAGAACCATACATCATCAAAAGTATTGTAGGAAATGTAGCATATGAACTCACTAACAAAAAAGGTATGAACACGCCCACTTATCATTGGAACAGTATATACCTTAAGAGATACTATCCTTAAGCAACCATGTACCATAAGAAGAAAGTAGAGAAATAAAAAATGTACCTGATAAAATATTTCCAATAAATGAAAAGCACTTCTTCAGCAAAGCAGAGAGCAACGAGCCAAAGGAAAATCTAAGCCTACGCGACTATTTCGTAAGACCTCAATAGGGGGGAGCAAGTTACTATTTAAAACCTCTAATTAGGGAGGTTGGGTACCCGATTTTGGCGTGTCAACTTAGTTCGCGTAATTGTGCGATGGCTTTTTAGCACGATCACGTAAGAGGAGACCATAATCCCTAACGCGCGTTATGTTGGGAAAATCCTGAAGAAGTCGTCACTTATATTGGGGCAATATAAACACCTATCCGCCGGAGGCCACTTAGAATGAACCACTCAGCGAATAAGTTCTCTGACATGGGATGTAGAAACATGACCAGTGGAGTAGAAAGAGTTCCTGGTTTGGATACACTTGGTCCTAAAGAAACCCCACTTAGGGTGTGATCTTGTACCTATAAGCGACATAGGTGGAAGAAATAAGGCCACGATAACAGAGATTATCGCATGACTGGATGGGAGGAGCCCGACTAAAATGGTTAGGGGTGACTTCCTTGAAAGGGAAACTCAGAGGGAATATAAAGGGATGGCACCCTCCACTAGGGAGCTGAATTGTGTCAAAGACAACAATGCGATGGGGCTTTATACTCACGGAAGTACTTAAGACATGGCATATTGTCACAGATACAACCGGAGGAGGTAAAAATACTAACACAGATAAGGCGAGATCGATGGACAATGACACGCAAAAGAGCATGGAATTGAGATTTCGCCGCCCAATGTTTATGTTTTTACTTTATACATACACTAGGCCAAATATCAACATAGGTGACATTTCAAAACTGTCACTATATCAATTCCATGACGGTTCAGGTGAAATTTTAAAGTGTCACCAATGTCGATGTCACCGTAGGGGTCATCTTATACTGACGCTTATGAACTGTCACGTAACCGTCATATGATATCCTTAAAGTGTCCTAAAAACATCCAAAACTGTCAGCGTAACCAACTTCAATAGCACTATTTGGATCAAAACCGTCAAGATATTTGTTTTGGCTGACACATCACTTTAGAAAATGTCACCTAAAAGGGATTATAGTAACGGTTTTTGCTAAAAAAATGTCATGATTTTGGAGTTCTATGGCGACAGAATTTGAGGTAAATTGGTATTGTACAAATTTAGTATAGACCAGGATTTTTTTTCAATGCTTTAAACATCATGCAATGCTGTATGTATAAAGTAAAAACATAAAATCAAGTGATCTCAAAGAATTTACGCATTATAAAATTAATTTTCCATTGATTGACAATCATATCTACAATTCATTTATTCGAAACTAAAATGTACATTACAACTTTATTCCATGAAACTAATCCAAATCTAAAACGCATCATGATTCATCTTATATAATTGGCCGACTGTTAAGGAGGCCTTCTATGTGATGAGAAGATGTAGCCTTTGTCCTTCACAAAGAATGTACAGAAAAAATGAAATTAGTTTACAATGTCATCAAATCGATATTCAAATCTATATAATGAAACAAATTGATTGAAAAATTCCTTTGTATAAAATCATACAAACAGATTCCTAATTCAAACTTACTAAAAATAATCTGACGGTTGAGATTGTATTTGTCATGGTCATACGGATTGAGAGCATTTGTGTTTCTCTTTGTGCTACTACGACCTCATGTATTCGGTTTATTATCAACCGTAGACATGAAAACAAAATCCAAAAAAAATATTAATAAATTTAGGACATTGTTATCGACATTCTTATATAAAAAAAATCCAAAAAATGTATAAGAATGAATCGGGAAAATGAAAAATGAATTCGATAATTGGTGTGTTTCTTTGTGCTTTCTCTTTGTGTTTTTGTGCTTTCTCTTTGTGGTTCCGGTTTGGATTTCGACTAGCCGCATAGGTCATGAAGTAATTTTGAAAAGTCATACAGATCATGAAGTAGCTTTAGTTAACAATAATTCCATATTCATCTGATAGACGGATATTGAGAAACACAATGAACAGTTGGCTGTCTAGGATTTTTAACTCAGCACATTTCAGTCTCCGTTTATCAACTTTTCACGTAGAAAACGTAACCCGATCTTACTGAACTTTTTATGGTACTTCCACTATACAACAGAGTCTCACATATAGAAATTTCAGCATGATCCAACCACTGGATCTCAAGATATCATTAAAAGAAGGTATATACCGTTCTACTTCAGAAATTTCATTTCGGACCAGCTGTGTTCAAAAATTCCTACATGATTCGTTACTCGATGAAAATAAGCAACTGATATCTCGTTGGAAACTAGAGAAGTATACCTACAACTTCTTAGAAGACTCCAAGGGCTGAATCAGAGTGTAAGTGCTCCAACAACAACACATCGAAACAGTAACATGAACCATTTTCCAGGAATTTTAGTTCCGATCGTCCCATGCTTTGGGGTACCTAAAATGATCAAAAATAAATGGAAATTTTACAGTGGGTTAACTACATATATCAAACATCATATTAAAATTCCATATTCATCAGAGGGATGGATATTGAGAAAACACAATGAACAGTTGGATGTCCATGATTTTTAACTCAGCACATTTCAGTTTCAGTTTATCACTTTCTCACGTAGCAAACGTTACCCGATCTTACTGAAATTTTTACGGTACTTCCACCATACAGCTAAGTCTCACATATAACAATTGCAGCATGATCCAACCACTGGATCGCAAGATATCACCATAATGGTCATTCTACGTTATGAGATACAGTAACAGTTTTTACCAAAACCGTCATTATGAATCATGTGTCATCCCAACCGTTACAATATATCAAGTATAATAACAGTTCACAAGTGTCACCATAAACTTTGCTTATTGTAACAGTTCATATGATTACCCGTCACCATAAAACTTTTCTGTGACGCTTGTGCAAACTGTCACGATTTATAACATCATTCAATGACGGTTTCTTATGTTGACCGTCACCTATACTTGACCAGCAAGATACTATGACGCTTTTTCCTAAAACCGTCATGGTATAAAATTCTGAACCGTCACCAAATCCAACATTTGGCCTAGTGTAAGTTCTCTATGCGGGGGAAGGCAATAAGACCTTACTTAGGAGGCAAATAAGACCTATAAAGGTCATAATAACAAAGGAATGCAAAGGAAACTCAGGAAATACAAGATCGTGCTGAAACACGAAGGAGCAGCAAGGAAACACATTCCTGCTAAGCTAAGTATTACTCAAGTTAGAATTTGAAATATGTATTTACTATAACATGCTAGGTGGTACCTGAGTAAACATCTATGTCTTCTCGATCACCACATTAATACGCGACGCATACTATACCCAATCAAATCACAATAGTAAAGGTTGACCTAGCATAAGCATTAACACCAAAGAGTATACTATCATTTCGCATGAATAGCACATTAAGAGGCAGATACGAATTTAATTTTCGTCTTAAGCTTATTATTCGCACAAATATAACATTCGCGTCAACCATAAATAAATTTTACACCCCATTCCTCTTTGCAACATCTTCTAGTTCGCATAAACAAATTTCATGAAATACGAATCATCCTGCGAAGGTGGAATGCAGAGGCAAGTATGGGAAGACTAAAACTCATCTTCCGATCTGATTCTGTAATACCTAACAAATAAACGCAAAAGAAGGTAAATAACATTTGTATTCAAGATATTTGTCTATTTCAAAGTTTTGAATGCAGAAAAGAAATACAATTGATGGTACGCCCCTAAAGCTAGGAGACGCCCAGAAATCACGCAAACAATAGAAAAAGAAGATACAAATAAGAGCACAACAAAATTTCTATTCGCGAATCTTCACTCAGCTTGTATGTCAAGAAGAAAATCCATCATCATCTCAAACTCCACCAACGAACAAGCTTCCTCCAAGCTAAAGCGCGTACGACAGCAAAATAGATTCTTCCAAAAATAAATGTGGATAATTATTTTCGGATGGTGACCCAAGGATCAAATTGGGTACCATCCAACCGATAGGAAATACCGTCATGCTTGGAATAGAAAAAGACAAGATTCTACCCCTAGTCGGCCCCCTAATCATGATGAAAGCTCTCAAAATCCTTTACTAATCCCCCAATCTATATGGATCTAAATCTTCATAAGTACGGGAATATTCAAATAAGAAATAAAACTAGATAGAAGCTTGGAAAATAAAATATGAAAAATTGAGGCAAGAATTTACCGAAAATACGATGCAACAGCAAAAAGGACAGAGGCGCCATGATCTTCCATGAAAGCCACAGAACCAAAAGGGAGAAGAGGAAGTTAAACAAGAGAAGAAGAAAAATATAATAAATACTTTCCCTCCCCTTGGGTATTTATTCAAGGAAAAGCAATAGAGACGCACCGCCGGAAAAGAAGGAAACTAACAACACGTGTAACGATTGAGCAGAAAGTACGAAAGCATGTCGGGAAAGACAAAGAAGATGAGAAGACGGGGCTAGTGTGAAGCTTGACCAGGATTCTCGCATTATCCCACCTGCAAAAGAATGACTTGAGAAAAAGCAAAATATAGGGGAAAAATATCGCACAAGACAAATTTACAACTTATCTCTAATCAAAACAACCTTAAGTATGAAGAGACGACAATTATCAGGAAATAAGGCGAAGAGTAATTACCCGATAATGGATGAAAGCTGCAAAAAGCAGCATCATGATCAATACAATGCGATGATCACCTTAACAGAAGAAGCACGAAGGACTAAACAGCAGCGCAACAGTTCTCAAAATCCTGACGAATAATTCAAACTAAAATCTAATCAGTCAACTGAGATCTTGCATGTGAATCATAATTGTCTTCTACTGCTACATTTGCCTATATAATGGCTCAAAAATGATAGAGAGAAAGAGATCAGTCGAGATAGATTAGCTAAGAAAGTTATCAAGGAAAGAAGAAAGAATAAAGAAGCCACTAGAACTTAGCTTTTATCTCATATTTCTCCATTGTTATACATAAACTTTCCTTATAACCTTTCTAAGAACATTACATATTCAATACAAAGTGTTTGAGAAGATGATACTAGTGTCAAATTGGTGAATAATATCACTAATGTTTGAGTTAATCCATATGACATAAACTTTGTGTTCTTATCATTACAAAGGGTGTATTTGTGGGATTTTCCGCAACTACAGACTAGATTACTGTCAGAATGACTGTATTTATAAGTTTTTCATGAATTAATTTGAAGGAAACTTGACTGATTAAGGATATTGAATCTGGTTCCTTTATGGTTAGTATTCTTGAGGGAGAGGAAGTTGGGTCTTCAAATTACATTAAAGAGCACATTCTTCAATACTTCAACATTAAATATTGCCTACAAACAAACAACAATGCTTATCCATCTATACTAGCCTAAAGTTTATATCCATAGCCATCAGAATAACATGACCAACGTAAGACCCTTGAAAGAACGCATATAAGAAAAGTAAAGATAGAAATAGCATCAGTGTATCTTTATGAAGTTAATTTACCATACTTCTTGGAGTTTCAGGCACATTTGAGAGGTAAAAAATAAGTAGAGCATAAAAAAGTTAACGTCGCAACACCTTTGAGCTCGCAATACTGATCAGGTATGGCATAAGATGTTTATGTTTGTATGATATTTACGTTTGTATACATATATATATATATATATATATAACTATTCAAAACACTGCCATTCCTAGTCTCGCATTTATCATATAAACTGAACAAGCAAAGCAAACAAATCATACCATTTAATCAACCAAAACGTATACCTCATGTATTTTAAACACGACAAGCAACTTCTCTTCATTGCTAATGTTCGTGTAACCATCCATCATAGTATGGTATATGTGAATTGTAGCATTAATTCATTTTTGTTCCATCTCCCTAACTAGATCTTCAGCTCGGTCCATGTTATAGGGCTAGATGTATTTGGGAAACAAGAAGGATGAGAGTCACTCATAAAAATAGCATATAGTGTTATCAAGGCATCGATAGCTAAGGAAAGTACAACTACTGAATAAAAGCACTTAAATAGATATCAACACTTACCGAAGAGCATAAAAATTTAAGGAAAAAAATAATCCTTGATGTAGGTAGCATATAGTGCAAGACATGTAAAACAAGAAGCAACTAGAATTATCCTACCAACATCAATGTTATTATTCACATAAACATAATATAAAATCATATAGCAATTATTATACCCTCCACTAAAGTAAATAAAGATAGTAGATTGGAATTATTTATGATGCGTAGTAGATATCTTATTGGGGATTTATCCAAATTCAATGAAATGAAAGAGTCAAAAGGAGACATTCACCATTTTATACTCACTAATGAAGACATCATTGTAGTTTTAAATCATTCAAAAAATCCAGCAACAAGATAATTCAAATAAAAAATCTGTAATACAACCTAATAGAAAATAAAAAACCTAGGTTCGGATCATGTATATTGTGCGATCGCAATAATTTATAGGATTAAGAGATACATTTGAAAATTTACCTCATAAACTTTTTCTTCGATGATCCAATTTTGAAACCCTAACCCGCGACATTCTAAATGAAGTCGAAATTCAATTTCTCCATGAAATCTAAGTGTATTAACGAGGAAATGACCGAAAGTGTGACTGATTTCACACTTTCTTCCGAAAGTGTGACTGATCCCCAATATCTTCCAAAAGTGTGACTGCCTTAACCTAATACCCAATGTACCCTTTATAGCCCGATGCTTATACATTTATAGCCTGATGTCCACATATTTATAGTTGATGTCCACATTTTTTAGCTGATGTCCACATATTTATATCCTGATGTCCACATATTTTTGTCAATAGTGTCCGATGTCTAGACTTCGAAACATGGATGTTCACACTTATCCAACATATGATTAAGCCTAGATTCTGGATGTCTACATATAATATCTACACATCGGTTAAAAAATGGTGGGGTATATGTGTGTCTATATGTACACACCCATGAAGGGGTATCTACACATCCTTACCCGATGTGTACACATATGTTGTCGATATGTACACATCTGAGGACAAAATCCGGTATTTCCATAAAAGACTAGGGCATACATGCACGTTGACCGGTCATGGTCACACTTTTAGAACATTTTTCAAATTGGTCACACTTTTGGAAGAAAGTGTAAAATCACTCACACTTTCAGGTAAGATAACACACTGATTATGATTAAAAAAAATTGAAAACACAATGTTAAAGAACAAAATCAAAAGTTTATTGTTCAATTTCTCTTGATTTGGGCCGTGAAATCGAAGTCTAGGGTTTAATTTTTCTCCTTGGATTTTCAGTAGACAGAGACGGAGAGACTTTTTTTGAGAGTGAAAATGAGATAAGAGAAGACTGAGAATGAGTATTCAAGGAGTAGACAGTTAGGTTTTGTTATTCGCACCCCAAAAATTAAGTGGGCTGTCCTTTTTTCCCCTAATAGAGTTCGAGGTCGAAGGTTCGAGCCACAATCTCTGGAATTGTTTTATAAAATTTATCAAAAAACTTAATGGACAATTTTTTTATCACAAAATAATGTTTGAAAGTGGTCAAATGCTCAGTTCTAAGATCACACTTTTCAAATGTACAAGATATATAGGAAGGTCTCTATGTTTAAGATCACAAACACTATAATATCAGTGGTCTTTAAGTTTTAGCCCTAAAAGGACCACAAGTGTTCATTAACTGTGAACTTTAGTGTGTGATCTATAACACTTTTTGTTGCGAACATTAAGAGGTAAAAGAATTTATTTTGGAAAAATCCTATTGTTACATTCAATTAAGAAGTTTCCACTGGATTCGAAAACGATAATGAATGAAGAAAAGTTGCACTGCTAAATTATTGTTTTCCCCATTTCAAAGCCAAAACGCCCGCAACTAGTTATGTAAGGATAATAGGATATATACATATAAGAAAATTATATATATTTATCTGGACATGATTCTTTTAGGTCACTCTTAAAAGGCGAGCCTTGCATTAGGAGAAACACTTAAACATAAAACATCAAATGGCAAGAGGATGAATATTATACCTCCAGTGATAGGGTGCGACTTGCGCATCCTTTATTTTCTTTTAACTTTTGAATCTATTTGTTTATGTTAATGATATCTAAGGTTCCCTTCCCTTTCAGGTGATCTTGGCTGGTAGCTTATTTCTGTCAATTATAAAGAACTATTTCCTTATGGTAATTAAAAGATGATGTCACTAAATTTATAAAACAAGCAAAACTTTTCACTGCAGTGTTCCACAATGCATACACTCAAGGTATTCAAAATTAAGTCATATAGAAAGCAGCAAAAGAACAGATTTGCAAAATTAATAATCTACTAGTAACTTACATCAGTTGCAATTCCAAAATATAACAATTCAAATGATTAAAAAAAATGAAAAACATATGATATTTTTACCTCTATCAGTCACTTGAGATCCTTCGGGCTTCCATCTGTAATCTGTTTCTCCAGATAAGTACCACAGTTGAGTGACACTATATTCTCCACATAGCTCACTCGGTTATCATCCATATTAATGTCACAGAATAATACTACTGAAACTATTTCAGTTCTTGGATCATATAAAAGTAAATGTTCTTGATTATCTACTAGAAGTTCACCATTGTCATAACACCATAGTGGCTTCCAAAATGGATATGTGATCCAAGGTTGTTTCGTTGTGGTAAACTTTTTGATCCAAGATTCTCACCCTATATTCTTGCATCACCCGCACATCAATTCTAACTAGTCTCCAAATAAAAGATACACAAATGGTGTCTCCCCACAGTCCTACATTACTATAAACCTCTTCCAAATTACCTAGAGGTGACATAGTATTTTCAGGAAGTGGCATATCCACTGTTGTCTCATTGCTGATATCAAAAGAGATTAAAACTTCAGACGAGGTTTCATGGGTGGTTGTAGTTCCCAATGAAGAGATCCATTAAAAAATACACCATGAGATCCTTTACCCTGACGGTTAAACGAGTAATTGACGTTTCCTTGAATACTACTACTCCATGAGTCTAATCCCACTGAATAAACATCAATTTTCAAACAACCAGCACATTCATAATCTGATACTAGTAAGACCACATGTGCGATGCACATGCTTGATTTTGATTACTTTAACAACACCAAATTTGATGGTAATGGAAAAAAAAGTCTTAATATTTTTTTTTTTAATATTCTTATTTGTACTCATTACGTAGATAATTCAAAGAGCTTTCGGAATATACTAATTTTGTAAAAATCCGATATGTATTTTGAAAGATATCAAGTTTTAATTTTTTTTATATCTAATTTTAAGACAATGGCATTCATGTAAATATATAATCATTAGTTTAATATACATTCTTACCCTTGAATATATGCATAGTAATGATTGATATTTAAGGTCATATTAGTAACATTGTTGAGACTCTTAGTCCCACATTGTGTGGGTTTCTAAGATCCTGCGGTTTATAATCCTATGGGCCTCTCCACTCATTGCCAATTGGTTTTGAGTTAGATGCCCGTATTCTAACATGGTATCAGAGCAGGCTATTTGCGATGAGTCATTGACCGCGCCTTTGCTCCGCGTCACCCGATTTAATTGTCCACGTGTTAGACCCAACGAGGCTATATGTGAGGGGGCGTGTTGAGACTCTTAGTCCCACATTGTGTGGGTTTCTAAGATCCTGCGGTTTATAATCCTATGGGCCTCTCCAATCATTTCCAATTGGTTTTGAGTTGAATGCACGTATTCTAACAAATATCAAGGTGACACCAAACTATTTTGTTTTTTTGTGAAAAAAAAAAAGGCTTCACCAAAAGGGGCCGTAATTTGTAATGGCTCTATTTTTGATCTTCACCAAATCTCCGTTTGCTGCTCTTAGCTCCTCATGCTTGCTTCGCTCGCAGTAAACTCTTTATGTTTGCCGACACGTACCGCAGGTTTTTTTTTTTTTTTTTTTAAAAGAATGTTCCGGTCCTCTTCATAGTTTAAGGACGTTCCGGTCCTCTTCATAGTTTAAAGACGTTCCGCTCCTCTTCATAATTTAAGGAACCCCATCTTCGTAGTTTAGGGACATTTCGGTCCTCTTCGATTTCTTGGGTAGAATACTTCTGTACTCCTTAGAATTTTACCCATTTTCGTTATTCTCTACAACTCATAGGATTTTAACCTACTATTGTTGTTCTTTCTCTCATCACCTCTTGGTGATTGTTTTTTTTTCTTTCTTTCTTCACAACATTTTTTATTGTTTCTTCTTCTATTCATCTTTGTTCCAGTCACGCTTTTGTTCGAAAACTGTAACACTTCTTTGGTTCTCCAGATTCTCTCACAATCTTTCATTTCGTCAAGCTTCTGCCACAAGCTCTAACTATTCTTCTTCTTGTTATTTGTTGTTACGAATTTGCCACTTATTCCAGATTTGCCACATTTCTGAATTCGTAACAGATTTGCCACGATGTGACATAATTGTCACACTTTGGTTTATAGGCATTTAAATAAACACCTTCTCTCCTTCTCTTCTTATCAACTGGATTACGTACACACATTCTTTTTAGTTTGACAGCCGCAAAACCTGCAACATGTAGCAATAACACACATCACAGATTCCTACTCCTCTCCGTTGTCATTCATAACCAATATTATCAGCATTTTCTCGCTGTTCTCCATCAAAACAATCTTCCAACAGCATCATTAGTTACAACCAGCTCCTTCTCTCTGTTCAAACTCCATTTTCTACCTTGGAAGCAACGTTCTCTTCATCAGTATATAACCATCATCGGTATGACCAAACTCCAACTAGATCACGGCCAACCAACTCATCACCTGCACCATGACTCCATAAGAAGAACCTAACTCGAGCTCCTTTTTTTTTTTTTTTTCATCTCACAACGCGATCCCATCATCTTCCTGGACATCATCATCTCATCATGATCACAGAGAGCATTACCATGAACTTCCGTTGGCAGCAACTTTTTCTCCATGTTCTACTGCCATCCATCTCCTCCGACCATATGATGTTCCATCTTCATATTTCAACAATAGCAGCAGATATCATCATCACTGCCAAGCTCGAGTACCATTTATCAGTAGCATGACTTCTTAGCTCCTCTCTTCCAATTAATCACTATGAACAACTAACAGCATAACCTCTCGACTACATTGTCGACAATCAATCGCCACCATGAATCACGAGAATGATTTAGTATCTCGCGATAAACATGGCACTGCTGCCATCCTTTTCTTCGACAATTGAGGAAGCAATCTATTGCTCTTAACCTCAATATATATTTTTTTTCGATTTGAGGAAACAATCACTTATCGTTCTTACCCTCAATTCTTTTTTTTTCTTTTTCATGGAGACAACAACTGTAACTTCATTAGTATACCACGAGCACCTTTTTTTTTTTATCTCTTTTTTATTCTTTCTTTGTTCTTCATTTGTTAACACTTGAATTGGGTGACACCTTTTTAGCAGGTTGCATCTTCTCAGCTTCTTAAACATCGTGTCTTCTTCTCTTATCATCGCGGAAGCTTTGACGCCCATTTAGGATCGAAACGAGCTCTGCTACCATGTTAAAAATTTATACTTTTATCAAGAACTTAGGACCCTTGATAATATTTGCGGATATATACGAGCATTATGGTGTTGCTCGTATAGAGATCCTAGAGCTCTAGTAGTGAAGGTCGAAGCAAGGACTTAGTTTATAAAATTTCTCTTCTTTTGATTGAATTGATTGTTTCTTGCTTGCTTGCTTTACAATTGATGTAAAACTTGCCTATTTATACTAGTTAACTAAGCCTCAAAGTGACCAACTCCAAATTGAGTTCTACTTCCTTAGCCTACAAACTAGACCAACATTTTTATTACATGTTTTACATTATGGTATTTGACCAACCTCTCTGGATCATTCTAGATACTTTGAACTCTACCTAACTCTAGACTTCTTTAAACCTTGTTCACATTTCATATTAGACATTACAAATTAGGTAATTCCAACATTCATTTCATTATCAAGACAAAAGGATAAAGATAGTGTTTTTAAGAAAAATGGGTTCCCAAAGATGGGTAGCTAGGTATGTAAGTAAAAGATTGATAATCAGATAATGGGTGTGGTGAGAATTCCTTCATTTCGATCTCTTATGTTATTTAATGGTGAAAATCAATGCATGGGTTCATTCAGAAAATTGATTTTCAATGGGGATTTTGGATTTGCAGTTACAGACATTTGGTTCTTCCATAAATAATATTTGTTTTTTTTTTTTTGAGTATTATTTTAAGAACTTTGATAAAGGAGATTGATTAACAGATGGAATTATCGGAGTTTTAAAGATGGAGACTGATTTTATGTGGTGGTGGTGAATTAATTTATTTATTTTTTGATGAGAAAAGAGAGCTTTATTAGAAACAGGGAGAATATACAAAGTCTACCAAAGGTAGACAAGAACGAAAAAAAAAAAACGAACAGAAGTTAACAAAATATTGTTTCCCAATTTTGCAAAGAATAAGTAAAGTTGCAGTGCACCCTCTTGCCACAAGAGGCCGCCCAGGTCAGGACTAGTGTCTTGGATTCATCTGCTAACTCAATATCCGTCTTAAAGATGTACCTCTCTTCGGAAGTTCGGCAATTTCATTCCTTCCAAAGGACCCAAATCACAGCTGCAAGGATTAACTCCCAAACCACTTTTCCTGAAGCTGACAGAGACCACTAGTGGAGAATGGGGTTTTAATGACCCACATCCGCGACCCTCAATATCGGTCAACGGACCGTGGACCGCTCAAGACGGTCGTAGATATAATAAATTTCCGGAGCACAAATTAGAGCGTTAAAAACGGTCGTTGTATAAATTTTTTAATTACGATTATATCCCCGATTCATCAACCCACACTGCGACTGCGTTACCTAGTTGAATCACTGCTACTTTTCTTAGGCAGGACCCTCCTTTTCTCACCTCGTTATTATCGATGCAATAAATATTATGGAGACTGTGAAAATGACCATATTACCCTTATTGGAAATAAGTGCAATAAATATTATGGAGACTGTGAAAATGACCAGACTACCCTTATCGAAAATAAGTAAAGTAAATATTATACTCTATGAAAATGACCATATTACCCTTACTGGAAATAAGTGCAATAAATATTATGGAGACAGTGAAAATGACCAGCCTACCCAATTAAGTGTAATAAGTAAAGTAAATATTACAGACTGAGAAAATGACCATATTACACTTATTAGAAATAAGTGCAATAAATATTATGTAGACTGCGAAAATGATCAAACTACCCTTATTGAAAATAAATAAAGTAAATATTATATACTGTGAAAATGACCATATTACCCTTATTGGAAATAAAGGCAATAAATATTATGGAGACTGTGAGAATGACCAGACTACCCTTATCAAAAATAAATAAAGTAAATATTACCTACTGTGAAAATGACCATATTACCCTTATTGAAAATAAGTGCAATAAATATTATGGAGACTGTGAAAATGACCAAACCACCCTTATCGACAATAAGAAAAGTAAATATAATAAAATATGAAAATGACCATATTACCCTTAATGGAATTAAGTGTAATAAATATTACAAAATGTGAAAATCTCGATAATACTTATTGCACTTATTTCCAACAAGGGTAATATGGTCATTTTCACAGTCTCAATAATATTTATTGCACTTATTTCCAGTAAGGGTAATATGGTCATTTTCAAAGTGTGCAATATTTACTTTATTTATTTTCAATAAGGGTAGTCTGGTCATTTTCACAGTCTCCATAATATTAATTGCACTTATTTCCAATAAGGGTAATATGGTCATTTTCACAGTCTCTAATATTTACATTACTTATTTTCGGTAAGGGTAGTCTGGTCATTTTCACAGTCTCCATAATATTTATTGCATGTATTTCTAATAAGGGTAATATGGTCATTTTCACATTCTCCATAATATTTATTGCATTTTTTTCCAATAAGGGTAGTATGGTCATTTTCATAATCTCCGTAATATTTATTGCAATTATTTCCAATAAGGGTAATATGGTCATTTTCATAGTTTATAACATTTACTTTATTTTTTTTCCGATAAGGGTAGTATAGTCACTTTCACAGTCTCCATAATATTTATTGCACTTTTTTCCAATAAGATTAGTATGGTCATTTTCACAGTCTCCATAATATTTATTGCACTTTTTTCCAATAAGGGTAACATGGTCATTTTCACAGTCTGTAATATTTACTATACTTATTTCCGATAAGGGTAGTCTGGTCATTTTCTCACTCTCCCTAATATTTGTTGCACTTTTTTTTCCAATAAGGGTAGCATGGTCATTTTCAAAGTCTCCATAATATTTATTGCACTTATTTCCAATAAGGGTAGTATGGTCATTTTCACAGTCTCCATAATATTTATTACAATAATTTCCAATAAGGGTAGTATGGTCATTTTCACAGTTTGTAACATTTACTTTACTTATTTCCGGTCATTTTCACAGTCTCCATAATACTTATTGCACTTATTTCCAATAAGGGTAGTATGGTCATTTTCACAGTTTGTAACATTTACTTTACTTATTTCCGATAAGGGTAGTATGGTCATTTTCACAGTCTCCATAATACTTATTGCACTTATTTTCAATAAGGGTAGTATGGTCATTTTCACTGTCTGTAACATTTACTTTATTTATTTCCGATAAGGGTAGTATGGTCATTTTCACAGTCTCCATAATATTTATTGCACTTATTTCCAATAAGGGTAATATGGTCATTTTCACAAAATGTAGTAGTTATTATGTATAGCACTTCTGATATATTTCGTCTCCGGTTCATACGAACGAGAAACTCAGGTCTAACTCTAGTAATCTTTGAACCTATGATGTTCAATTCTGAAATATTTCGTCTCCAGTTCATTCGAATGAGAAACTTAGGTCTAACTCTAGTAATCTTTGAACCTGTGTTGTTCAATTCTGATATATATTTCGTCTCATGTTCATCAGAACGAGAAACTCAGGTCTAACTCTAGTAATATTTGAACCTCTGATGTTCAATTCTGACATATTTCGTCCTCAGTTCATCCGAACGAGAAACCCATGTCTAACTTTAGTAATATTTGAACTTGTGATGTTCAATTCTGATATATTTCGTCCTCAGTTCATCCGAACGAGAAACTCAGGTCTAACTCTAGTAGATTTTGAACCTGTGATTTTTAATTTTGATATATTTTGTCCTCAGTTCATCCGAACAAGAAACCAGGTCTAACTCTGGTAATTATTAAACCTGTGATGTTCAATTCTGATATATTTCGTCTTCAGTTCATCCGAACGAGAAACTCAGGTCTAACTATGGTAATCTTTGAACCTGTGATGTTCAATTCTGATATATTTCGTCCTCAGTTCATCCGAACGAGAAACCCAGGTCTAACTCTGGTAATATTTGAACCTTTAATGTTCAATTCTGATATATTTCGTCCTCAGTTCTTCCGCACGAGAAACTCATTTCTAACTTTAGTAATATTTGAACCTGTGATGTTCAATTCTGATATATTTCGTCCTCAGTTCATCCGAACGAGAAACCCAGGTCTAACTCTGGTAATATTTGAACCTTTAATGTTCAATTATGATATATTTCGTCCTCAGTTCATCCGAACGAGAAACTCAAGTCTAACTCTGGTAATCTTTGAATCTGTGATATTCAATTCTGATATATTTTGTCCTCAGTTCATCCGAACGAGAAAACTCATGTCTAACTCTGGTAATCTATGAACCTGTGATGTTCAGTTATGATATATTTCGTCCTCAGTTCATCCGAACGAGAAACTCAGGTCTAACTCTTGTAATCTTTGAACCCGTGATGTTCAATTACGATATATTTCATCCTCAGTTCATCCAAACGAGAAACTCAGGTCTAACTCTAGTAATCTTTGAACATATGATGTTCAATTCTGATATATTTCTTCTTCAGTTCATCCGAAAGAGAAACTCGGGTCTAACTCCAATGATATTTGAACCTCTAATGTTCAGTTCTGATATAGTTCGTCCTCTGTTCATCCGAACGAGAAACTCAGGTCTAACTCCAGTAATCTTTGAACCTGTGATGTTCATTTATGATACATTTCGTCTGCAAAACAGTCATTGTATAATTTTTTTAATTATTATTTTATTCCTCTCTTTTTAACCCACGGTGTTATAGTTTGGATTTTCAGGGCCCCACCGTTTTGGTGGTCAAGATTAACCAAACCGAAGTGAATGGCTAGATAAAGCTAACCCTATTTCTTCTATTTGACCACCTCACCCATATCTCTTCCATATTTTATCTTCTCTTCCATATCAAAAGTGAACGAAACTTATTTCTCTTTCATCCTCTCACAGCCGCACCTCTAACCCTCTTCTTACTCATTTCTCTTAGGGTTTGATAATCATGCATACTAGAATTTGGTTTTCTGTTCTATTAGAAATAGAAGTGAATTTCTGTTTAATTAGAAATAGAGGTGAAGGTGGTTCATCAGGAAGTAGAAGAATACATTGAATCAGAAACAATCTGAAAGTGATGTTGATTAGAGATTCGCAGTATTTTGTTTTAAGGAATATGAAACATGGTAAGTTTTTTTATTTTGGTTCTCTTGTGTTTTAATTTGAGGGTTAAGGTTTTGATTTTTCAATTTTTAGGGTCGATTATTTGGATGGGTGTGAATGTTTCATGTTATTTGTTCATGATTGGAAATAGTGTGCTCTTGCTGAATCAGATTTGAAAGGATGTTTGTTGATTTTCAATAATGGAGATGGAAGAATAGGTCCTGCTGCAGATGATGAAGGTTGAGGACTTTGAATTCCATAATTAAAGATGAAAGCTCTTACTTCTGGTTAATAATGTTCAATTCCTTATTAATTTTGATTTTGATATTTTTTTATTTTAGGGTTTTTGGTTATAATCTGTTTGTGTTTTATGTGATTGTAGATGTGGAAGAACTTTTCTCGCAGTGCGATCCTGGTGAGGATATTTCTTCTCCTTCTATCTATATCTCTATTTACACCATTTTTGTTAGCTTTCGGCTAATTTTTCAATGTCGGTATGATTAGTAGCTTAGGGTTAATGTGAGTGGTTTTTCTGGTATGTTTTTTTTTTTTTTGATTTTCTGATTACTGGTTTGACCGAATTAGAGAATTTTATTTGATTTTGATGAAGAATTGTTAGTGTTCGAAGAGGATTTTAGTCTGGGGTTTCAAAATGAGTGACTTGTGTTGGCCTGTGATAATGGTTTTGATACTCAAGAATGAGCTATACATATGATTCTTATAAATATTCTCAAATTGAGTTGTTGTTGTATATTTTTATGAAGTTTTCCCCTTACATTCTGTATACTCTTTATTTGATGTAGATATTCGGGTTCATAAATTCTATGAATGTTGAAGATGAGGAAGATGTCGTATCTGGGTAAAAGATGTGTTACTCTCTTTTCATTTGTTAATGTGGTTATCAATTAGAGTTCTGTAATAATGGTGTGCACTGTTTGGTCTGTGTTTTTTTTATTGAATTTTTAGTAAACATGTTTTTTTTTATTGCAGAAGTATAACGACAATCCATTCTTTACAAACCGAATTCTCACAAAGAGAATCACATTCTGTAAATATGGATCCAACTACTAATTTAAGTGTTGTTAAGATCGACTGGAAGGATGGCATGGTAAAGAAGATTTTATTAGTTGCTTCTAAACATCTATCTAGCTTTATATATTAGCATTAACATAATTTTACTCATTATCTTTTGTCTTAACATGCCATTATTACTGAATATCTACACGACACGCCTGATTTTGATACAGGGCGATAATTCTTATCTAATGTTTGAAGCTAATTTTTTTGTCACATGTGTAGCTTCATTAAAAATTCTACTCCTTTGTTTACTTGCACTAATGTAGTGAAGGTTTGCTGCAGGAAAAGCACACATTATGTTTGTAGCTGTAATGATTGCAGCTTAAGGACTTGAATACTCGAGGGTTTGAGTTAATTTTAGTAACTTCAGGTGTTGTTGGTGTTGGCCGCCAAATGCTAAGGTAAAGGGCACTTCTAAACAGCTAGCAGGTTAGTACTTCTTTTAGTAGTTTTATTTTTGTGGCTTTTTTCAATGTTTATAATCACTGTCTGGTCTTTTGCTTAAATATAAAGTTATTGGTGTATAGGAAAGAAGTGGAACTCGTACATTACCATGTTTATATGCTTGTAAGGGCTCATACATTAGGCCAGTGACAAGTGCAAGGCTTCCATACACGGACTGTAATACTAACATATGTACACTTCCAACCACATATCTCCAAGTGCTTTGCATATACCATTGTTTGGTAACGCATACTAAAGATTGGTGCAGATTATTACCTTGATCTTATGTTCCTGGCAAAGTTCCATTGAAATGGCAGTGGTGACTAGAATCTTAAGATAATAGATTGCTTCAAACTGGACCGTAGTACAATCATCATAATGTTTTAACCAATGAGGTGATTCCATGTATTGATGAAAAGAAATTAAAATTCAATGCCTTCTGATGGAAAACTAAGTACCTGAGTTAGCTTCATATATCTAATACTTCCCTAAATTTATTTATTTATTCATGTTTCAGCAGGATTCTTGTGACCCAAAATTTATCTTCTTCTTTGTTGCTCTGGAAATGAGTCAGGGAGATGTAATTTCTAAAACATGTTTTGTTTCTTGGTTCTTCAGGTATCTTCTTATGCTGAGACTGCCACAAATGACTCTTCTAAGAAGATTATTCATTTCAATGCCAGGGCTGTTGTGGTATTTGTCATTGTAGCATCAGTCTTGCTGATGCTACTGTACTTCTTTATGTCTGCGTGATTCATTTGGCTGCTGATTGTACTATTTTGCATCAGTGGAACTGAGGTAAAGAGTTTTTTGGAATTTCATCCTTACTTTTTTGTTTGATTGTTTCGACAAAACTTGATTAATTGGTTGCATTCATTACTGAGACATTAGAGTCATAAGTATAAGACCTTACTATGTCTACTTGGAATATCTATTTTTCCATTTAATGTTTGGAGAGGTGCAGTTAGTAATAATTCCATTAACTTGAGTTTTTATGCATTATGAATATGTTTTCCACGGAATGGTGTTGATGTCTGCAATGCAGACTGGCAAGAAAGTGGTGTAGGAGGAAGCTTTGACAGCTCTAGCATCAGTAGATGATTAGTCACAAGTACCTTATGGATTCTGCTTTCTCTGTTATCTTAAGTTTCACTTGTGGCATATGTCTCTTTTTGGCGTGTTACGTGCATTTGTAGAAATAATTTCATAAACATTATGATGTTGTTATACCTTATTTTGTGATGTGGTATTGTGTTATAGGCATCCCGGAAACCTCGTTATATTTCAAAAAATCCTAGGGATCCAGTGTATTTTCATAAACCATCAACATCATTGGTGGAAGAAGCAGACCGCAGTATTCCTTCTGTACTTCCCTTGTTTCTGGCAAGGTAGATTTCTCAAAAACTCCATTGTCCTGTTTCACCATCGTACTAATTTCTATTAGACTATTTAAGTAATACTGCTCTTTGAATCTCAGGTACCATAAGATACAGTTTGAATCCTTAGTGGTTTACCAATCATTAAAGTTCTTCTTGGTTCGACCATGATCTAAATTCTGCTTTTATTCCATCTCCGAATACTCTGTTTTTAGCATGTAAGCCACAAATCTGTTGATATTATTTCCTGGTTATCATTAGGGGTCTTATGATTTAATTTAGAATTTGTATATTCTATTTGAGTTGGTTTTGCTTGCAGGTTTATCTCTTATATCCCGTGCTTTGATATCTGCTTCAGTTGAGGCTTAACTTCATATTCTTCTAAAAATTGGAGGCTTACTCCCAATATTTTCATATATATAGGATGTGTTTTGTGTCTAAGCATGACTCCTGCATATGAGGAGGTAATTCATGTTACTTCTTATTCTTCTCTGTTTTATTGTTGTTTCCTGGATTTGTAGTTTAGTGGTCTTAAGAAATTGTATGACTTCGAATCTCTTTCAAGGGGATTCTATTGGTCCTCTTATTCAGATGGCTATGGATATTGACTTCACGTGATTATAGATGCATAGGCATTGTTGTTTTTTTGTTGCTGTGGGTATCTGTTTGCATATTAACCAGATAGGAACTATTAATTTGTTGCTTGTTGCTTGTTGCTTTTGTGCTTCTAGATGATAGTTCATTGGCTTATTACCATATTCCAGGGTATGTCTGTTTTAGCTATTTGCATCAGTTGTATTAACTTCTATTTCATGCATCACCTTAAATTGTAGGTTCCCCTGTTTTTTTCCTTTCAAACTTTAAGTAGGTTGTTCAAGTGTGTCAGTATTCCTACTCATGTTTGCGTGTATTAAGTTTCTTAATAATTCGAAGATTATCTTGTTTCCAGAATTTCAAGAAGCATTTTGTTGTTCATTTTGAGAGAGAACATTGCAGTCCCAAGAACTTGAAGATGCTCGATTGTTTGAGTTTTACAATAATTTTCAGGTACGGGAGTGCATTTAGCTCTCCCTTTCAAAAGTATTTATATTTTGCACGAACTAACTATGCGATCTAAACCTAATTGGCGATCATATCGAAAGAAGAATAGATTTTATTAGAAAATGTGAAGATGTCTAACTACCCCCCAGACTCAGTTCATCATTAAGTGTAGCATTAGTGTTTCTCTTATGTTCTTACTTATTGTCTTTATCGTAATTAATTAATTACTTTTATTGTTGTAAGAACTTGTATTGCTTTAAACCTTTTTTTTTTGTAATTTGAATTCTTTTTTTTTATGTAATTTGAACCTAATGAATCAATAATTTGGTTTCCTTTTGAGTATAATTTTGTTTCCATTTGAGTATAATTTTGTTTCAATTTGAGTATAATTTGACTTTAATTTTGTTGTCATTTGGGTTTAATTTGGTTGTCATTTGGGTTTAATTTGGATTTCATTCAGGCCAGACAGATTCAGTCAGGCAATCTGAGCCTATTTTTTTTTATATTAAAATGTATATCAAGGACCGTCCGTGGTCATTCACAACACCTTGACTGTTAAAATCGGTCGTTGATATGAGTTGAACCGCGACCCGCAAGGACACGTCACAGTTAAAAAAGACGCTCAAACAGCGACCCTTTCTTCGACCGACAAAGCAAGTCATAGATACGAGTTAAATGACTTGCTTCGTCGGTCGCGAAACTGCTGATTTCCACTAGTGGACTAACATGGCCAAGAGTGTGCAAACGAGAGCATCGTCTCAGGAAAAACCCATGCCCCCCGATTTTCCGGTGTTATGGCCATCCAAAGTTTATAGGCAACCTTGCAGTGTAGTAGAATGTGGTCTTATGACTCGGAACTATCACCACACAGTATACAAGAACTATCAATATCAAAACCATTGTATTGCAACATGTCAAGAGAGTTGATCTTACCGTGGTGGTGAATTAATGATGCACGCTCAAAAATGGTAACACCGCAAATTTTTAGGACTAGAACATGGGTTAAGCAGATTCATTCATTTATTTCTCTAGTTGCAATAGAAAAATATGGAGTTCTTGAAACTTCAGATAATAGTGAAACACTTTATCATCTTCTGCATCTTCCTAACATTCATTTATTCATAAATGATGTTGGTGATGAAATAAAAGGACATAAAACGAATTGAAAACAAATTAAAAGGACTTTTTTCTAATAGGTTGAATTTGTCATCTGTAGCTTTTTGAGAAAGATTACATGAATTTAATCTAACAGTACATGATTTGATCCAATGGTATATAAACTGTTTGCTTATACTGCTTTCCTACGCAGCTGCGTGGCTAGATGGGATATCACTGATTTAGGCTCAAGCTTGGTTCATCATTCCCTCAGATGTGGGTTTAGATTGTAAGTAGATAAAGAGATAAATAGTTATCACCGAATAATACTATTGTATGATTGCTTGTCTTGTTCAGCTATGTACATAAGAAAAATTTATCATGCTTCTGTTGTTCAGCTATGTACATAAGCAAAATTTATCAGCCTTAGTTATGCACGTAGCTGGTATGCTGTAACTAAAAATAGCAACCCCAGAGCTAGACACTTAAGTTAGGGGTATTTGTTTTCGGTTGGGTGTCCGCGTAAAGTAATGGATTGGGTGCGAGCGTATTCCTCGATATTTAGTACATACTGGATTGGATACGTAGATCCGAGCTTAAAATTCCGCATGACATCTCCACCCGATGAGTTTAGGATATGTTTGGGATTTTTGGAATTTATGGGAATTTAGTTTTTCATTTTTCTTTTTAAGTCAATAGAGATTTAGAACGCTTCTTTGGTGTGCGGATTTTATAATCGCATTCGTGCGCTATGTTGGATTTTATGTGAATGTCAAACTTGAATCCGTCATGCTTAGATTAGGTGCAGATGTGGCTAAAGCCGACCAGTACATACCATTCTCACCCCTACTTGTTGGGTTTACGTCTTATGGCCCAACATTTAGGATGCCCCTTAGCCAATGGGGGAAGATACTTAGCAGTGCCCTTGTTATGTTATAACAAGAGGAAAAGGCATCAGGAGAACATATCGAGTTTAACTTCTTCATATTTTTTTTGAAGAAAGAGAAAGAAAGAGAGCTAGAGAGGGAGGATGTAGCCACCATTAGAGTTGATCTTTGGTGATGATTTTGGTGTTATCTTGAAGAGAAGAAGAAAGGGTTCTTAGCTAAGGATTTTTTGGTTGATTGTGGTGACGATTGATCTATAAATTTCCACATCTCTTCAAAGGGGAAAAAATCTAGGGTTTGTTCAAACCCTAGTAGTAAGTATCTCATCTCTTGCTATTATCAAATTGATAGTGTATATTATCTATTTGGTAAATGAATTGTTGATCCATCCTTAGGGGTGAGTGTAATTTAGGAAAATTGGTATCCAAGTGCTATAGGCACCTTGAAGTAGAGTGTATCCCCAAATTGGGAGAATTGTGTGTAACCCATTGTTTGATTATAGTGGAAGATTTGCCCGTGGTTTTTTACCCTTCACCTTGGAGGGGTTTTTCCACGTAATTTCCGGTGTTGTGTGATTGCCTATATATTGCGTATTTTGTTATTTCCGCATTTGTATATCATTGCTTGTGTAGGTTTCGTATTGCGCATAGTGGCTCGGATTTCGTAAGCCTCCCCCAACAAGTGGTATCAGAGATTTTGGGTTGAGTTAATCCTGTGCAATGGCGGAAGCTAGCACTAGTAATAGAATGGTCAATTTGACCGGTGAGAACTTTGTGATATGGAAGGCGAAGATGGAAGACTGGTTATATTGTAAAGATCTCTATGGTCCAATAGAGAGTAGGGGAGTAAGGCCTTAGAAGACAAGTGAAGAAGATTGGAAAGTTACTAATCGAAAAGCAGTGAAGAAGATTGGAAAGTTACTAATCAAAAAGTTACTAATCGAAAAGGGAGTAAGGCCTTAGAAGACTGGTTTTATTCGTCAGTGGATTGATGATAGCATTTTTTATCATGTGGCTAGTGAGACACTAGCATATTTTTTGTGGACCAAGTTAGAGGAGATATATGATCAGCAGTCTCCTTGTGCAAAAGCTCTTCTATTCAAAAGGCTTGGAAAGCTGTGTTACAAGGAAGGAAGTTCAATGGCGCAATATTTAAATGAAATGAAGGGTATTATGAATCAACTTACATCTATGGATCTCAAAATTCTCGAAGAGATTCAAGCTTATTTGTTTCTAAATACTTTACCAGACAGTTGGGAGAAATTGAGGAATTGTCTCAGTTATTCTGCTCCAGACAAGAAGTTGGACATGACTGTTACAACTAGAAGTTTGCTGAATGAAGAAGTTAGAAGAAGGTCACTAGACTCATCTCATTCAGACGCTCTTGTGATATAAAATCGGGGTAGAAGAAAAGACAGAAGACAAGTTGGTCATAGCAAGTCAAGGGGTAAATCAAAGTCCAGAAAGGAAGTTGAATGTTGGAACTGTCGTATGAGAGGTCATTATTCAAATGAATGCAGGAAGCCGAAGCAAGAACACAAGAAGGGGAAAGGAATTTATAACCAAGACAATGGTGTTGCAGCTACTGCGACAAATGATGATATCATTGTATTCTCAGATTCTAATGATGTTTGTGTGAGTTTTGCAGGTTCTGATTCAGAATGGATAGTTGATTCAGGCGCATCTTATCATGCTACTCCTCATGAATATGTATTTACCTCCTACAAGGCTGGTGACTTTAGGTCAGTCAGAATGGGAAACAGTGGTGTTTCAAAGATTGTAGGAATGGTTGATGTGAAGGTTGAGACTAGTGTTGGCTGCACATTGGTGCTCAGAAATGTGCGACATGTACCTGATCTTCGTTTGAATCTAATGTCACCAGGAGTGTTAGATGATGAAGGGTACAACAATCACTTGGGTGATGGAAAATGGAAGCTAAGCAAGGGCTCCATGGTTATTGCAAGAGGCAAGAAGTGTGATACATTTTACAAAACACAAGTGAAGGTGTTGAAAGGTGAGTTGAATGTTGTTGACAAAGATTCAACCTCCGAGCTGTGGCATAGAAGACTTGGCCATATTAGTGAGAAGGGAATTTAAATCCTCACCAAAAGACAAGTTTTGCCAAATGCCAAAGGTATGCAATTGGGTAAGTGTACTCATTGTTTAGTTGGTAAAAAAACTAGAGTTTCTTTTCATAAATCTTTACCCAAGCGCAATTCTGGTATTATTGATCTTGTTCATTCTGATGTATGTGGACCTTTAAGGGTCAAAACACTTGGTGGGGTGCTGTTTATTTTGTTACTTTCATAGATGATGCTTCAAGGAAGGTTTGGTCATATGCAATCAAGACCAAAGATGATGTTGTTCCTGTGTGCAAGATGTTTCACAGCATGGTGGAAAGAGAAACAGGTAGAACCTTGAAGTGCCTTCGTTCTGACAACGGGGGAGAGTACGTTGGACCACTTGAAGTATATTGCAAGGGCATGGGTATACGTCATGAACAATCAGTACCGAAGACTCCACAACATAATGGTGTTGCAGAGAGGATGAACCGCACTATTCTTGAGAGAATCAGGTGCATGTTATCTCATTCCAAGTTGCAGAAGCATTTTGGGGTGAAGCAATAAATACTGCTGTGTATTTGATCAATCGATCTCCTTCAAGACCGCTATATGGAGAAGTAGCAGAAAAGGTATGGAGAGACAAAGAACCTACTTATGATCACTTGAAAGTGTTTGGTTATAGGGCATTTGTTCATATCCTAAAAGATCAGAGATCAAAGCTTGACGACAAAGAAAAGCAGTGTGTGTTCCTAGGATATGGGACATAGAAGTTTGGTTACATATTTTGGGATCCAGTTGAGAATAAGGTTATCAGAAGTAGGGATGCAGTATTCCTTGAAGACCAGACTATTGAAGACTTTGAGAAGATTGAGATGCCAAATCTTCAAGATGACATGACCTTGGATCCAAATCCAGTTGTTCCTTCTCTTTAACAACATGATGATGAAGATGAAGCTCATGAAGATGTTCCAGTGGGTGATGTTGAGCAATAAGTACAACAAAAACAACCAGAAGCTGAGTTGAGAAGATCCAACAGGACCAGATTACCTTCAACAAAGTATACACCACATGAGTATGTGATGCTCACAGATGCAGGTGAACCAGAGTCTTATGAAGAAGCTCTTAGTGTTCTTGAAAGTCAGAAGTAGCTGAAATCCATGAAAGAAGAGGTTGGCTCTATAGATGAGAATGACACTTTTGATTTGGTTGACAAGCCTGAGAACCAGAAAATTCTGAAGAACAAGTGGGTGTATAGAATCAAGACTGAAGATGGTAACTCACAACCAAGGTACAAAGCACGCTTAGTTGTGAAGGGTTATGAACAGAGAAAGGGTGTTGACTTTGACAATATTTTCTCACCGGTGGTGAGATTTCCTTCTATTCGGGTTGTCTTGGCAATAGCCGCTAGTTTGGATCTTGAGATAGAACAACTAGATGTCAAGACAGCATTTCTTCACGGTGAGTTGGAGGAAGATGTGTATATGGCATAACCCGAGGGTTTTGAAGTCAAAGGAAAAGAGCACATGGTATGCAAGCTAAATAAGAGTCTATATGGTTTGAAGCAAGCTCCGAGAAGATGGTACAAGAAGTTTGAATCGTTCATGAAGGAACATGGGTAGAAGAGGACAGCCTCAGATCATTATGTATTCATTCAAAAATTTGTTGATGGTGATTTTCTTACTCTTTTGATATGTTGATGACATGCTTATTGTTGGCAAAGATAAGAAAAAGATTGACAGGTTGAAGTCAGATCTGAGCAAGTCTTTTGCTATGAAAGACTTGGCTGCAGCAAAGTGTATTCTTGGCATGGAGATCACTCGTGATAGGAAATCAAGGAAGCTGTGGTTATCACAAGAAAGCTACATTGAGAAGGTGTTGCAAATATTCAACATGGACAAGGCCGAACCGGTAAGTTGTCCACTTGCAAACCATTTTAAGTTAACTCGTGATCAATGTCCTATGAATGATGTTGAGAAACGAAAGATGGAGAAAATTCCTTATGCGTCCGCAGTTGGTAGTTTGATGTATGCAATGGTGTGTACAAGGACGGATATATCTCATGCAGTTGGAGTGGTAAGCAGATTTCTATCAAATCCTGCTATGGAGCATTGGGAAGCAGTGAAATGGATACTACGGTATTTAAGGGGTACTTCTAATATGTGTTTGTGCTATGGAGGTGACAAGCCAGGGTTAGTTTGTTACACAGATTCAGATTTGGAAGGTGCTCAATACAGTCTCAAGTCTACATCGAGTTACTTATTTACCTATGCAGGGGGAGCTGTGTCTTGGCAATCCAAGTTACAAAAATGCGTGGCATTGTCTACTACAGAGGCAGAGTACATTGCAGCTACAGAGATTTGCAAGGAGATAATATGGATGAAGAGGTTTGTTAGATAACTCGGTGTGAAGCAACAAAGGTTCATCGTTTACTGTGACAGCCAGAGTGCCATCCATCTCAGCAAGAATTCGAGTTTTCACTCGAGGTCCAAGCACATCAATATTAGGTATCAGTGGATACAAAAAGTTCTCGACGAGAAGGTCTTGTATATTGAGAAGATCCATACAGATGACAACGGTTCTGATATGATGACAAAGTCGCTACCAAAATGCAAGCATGTATATTTCTGTAGCAGGGCAGGTTTGGTGGTGACGGGTACCTTACCATAAGTCGTGAGGGGGAGATTGTTGGGTTTACGTCTTATGGCCCAACATTCGGGATGCCCCTTAGCCAATGGGGGGAGATACTTAGAAATGCCCTTGTTATGTTATAACAAGAGCAAAAGGCATCAGGAGAACATATCGAGTTTAACTTCTTCATTTTTGTTTTGAAGAAAGAGAAAGAAAGAGAGCTAGAGAGAGAGGGTGTAGCCACCATTAGAGTTGATCTTTGGTGATGATTTTGGTGTTATCTTGAAGAGAAGAAGAAAGGGTTCTTAGCTAAGGATTTTTTGGTTGATTGAGGTGAAGATTGAGCTATCAATTTCCACATCTCTTCAAAGTGGGGAAAACCTAGGGTTTGTTCAAACCCTAGTAGTAAGTATTCCATCTCTTGCTATTATCAAATTGATAGTGTATATTATCTATTTGGTGAATGAATTTAGGGGTGAGTGTAATTTAGGCAAATTGGTATCCAAGTGCTATAGGCACCTTGAAGTAGAGTGTATCCCCAAATTGGGAGAATTGTGTGTAACCCATTGTTTGACTATAGTGGAAGATTTGCCCGTGGTTTTTTACCCTTCACCTTGGACGGGTTTTTCCACTTAATTGTCGGTGTTGTGTGATTGCCTCTATATTGCGTAGTTTGTTATTTCCGCATTTGTATATCATTGCTTGAGTAGGTTTCGTATTGCGCATAGTGGCTCGGATTTCGTAAGCCTCCCCCAACACTACTTGGGTCAATTGCAGAAGTTATTGCGACCAATTGAAATTACTCGAATGGAAAATGCAATACTAAAACTGTGTATTATGCTTTGGATTTTAACATATTTCCAATTTTATCAAATAAAAAAAGTAATGGGGGGATATCGTTTACCGATATTATATATCTTGCTAGTTTATAAATAACGAAGTAAGGAGATTAGCAAAACCTGCGTTGTGAATCTAACTATTTCACCATATTTGCGCCGTGCTTCTTCTTCGATTATGCTTCCTATTCCATCCACCATCTCTTATTTATACGTATTGCGTGCCCAAACGTAGCAGGAAGGGATTACCCACAAAACAGCAACCGGACCACAATTGGCCATGCTTAGCATCCATGTGTACCAGAGTGCACAAAGCTTTATATCATCAAGCAACCTTATTTGATCTGAATAGTTCACCTGTCTTTGTAGTTCGGCATACTCCTGATCAATTTGTTTCCAATTAGGGTTTCCAATTAAATAGACCCCGAGGGCCCTTATAATTCTAAATTCTAACTTTTTTTTTTTTTTTTTAATTTTTTTTTTTTCACATGCATCAAGTAAAAGAAAAGGAAACTTAAAAAAGTGCCCATGTGGGGAAATGCATTTAATAAAATGCCTACGTTTTTTTCGATATTTATTTAATGACCATACCGTTAGTAAAACCGTTAAGGTCCACCAAATCGGTAAAATATCGTGGACTAAGTCAATTTCTCATCTGATGGGATGAGATTTTGATGGATGCAATTACAAAACTGCCCATTACACTAGAAGATCCAAATATCATCTTCCACCGTCCATGTGCTTTATTAATCGACGGCTCATGATTAACTCGAGCAAATCGTTACACGTGTTAGAGAAATTCTATCTTACCCGTTTAACAAAAAAACAAGGGTTTGGGGTCATCATTTCATCTTCCCACCTACTCCTTTGCTCCTTCCTTTTCCCATTTAAATGCATATTCTATCCTTTACATCAAAAACGAAACAACGCTCCTCCTTATTGCAGCAACATCTCTTGGTTCTTATCGAATAAAATGGATCTCGGGTTCTGTATGATGTTCGAAATTGAAGAGTAAATGGCAGCAGCAAAGTTAAGTCCGAAACGGGTTGAAATTGGTTGCATCAATGGTGCTAATTAAGGGGTATGGCATGAGATGGTGGTCAAATTGGTGTTTTGATTTCAATTGCAGTAAATTGAAATTGGGTTTCAAATGGTCTTTTCAGGTGTTGTATGTGATGGGTCAATCTGTTGCGACTGTAACAATAAAACACTAAAAAGAAGATGTGAATAAGTTAGAAGTAAAGATTCTGAAAGATAAAAAAGCACTCAATGGATAGCAAACAGAAGACAGAGTCACGTGTTCAACACGCTGTCCTTAACACAATAGTTGACCGGTACGCCTCAAGAATGAGTGATGCCTATACCTTGTGGTCAAGTTGTATCCAGGATAAAACTGCCTTAGTGCAAGTATTGTTAGCACTATAATATTTGCCCACTCTTATGAACTCAACAGCAATGGCACATAATGAAAGTAAAAACCACACAGAGGGAGAGAGACGAAAAGAAGAAGATAGTAGCTCTTCTGGACACAAAAAATAATAAAAGTTTCGAGTTTCTTTTATAGAAGAAAAGGGAGAGGTGCGATAAATGCAATTGATGGAGAATCAATTCCTTACGCCATGCAAGGCAATAAAGAATAAAAACGGACAGAAAACAGCTATGGCATTAACTCAAATTTATGCGAGTATATTTGATTTTTTTGGAAAGAAATCAATGTCGAAATATGTCGTCATATTTTAAACTTGGTAACAAGATAATTTTGCACGAATCAGATGCCCCCATAACATGCTCAACATTATGACAAAATTTATTTTGATTTAAAATATTTATGGAAATAAATTAAAAGAATTTTGTCAAAAAGAGGTAAGTCTTGATTGTCCTGTCCACGGCGAAGAACGAGCTCGAGCCCGAAGCCCAAGCCTTAGTGTAAGCAAAAATATTTCGAAAAATGGAACACGGAAGAATGGGTTCTCAATTATGCTGATTCGGGTACGAGAATAATATGGGCATTAAACAAGACCTTGGTGAAGAGAGACGAGCTGTAATTTCTTTGTGTTGTATTTGCAAGAGGGCTTAATGAAGCTGAAGCCTTCTTGATGATTCGTCTCAAAATCGCCATACTTGGTGCTCAAGAAAGAAAGAAAAAAATTGAAAAAAAAATTACTCCTTGTTTTCTTTCCACGGTGGAATCCACCCCTTTAAATAGAACAATTAATTGGGGATATGGATTTTAATTGGGGGATATGAATTACTTCCCCCAATCATTTGTGGCTGATAAGGGGTGTCTTTTGGGTGCGAAAATACCAGAATATCCCTTCATTAATTAAAAAACATTATGAAATTACTATTTTGCCCTTTCTACTAAACATTAAAATCAAAACCCAAAATCATATATCCCCCTTCTCAAATCAGTACCGGCATAGGGTTAGGTTTTGAAATTTTTTTTTTCTTCATCGTCTTCCTCATCGTTCATTCTTCATCGACGATTAATCGTTGAATCAAAAATTTCTTCGTTGACTAACCTACCATAACCATGCCTCCACGAAAGAAATCAAAAGCAAAACGGAACACTAAATCGATTGCCCAACAAACACATGAACAACGAATCGAGAACATTGCTCAAGAACTAGAAGAGGACGAAGCATCCAACTCGGATGATCAACCAATCATGGCTTCTCTGAGAAGGTAAGTGTTTTTTTAGCTCATTTATGATTGTTTTAATCGATTTGTAGCCATGGGTTTAGGTTAGAATCCCCAAAATTGGTGAAACTGTGGAGTTGCAGAGAAAACCGGCATTCAATCTTAGTTTGAATACTAAGCCGGTTTAGAAACCGGCATAGACTTTTGGTCGAATACGATGCCGGTTTAACTTCCTGAACCTGAAATATCTATACCGGCATACGATAGTAGTTGAACACCAAACCGGCTTGAGTTCCTGAAAATTAGATTTTAGGACCGGCATTCAAATTGGGTTGAAGGCTATTCCGGTAGTCAACTAAAAAAACACAGGAATAAAAACTGAAAAACCGGCATTATATCTAGGTTTCGTCATTGCCGGTTTTGAAATACCGGCATCACGTAGTTCAATTCGTGTATGCCGGTTTGACACTTGAAACATTCAGTAAGAAAAACTGAAAAACCGGCATGCTCGATATTTGAACATATATGCCGGTACATGTTACCGGCATTAGTTGTTTTAAGAATTTCAATGCCGGTTTACAAACTGTGATGACTTTTCTTATGTTTGTTTCGTTTGCTTATGTTATAGGTCAAAAGCCAAAGTATCGAGGAAAAATAAAGGTCATATTCTCATTAAAAAAAAGAGAAAGGACGGTCTTGATACTCCCCAGTCCCTGCCTCCCCGGGGGATAGATGCGGGTCGCAAGAAGCGTTTGGGGTTTCAAACAAGAGGGTTAGATTGGGAGAGTGGAGGTGAACGTAATGCACTTAGAATCCATGAAGGTACATTTGTGAACGATGAGAATGATGAAGGGGACAGTGAGGATAAAGATGATGAGGTTCCCCCAAGTCAATTATCAATCAAAACCGAAGTTGGTGAGACTAGTCAACAACCAACACAAGGCAAGGGCAAGGGCAAACACAAAGTTAAAGGTTGTCACCTTCCTCACATCGATAGGAAATTTTGTGCATCCGGAAATACGTCGGATATGGCATTCATTAGTGCGTCAAATTGATCGGTTATGATGACCTTCGGACCACGATTTTCCGGGAACAATAATTTCAATTGTCGCAATGCCCAATGATAATTGTAATCCCTCTCGTTTTCCATTAAACACCAAGCCAATGTGAATGTTACCTTGTCCGATGTGTGCCCCACGATGTTGAACAACGGCATGTTGTATTTGTTTGTCTTGTACGTGCAGTCCATCATAAGAACATCACAACACGTATGAGCCAATTGTGAAAGCAAAGGATGCGAAATGAATATTTGAAGCGGCTTCTCGTCCGGACCTCTTTTAATGATACGCGTGTAGTTGTGATCCCAAACTATCTTCTCAAATTCTTGCATAACATTCCTCCCTTCACATTCCAACCTTTTAATAGTTGCTTGTGCGCTATAAATTGTACTTAGTGAAGAAACGTTCATCTTATCCTTTGCCTTGAAGGTTCGGAGAATCACTCTTGGTTTGATACATGCTTTTGTCATCATCTTGACATCCTCGAATTGATCAGGTTTTAGCTTCGCAACTAGGGAGTGACCTTCAAAATCTTTCGGATCGGGGTGGTTGTGACGGCCAAACCACACCTTACATTCCCATTCTTTTTCTTCTTTACTTTCTCCTCTTAGATAGAATACAAGCTTAAAGGGGCACTCATCCTTTCAGAATCGTTTTGTATACCCTCTTAGTCTTCTTTTCATATACATAACCCTTTCTCTTATGGCTATTCTCCTTGTATTTTCCGCTTCTCTCACAAACCATCTCAAAATGAACATCTGAATGTTGACTATTCCTCACTAAGACACACATGTTCTTAAGAGCCGTCTCTTTTGCCCAACCAATTACTTCCTTTTCATCTTTTATTCCCTACATAAGAATGAGAGATTACAAATAAATCCCAACATTAAATTGTAAAAACTAGGTGGAAGACTTGTTTGGTAACATACCCGAGGTATTTTATAGTGTTCCGACGTATCCCGATGGAGCGGTTTGGAGTTTGGTTGATCGTTTATGAATTATTTAAATGAAAATAAAATTGGATTAGTTAAAACGGCTAGTGTCGATAAGTAAATTAAAGTGCCGGTTTTCAAAAGCATACAAGGTAATTGTCATTCTATGCCAGTATTAAAACCGGCATTTTTACAAATTAAGTTACTATGCCGGGATATAGTACCGGCATACATAGATCAAAAAAAGGAATGCCGGTTTTTAAGTTCAAAATATAATTTGTTTATGTATGTTTTTCCTATTAAACCGGTACTATCGACATGCAAGGATCTATGGCGGTATCACAAACCGGCATGTTGTGTCATGTACGGTTAGTGCCGGTTTGAGTATTCCATACAATATTCGGTGGTTGGTAAAAAGTATAAATTCAAACCGGCATGCAATCTTGGTTTGAATGGTACGCCGGTATGTTCTTGAACAGTTGGGGATATTTTAAACCGGCATTCAAATTTGTATGAATACAATGCCGGTTATAGAGGTTCCGCATGGTATTCATATAACGCGCATGCCGGGTTTTCGCTTTTTCGGACGAGAAATGGCGGTTTCGAAAAAAAAAAAAAAAACAAATTTTCGACCTCTTTGAAGCATTACCTGTGTGTTGGGGATGCTTGTATGTTGAACATGTTTACTTTCTTGAGTTGGTTCTTCACATAACTCTTCATGGTCACGAAAATCGTGATCCAAGGGTGTTGGTTCATCATATAACTCCAATTGGGAGGTGTTATCATTAATAGAAGATTGAAGATATGATTGTTGTTGTAGTTGAGCCAAGGATTCAAAGAAATTTCAGTAAGTCTCTCTTCAAATTCATCTTCCATTTCAAAAAAAAAAAAAAATTCTACTCTAAATTTTTTTACTTCCTTCTACCCACAAAAAATTAAAATAAACTCACAAAAACAAAATATATCCACCAAATCATTAAGATTTTACTAATCTTAATTAGTAACTAATCCTAATTAGGGAGGGTTAGATTAGGAAATAATAAATTAATTACATAAGGGGTAACCCAGCTAGGATATTCGGATCCCTATTTTGTCCTCTAGTGATATCCCCCAATTAAAATCCATATCCCCCAATTAATTGTTCTTTAAATAGACCCCGAGGACCCTTATAATTCTAAATTCTAACCTTTTTTTTTTATTTTTTATTTTTTATTTTTCACATGCATCAAGTAAAAGAAGGGGAAAATTAAAAAAGTGCACATGTGGGGAATGCATTAAATAAAATGCTCACGTTTTTTTCGATATTTATTTAATGCCCATACCGTTAGTAAAACCGTTAAGGTCCACCAAATCGGTAAAATATCGTGGACTAAGTCGAGGCCTTTTGTGCATTCCACCAAGACCTTTTTTCACACTCTCCAGTCTTTCTCGAAGCCATCCAATGTTAAATTGAAACTTCTCAGCCATCTTAACCATCTCCTCCAACCTCTCAATTATTCCAGAAGACAATTCTATGTAACGGCACTGATGCATATCTATTATAGAATTCGTCAAGTCTTTAACCGCCATAACTAAGCGAGCATATGCGGAAATTAGCATAACTTTGTTTGTTGGGATATGACCATATTTCAACCATATCTGCTTGTATAGGGGCACTTGTGTTTTCAAAATACTGAAGCCTCTAACATCTTCAAATTCTTTGTCATCCCCAAAACCAACATTACAGTTATGCCGCACTTCAACAAAGGGTTGTCCAGCACTTGGATACTCCCTTAATAGTGTACTACTTTCACCATGTTTTGGTTTTGATTTCTTCTCATCTGACTCTTGTACCTTGTCTGGAACGCACTCTTTCAAATCATCACCAATTGAGTCCTCCTTTATCCTACAACAAACCTCAACTATAATGATACAACTATTACTCTTTATATTTCCTTTAGCAGTGTCGTGGAGTTCACTAAGACGCATGAATGATGGCCACCCATAGCCAGAAGTATTTTTTTCAGAGAATCCATATGTTGCTTCTGCAGAATTCAAAAAGTAAAATTAGATTGTTTATCTTTTATAATTGCATATAAAAAATCTAAAGAACTATAGTGTCCAATTAAGCATGAAGCTGAATCTTTAGATCCATACCGTTTCTAACTCTGCTACTTATGCTCTTGTCTTGACTACTTATTGCAAAGCTGAACTGCACAGAAACGGATTTGGTCAAGTCGACAGGGCAAAGATAGAGTGATAAGTGATCATACACATTCTGTTTTCCCTTTGGATAAATGATTACTTTCCTGTAAGTGAAAAGGTTGGAGGATTAATCAAAAACAGAAGTTATAAAAAAGAAACAAAAGCAACCCATGCGTATTAGCAGTATATACATTAGACATGACATACCATTTAAAACTACCAACAGAGAAAACCTCAGAGGAAGATTTTACTACGCTGTTCAAATCTGAAAAGTTTTCAATCTTCCAAATAATTTTAGAAGATGATGAAACCACTACGACTTCAGTTGACATATTTTACTGAAGAAGCAACAGTATAAAAATAGAGCACAATAAAATAAGAAGGGAAGTGCAATGAGGGTACTTATAAACATTCTCTAGTAAGGAAACTAAAGAGACTTGAGACTTTTTTCTTCTTGATGGTTAGTTTTGTGTGGAAACAAAAAAGAGAGTTGGGACTTGTGGAACTACATTAATGGAAACAAAAAGAGAGTTGGGACGGACCAAGAAATATGGAACTACATTAATGAACACATGTTATACATTTAAAAAAGTGCAAAACCAATTAAAAATATGTGGAGATATTTGACTAGTGAAAAGTGCTTCATGTACCAAGAAATATGTTCGCTTCGTTTTTTTTCAATTATTGATGGTTAGTATTCTATGCCTTCTGAATCTATAGTTGGATTACACCAAAAAAGGTTACCCCAGCATTATGAATCCATGAGTTATGCACGCGGGTATAGTACTGTACCTAAAATTAAGCAAAGCTGAAGCTAAATCCTTTTCTACAAGTTGTACCTTGACTAGATGCAGAACTTGATTGCGAGCAAATTATAGTGACCATGGAAGCTGCCGATACAGCGGGTAAGTTATGCTCTGAATTCTAATACAGTATAATGTAAACACTTCCAATTTTCTTGACAAGGTTTGACTGAAGTTTGACCAAAAAAATAAAACCGCCCGAATCTGGGTTGACTACCACAAAATGGAATTAACCGGGGGCGGTGATGTCGAAGATTAGATTTTATGATCCTAAAAAAAAGGGTAAATCGTCGATGACACCTGTCTCACTGTTGTTGAGATTTGCAAAAAAAATTATTTAAAAATAGAGAGATTCGTCAATATGTAGTGTTGGATGAAATAAACGGTTTATTTGTTAAAATTTGTGATGGCACAAATTCAGCTGATCGGAGCAAGGGATACCTCTCAGGTTAATATGTAGTGTTGGATGAAATAAACGGTTTATTTCAGCAGTACTATCACACTGGTACTAGCACTAGTTTACAGTCATTATGGCGTGAAATGAACTAGTTAACCGTAATCTTCTTTCATTCTTGAGCAAATATCTAATTTATGAACCCATTTTTACACTGAGATGGTTCAATGTTAACAACATATGAAATGGCCAGAGATGAGACTGGATTTGGAAAATTCAGTTCAGATCTCCGGAAACCGAGTTTATTAGCAGAGAAACAGAGCTAACTATTGAAGTGGCGGTGGTAATTACGGGATCAGTGACTTTCAATAAGATAATTACAAAACAGATATATGATGCCTGTACTAAAACTCTCAACGAATTAATACTTAAGAGACGGGCAAAAGTTTTGTCTGTTTGCAACAAGCAATGCAAACAAGCAAAATGGACGGGGAATGTTATCTTGTATTAACATGGAAGCAATTCAGAATCTGACTAAAAAAAAATCAACTGGAAAAATTTACAGAGAGATTACAACAAACATTCTTCACTATCACATCCTCAGAAATCTTCATGTTTCTGGGAGTGCTCAAGAACTCTGGTACGAGTCCAACAGTACTCTGAGTAGAAAGCAGAAACTCATGGAGAGACCCCCAATGTTAAATTTACACACAAACAACTACTTTTCCGTCTTGAAAATCTAAAATCCCGGTTAAATGAATAGGAAACAGGGTAATATTAAATGATGATTAATACTTACAGCAGAAAATTCTAGGGATTGATCACTAAAACAGATCCTGGCATGGTCCTGTGCACAGCTCCTGTGAATATGCATGCATGTGAAATGTGGCTGTTCTGGAGATTTTTTGGAGCTTTTTGACCAGATATTCGAGAAAAATAGTCTCCTGTAACGTGATAATACTAATACTTGCCGTGCATGGTAGATATTCTAATTGCTTTGAGATTTGTACAGAGATAAGAAATCCCACAATTAGACCAAAATCTCTTTCATTTCTTGGGGCTTTTCTGGTCGTGCTCAGGTCAGGTTGTTGAGGAATGGATGGAGTACCTCCAATCTGATGACATCTTGCAAGGAAGAGTTTCCAAATCTTCAGTTTGCAGTTCTAAACATAAGCATATCAACAACTGGAATAATCATGGCAATAACAGATAGACATTATCAAATAAAAATCAAATCTCCAAAAAAATTGGGGTAATTCAAGCTGCAGAAACTTCGAGCAAGTAGTTGCGGATTTAACAAAAATGTTAGGCTTTGTGTCTATCTAGCATTCAATTGCACATTGTAGTACTTCTAGCATCAATGTGAAGTCTTAGGTCCAGATGTACAAATTTTAACTCAACCAAAAGCACAAAATTATGAAGACACGTAGAAATGTAAACGAGCAGACCTTTATGCATTTTGACCTTTTTCAACATATTCTCAGCACTGTTACAAGTACTACGGTTACTTAGCATTGTATGTTCCATGGTTGCAATTGCAATCGTGGATTCCTTGCACTGCTGTTGTGAGTTCAAGTCATAAAAAGAGATTCGGTCCTATTAATCAGGTGGATGGTGCTGTTACCTCTAGTAATAGTTCCATCTAACTATCTAAAGCACTTCAAGTATGGTTAACAGCTTACCTGATTGCTTTGGGTTCCGAGTGTTGTAATGTCCAGGAAGTTAAGAGCAAGCAGGAAGGATTTCACATAATCAGAATTGACCATCGGCAGCAAAAATGGTATCGTGGTGATGATTCACACTAAGAGCAGAAGCAGCAAATCAGCTGCGAACAAATATTACAAGGATGGGCATGGCTCACCTATTTCCCTTCATCTTCTACTTTGCATCGCTTAGCATCTGGTACCTTGTCTGTATCACTCTCTTTCACTTCACAATCCTCATCTTCTTTCATCCTACAAGTAACCTCAACTGTAATGATACAGGTATCATCCACCAGATATGCTTTAGCGGGGTCGTGGAGTTCACTAAGGCGCATGAATGACGGCCAACCAAAGCAGTTACTAAGTTTCTCAGGGAATTTGTATTTTGTTTCTGCAGAATCCAACAAATTCATAAGATGTTTAAGAAAATGAGATTTACTACAAAAAACATATATACCGATTAATGCATACTGAAACGGATATCAAGATAATACCATGTCTAATTCTGTCACTGCAATCAATTTGACTTGTAACAGCAAAGCTGAACTGGACGCTGAGTGACGTAGTCAAGTCGACAGGGCAAAGGAACAACGATAAGTGATCATATACTTTACCCGCCCCCTTTGGATAAATAAGTGCTTTCCTATATCAGTAAATATTGAGATGATCAGTCAAAAGCAGACGAAATGGAAGAACTAGTAAATGCAACCCATGCAAGTAGAATTAAGATCCCTCGGAGTAATCACACGGCATACCATTTAAAACTACCAACCGAGAAAACATCAGAGAGAAGTCCTGCTTGAGCATTCAAATTTGAAAAGTTTTCAATCTTCCAAGTGAATTTAGAAGTTAAAGATGATGAAAGCTCCACTAGTTCAGATGACGTGTTCTGTAAAGAGCAGGAAATATAAAATTAAAAAATGACAAAATTTGTTAGAGCAAAGGACACGGTAAAGGTATAAAAAGAAGCAGAGACTAGTACAGCTCCATAAGAGATCCAGAAACCAATTAATATAAGCAGGAAATTGTAAAAGAACAAAAATACTAACCACAGAGCCAGTTTCCTTATCCCAAACCGCACTACTAGGTGAGGCTGAGGTGACAGGTGTGGTGCTCGGTTCACCCATACTGCTAGGCGATGCTGAGGTGACAGGAACGGTGCTCGGTTCACCCATACTGCTAGAAATAATCATACCTCTATCACATATAAGAGATGAAACTGGTTGCTCCATTGGTATGTCATACATGGGTCGACACTGATTTATAGGCGCTGGGCACAGAACATCGAATTTTTGATCTTGCGTTGCAGCAGGCCTTCCCTCGACGCGATTATCAACAAACCTCAATGCAACGGTATATGGACCAATTGAAACGTGTTTCCAGAAAGTCAAATACTCAACATCAGTAGACTCAACCACAAAATCTTTAGCACTTTGCCAATTCTTCACATCGAAAATTAGTGCTCCATCTAAATTTCCTAAACCAGAAACAGGTGGTGGGTTATTAGGAATGGCTATGCTACCAGTCACTTGTCGCCAACATCTATCACCCAGGTACCACCAACCTTTATCTAGTTCGGGATCATATAAAAATACCCTGCACTGTGATAACCGGCGACTGACAACTATGCATTCCACTTCCCTAAAACTACTATTCGCCCATGGCATCCAAATAGTTGATTCTGCAGTTCTTAAATCTATTTGTTGACGAGCTAATTGAAATGAGTGTTTCCCAATATCACATTGGGAATCAGATCGGTTCACTCTGTTATACAATTCAATCCTAGGCCATACATCCACAGAAGGTATCTGTTCTTCATCAAGTGAAGGTGTACATGTTTGAAAGTACGAGTAAAACCAATACTGACACAAACAAAAACACAAAAGTCATACATCGTGTATATTAATACGTAAATGAATAGTAAGTTGCAATAGATAATAATTAAGGAAGAACAAACAATTGAAAATACACACCTCTAAGATCATCCACATGCCGCTAAATGACTTGGAACCACGACTGCATTCATCCAAGGATCTATAGAGACGTGCCATGATTGCCGTTCCCCAATCATAACTATCAAACTTATCTAAATCTTGTACAGCTTCATACCATCCACAATAAACAACACCAGACGATTCTCCATACAAAACTTGTCCAATCAACCATAATAAAAAACACCGAAGCATATCTTTCCAACACTCATTGTTATCTTTACCTTCTCTACTAACAATATACGCTCTCAAATAACTCAACCTTAATCCCCTCGACTTCAAAATCCAGTACGACCCATCTTTCCCATCAAACAAATTCGAAATACACGATTCTTTAAAAAAATCCCACTTCTCCTTTTCTACATTCTTACTAAACGGCGGCGGCTTACCCATACCGATCGGAATTCCAGTTAACATCGTAAAATCCCACGGAGTGAAACCAATTTCAAAATTAGGAAAATGAAATGTATGAGTGCTATACCACCACCTCTCCACTAAACATTCTGCTAAACGCTGGTCATTCTTCTTAATAGCTACACGAAATAGTCTACTGAACACGCAATTATCAAGGAATTGCTTCGCTTCGGCATGCGAAGAGCTGATTATGTTATGCAATGTTTTCAATTCTTGCCATCCACCTCTAAATTTCAGTACAGCTGGTCTAGACAAACAGTTTGATATATGATCTTCGGAATCCTTTCTAGATAAAATTTCATAGTTGGCAAGGTTCACCATGTCTTAATTTTACTGTAATTACTGAAAATGTAAACCCTAGAAAAAAAAACAGTGGTTGTTTAGATGGCTTACCGATAAGTGACTTGCCGGAAATTTCGACAAAATTACATCAGTGGATCAGCTCCGGAAAGTGGTTTGACAGATAGTAAAAACCCCAATCATCTAGTATCAGTTTGATTTAAGGGGGGAAATCATGGGTAGATCCTCCGGAAAGAGAGAGAAGAGGAAAGGTGAGAGATGTGAAACGAAGACAGAAATTCCGGAATGTAATGATCCGGAAATCCAGATTAAAATAGAATACAGGAACTAGAATTTTCAGGGTTTGTTTTTTCATTTCCTAGTGGAAAGTGGAAACTGGTTCCAGAAATTTTCTTGGAATTAGAAAATGGATGCCAAGTGTATGGGCAGGTTTTTTTTGTTCCGGCATGTCTGCATCTCATTTGTCGCGATCGGCTGCAGATCACCAGTCCCCAAAAAGTGCACTTGTCTCCTGTCTAGGGCTGCACAACGGGTAGGGTGGGTAGGATATGCCCTATTTCGCCACCCTGCCTGTTTAAAGGTGGGTAAAAAAAAACTACCCACCACCCTACCCACCATTAAACGGGTAAGATCCTACCCAACCCACTAGATGGCGGGTCGGGTAGGGTGGGTGGCGGGTATAACCGGTTTTTTTTTTTCCTATGTATATACAAAAAATGCTTCCCAAAAACAAAAAAAATTGTCATTGCAAAACAAAAGTCAGTCTATCTAATTATGTACCCGATGGTACGGCCAATCTAACTAAGCAAAAATGAAAAAACAAAAGCATCCTGCTATATGTACCCAGTACCGGTACTGCCAATCTAACTAGGAAAAAATGAACAACGAAAAGCATCTTGCTATATGCACAAAGACATTTCTAGTCTCAAGAAACAAAAGTTCTATTATTTTCAAATTCTACGATGAATCCCAGCATAATTCCATGTTCTTCACGTAACCTTGTTCTTCGTATAACAATATCATCACCAAAAGCTCTTCATATGACCTTCTTCAATCATCATCTACGATGATGGAATAAGCACTAAGATCACCAAATAAATCTGCATAACAGATAAAGCCAATCAACATAAAAATCTCTTTATATGCTACATATCAAAGTTGATTAACAAAGATTAATCAAGAGTCTTATTGACACCCCTGTAAGACGCACTATGATATGCAACAACTAAGTCAAAGAAATCCTGCAACATAGAAATTACACATATACACAGGACTACTGCAAGTGAAAACAGATAGCATAACCATACAACATCTGAGTAAAAGAAATCCTGCAACTTAGCAATTACTCCCTGTAACTTGGCAATTACACATACACACACGGGACTATTGCAAGTGAAAACAGACAAGATGGCATTGCCTGAGAAAGAACCATAGTCAATCCAGCCCAATGTCGTAAAGAAGTCCACTGCAGAGAGGCTCATCATCTCATAAACTGGATAGAAGGAAGAAAACTCACTAAACATTGATAAAACGCCATTGCAGAGGATTCATCAGATCATAAACTGGACAAAAAGAAGAAAGATGACTAAACACTGACAAAATTTGCACATTAAAATGTCTCCCAACTAACATTTCGGGAAGACTGAGATGAATTCTAAAGAAATGAACTCCTTAATGGTATGGTTGCGAAGTAACTCTGTATTCCTTAAGATGGTTTATGCCTGGTCGTTTATTGTGAAAAAATTCTGCAACTTTCAGTAACTTAATATGGCCTTTATTAGGATAAGCATCAACTGAGTTAAATAAAACCTGTAGCTTAGAGATTACTCTATACACAAATAGCCAAACACCAAAGTACATGGAAAGCACCAAAGGAGCTATTTGAGTAGAAGCAAACAGGACTGCCTGACTAGTCTGATGCATTACAAAAATTGTCAATAGAAGCCAGATCCTCACAGATTACATAAGCTAGCTGCTCTCCTTTACTACTTGTGACCCCTAAACTCATTTCTGAAGTTATTTTTGCAATAATGCACTGAGGTAGGTAGTAGAAGTATAGTACATAAAATTAATGAACAGGGAAAGTTGTTGAAGATGTAGTGTAGCAAGTTTTATACCTGACTCTACGACATCATCCTCGTTCTCCTCAGCTCCAAATGTAGAAGGATCCATGTCAATTGGTGTCCGCAACCAGTTTTGCAGTAAAATTAATGCTTCCACAGTTCGAGGCCGTAAAGAACTTCTGAAGTGACCAAGAATTCGCTTACCAGTACTGAAAGCAGATTCACTTGCAACTGAAGAGATGGGAATCGCAAGTATGTCTCTTGCTATGAGTGAAAGAATGTCAAACCTAGCAACATTAATTTTCCACCAATCAATATATCAAATTTTGAACCTTCTTTATTGTCTTGGCTTGGTGAGTAAATCGGCTCCGATAAATATCTTTCCACCTCTGATTTGTCAAAATCCTCAATTCTAGAAAGCTGGTTTTTATGTTCTTCTCTACGTGCCTTGTGTTTTTTATTTCTATGTAACGTAGAACTAGAACTCTCTTGACTAGGACTACCACCAGTTTCACCTACAGACTCTGACGAGGCTACTACACTCGCTACACCAAAGTATTCTGCATTATAAGCTATAAACAAGTCATTAAAGTCCTCTTTCACTTTATCTAACCAACTTTTTACCAATCTTTGTTTCTGAAATGGATTATCATGCATAATCAGGTCTTCTACAATTACTTGCAATCCATGTTCTTTTTCTCTTGGATCTAGAAGCACAACAATAAATAATAAAGCGTTCATCCTTTTATACTCACCCCAATATTTGTTGTATTTAAGCAGCATTTTATCGCCCATATGGCTTAAGAAGAGGTTGTCGTGAGCTTTTTTGCAATCATTTAAATCTCCACGAATGTCACTGATTTCCCCCAAGAATGTATGTGAGGTGCAATAGGTAGAACCAGAGAACTCAACAGTGGCTTCGTAAAATACCTATACAAACAGCACAAATTGTTACCTAAGTATCATGTTATCTAAGAGCAACAACAGGGAACAATAATAGTAAAACAACAATTCAAAAGAGTCCAATTTAAAAAAAGAACAAATAAGAAGAACAATTCAAAAGAGCTCCATGCTTTGTTGCCACCTAACATTATTTTTTTACCTATTTAGTATTTGAACTCGTAGTGTCAAACTTTGGTGTAGCTATTAATTACCCAAGAAAGCTACAACTAGTAATCATCCTCTGAATTGACATCACTGTTCCAGACTCAGTAAAAGATAAATCACATAAATGGGGATAAGTCATTTCATGCAAAAGAAAGAAGAAAGAACAGAGGCTTGGATACAAAAAATTCACACAGGAGATATCCTTAACCCGGCAAGTAAAGAAAAAGCAAAAGATTAACTATATTAATAATAACAGTGGACCTAGTTGAAACTTGAGAGTTGTATTGACAGAGGCTACTGTATGAATAAGAGGACCACTAAGCTGTCAAAATTCAAAGTGGAAAGTTACTTAAAAATAATCCAAATGATATGTTCTACTAAACTCAATAAGAAATTGACTTAGTTTTCTCAAAGGGGCAGGGCATGATAAGGGAATCAATTAATTACTTTAATATAAAGATATACCATCAATAACATTGATTCTTTAACCCACTACCTTACAATGAGGACTAAGCACGAGGAAACCTGTCCCAGCAGCAAACACTTCTGAGTAATGTTTCCTCCTAAAGAAACCGAAATTTCGATGCAATAATCAATTATTGATAAACCCCAACTCAATTCCGAAAGCTTAATTCCAAAATTAAGAAAAACCCATTCAACATATTTTAGACAAAAAAAAAAACCATTCAAATCAGAACTTATGTGATTATTATGGGCTACGGCTTACCTAAGATTGGACGTCAATCAGAACTTCTCCATCATATTTGCCGGAATTAGACTGAGTAAATAAACCAACTGAGTAAAGGGTTTTAAGTTTTAACCAGGACCTTGAAAGATGAACATGAATTTCAGAAGAGGTCTAGCGTTAGAACTGGGATGGGTTTCTGCCGATTTGAGGTGAAGAAGAAAGACGATTTGGGGCGAAGAAGAAAGACGAAAGACGAGATGGGTAGATGAGAAATCAGGTTTCTATTTTACCCCTCATATGTTTTAAAATAACGGAACAATTGGTAGGAAAAAAAACAATGAAAGGGTTAATTTGTCTTTTTAATATTAGGTGGGTAGGCGGGTAGGATAGGTTAATTTCGAGTTTCACCCGTCACCCTACCCATTTGATGGTGGGTAAGGAATCTTTAACCGTCACCCTACCCGTCAAACGGCGGGTAGGGTAGGATACGGGTAAAACAGTGGTGGGTAGGGTAGAAATGGCGGGTAGGATTGGGTATGTGCACCCCTACTCCTGTCCTAACCAATGACAAGGTAATACGTGGACAGGTGCAAAAATTAATAAAAAAAAAAAAATTAAGAGAGGACAGGGGACATGGGAGGGTGGGGAGACAGATGATTTGCTCTCGTCGCGATCGGCTTTACTTGTGTTGCCAACTTTCAATGTAAAAAGTAAAATATGACTTTGTGCACGTTCTACGACGGTGGTGGAATCAAAATACGTTCCTTTCTTATATCGAGGGCCATGGTTGTCTCTCATCGAGACCAACTCCTCCGAGTCCATCTGAAATGTTTTAGAGTAGTGTTGCATGCAGTGACCAAATTAGAGGTGGCTTACCAAGGTTGAAGCCTCCTCAAATTTTGGAAAAGCTTGTTTTGTCCATGTATTTTTCATCGTTCGTGAGATTTATCCCAGGTACAAATTTGAATCAGCCAACTACTAAGCCTGTATTAAGATATGCAACTATAGTTTGAGACTCTCTTTTTATGTTTCTGTGAAACTCGATCCCATATAAATCCTTGATACGATCTCATCCGTTTAAAGATTCAAAAGACAAAAGTAATGGACACATAGTCATTCTTCAACTTCGTTTTTCTTATATAAAAGATCAGTTGAATGAATGACTCACCTATACTCTATTTTACTTAGATAAGGTCAAATCTTATTAAGATAACACACCATGGGTGTAAGTTATTGTTTTACTCTTCCTTTTTTTATTTTTCACTCCTCATGTTTGACCAGAAAATTAAATAACAAAGGTGCGGAGAAGAACATAACATCCCCATGTATACTTAATTAGTTATTCTTTGCCAAACTTAGACAAAAATAGTTATCCTTTGTCCAAAATAGTTGACTGCACCATTTAACTAGATGTATTACTGGTTTGGTGGTTCGTTTTTCATTTTCTTCCTCCGCAAACATAAATATATTGAAAAAAATTTAAACGGCATAAGCGCAAAGCAACGTTCCAAAAAGCAAAAAAGGACGGCTTAATACCAAAAACGCAACTACTTCCGAGTATTGAGCATAAGAAAAAAACTCTCGAGCTAAAACCTGATATGCAGAAAAGAAAATATAATATGTCGCATCACGTATGGTAGCCGCATTTATCAATATTACATTCCAGGAAACAAAATAGAGTACCGGTGGGGAAAAAAATTAGCCCACCCGGACATAAAATCCTGATTCCGTCGTTGGGTGCTGGATAAATTTTTGATGGGTTTTTTTTTTTGTCGGGGCATGATGGAAAAATCACATGTTAATATATGTCTTTCTTAATAATTCTTTCAACATACTATGTTTCCAAAAAAAATAAAAAAAAATTAAGATAATTAATATTCCTTCCAGAAATATATATATTTTTTTTGTTTTTGGAAACAAAATCTGTTTGAACACATGTAACTAATTTTTCACACATGCCCTGTGTAGGTGTAAATTATCTACAGATCCAGGTGGCAACATCCTAGACCCAGTGCACCCAAATACAAAGAAACGCGAAGTATAGAGCAAAGATTAAAGAGCGCGAGATTTAAGGAAGCCACGTGGATCGGGCGTAATAATGTCGGACAAGACTTGACCCAGACTTCTGATAAAGCTGACAAGATAAGGCGGGATGGGACAAACGAGGAGCTACAGTCAAATAGGAAAGAAAGTGTGGAACACATCGGCTGATCATAAGGGCGACTATCGAGACAGCCGACATCGCGTCAACAGAGGACCATAAGAGATTGGCTCGAACGAAATACAGGCGAGGAGCCAAGATGCATCGACTGCACAAGACGACGTGATTCGGCCCGATCACAGAACAGCTAATTAGATGTAACAGGGTCAACATTCTAACTTCGTTGTATAAACTTTCTCCTATAAATAGCGGGACTTGTATTCTAGAGAGGTAGGTTGTAATTTTTGGGAGAAAAAGGAGAGAGAAACCCGAGTTTGCGTGAGAAAGAAGTGAGTGAGAAGTAAGTTCATCTTGTAAGGAAATCCCACTAAGAGCAACACCTTTGTAACACCGTGAAGTAATAAGGTTCATCATTTCACCCCCGTGGACGTAGGTAATCATACCGAACCACGTATATCTTGTGTTCATGGTTGAGTGTTTACTTTCGTTTGAGAATAGTGTACATTTATATTCTTTGGATGTAGTTTGTAGTAAAATGCATCTACATTTTGGCGCCGACTAAGGGGAAATGACTAAGATCTACGGATACCTTGCCATTAAAGTCTTCAGAGACGATCAACAGCTCCTCAATACACGTTAATGTGTTGGAGTAGAAGCTACGATGAACTCTGTTGGCCGAAGTAATGGTTGTTTTGAGTCTTTTACTGAGCATTTAAAGTCATAGTAGTAGCACCGTCTTCTTAGCGTCTTCAACAGTTTGATCGACAGAAAAACTTCACGAGCTCACCAGCGACTAACAGTTCGGGTTAGAAGCTACGTGAAGAATTTGTTGAAGGGACGACTGTTCGTTCTTGATAATTGTGTGCTTGTTAGCGTTAAGCGAGTTGTTTTTAGCTGCGGTAAGAAGTTGGGTGCTCGGAGTTACCAAAAGTTAGCATTTTAGATGTTTCATCGTGTAATGAACTATTGACCTTGTATAATTCTTAGCCGACGGTGTAGCGTAAGTCGTCGGAAAGGTCATAATTAAATCTCGAAAAAGTGGAGGTGGTACAAGTTCAAATTAATTCTAGGGGTTACTTGCCGTACTTTCTAAGCATCACGTGCATAAGATCAATGATTTGGAGCATGTAGAACAAAGGACAAACCAACTTAAATGCATAGGTCGAGTACTGAGAGAGCGACGTCAGACGGAGTGATAGTGACGGGGAAGTGAGTAAATGACAGATTCAGCATAAGACCAAAATAGGGTAGATAAACGGAACCCACGATAACCAAAGTTGACCTCGCATAGTGATGATGAGTCGTAGAGTCGAACGTTTCGCTTTTTTTGTCTGTGCATTTTGTTAGAAAAATCAGGTCGAAGTAAGGGGTTCTTTTTCGTATTTGCTGACGTAGGGACGGGCGATACTCGGATTATCACGCAACGTAACAAATGGCTAGCACTTCAGGGACGATAATGATGTTGAGGAATCGCACGGTCACTAGCAGCATCATGCAGGCAGGGATAACGGGGCCGAGGAAAGGGAACAGTCGACAACCACCGCCCGAGGAATCTCATGCAGCTGCGCGAGGGATGCCTGTTGTAGACGAGGAAGTAGATTTGGGGCGGGATGATAACACCTTACCTCTGCACTAGATTATACTAACTCAGAGAAGAGTCGATCAAGTCGATGGACTCACAGCTTCAGACACCGATGACGATGAGGAAGCACTAGAAGCGCGAGCTCAGAGATAATCGACGAGGTGACAGATTGAACACCAGAAAGCTTTGGGAAGGGAACAAGAGCGTCTTAGGAAGATTCAGTTGGGGCGAGCAATAGCAAGTGACATCGGCCCGACAACCGTTCAAGCTGTCAATCATATAACCAATCCAATACCGCCCCCACCACCCACATCATACCATTACAACCTCGGCCACACCAACCCAATGGACATTCCAGTCATGAGAGTACGGACCCGACGTTGTTGTCCATTTTGGAGAGTCAGAGGAGACAATAAGCGGCATTGAGGGAACTCCAGCAGCGGAATTTATCCTTGGAGTATGAGAACTACCAACAGCCCAGATCAAGAGGGTCGTCAAGCCGAGGAACATCGGGTTATCATGGCCGATCTGATCACTTGCCACCCATGATGGGGCAGAGTAACATTAATCAGCCCAATCAGTCAGGTCAGCCGCCATTACCTCCGGTTCCCCCAATGCAGAGATATGGACCACCCGAGGACTCTTCCACCGATGAAGAAAGGCGAGGAAGGGACGGGCGACAAGATCAGACAACTAAAGCCAAGCTTAAGGAGTTGGAAGCAAAAATCAAGGAACTTTCGGGAGGAAGCGAAGAGGATAAGCTGGCCGAGATTATGAGTGAAGCCGAGAAAACTCCTTTCTCTCAAGAATTGGAACAAATGCCGTTCCCACCTAAGTGTACTTTACCTTCATTCCCCTCTATATTTGATGGAACTGGCGATGCAACCGAACACCTTAAGATTTATACCATGTCACTGATCCAATGGAGAAGTAACCCGGTAGTTATGTGTAAATTATTTCCAGCTAGTTTGGAGGGCGAGGCGCGAGATTGGTATTATTCGCTCGCACCTGGTTCGATCAACGGGTACGATGCGCTAGTCGAGGCCTTCCTTGAGACCTATATGCATAACAGTCGACCTCGGCCAAGAATAAACAAGCTATTTACCCTCGCCCGAAGATTCAGAGAGCCATTGAGAACCTTGACCGACAGATGGAGGAAGCTGTGTACTGAAATTGGGAAGGTACCGGTGGACCAAGCCATCTTTGGGTTTGAAAACGCGTTGGGGAGGTCGGACCCCATTTGGATTGCCATGTTTTCTGAAAAACCTAAAACCTTAAAGGAGATGAGAAGAATGCAAGAACACTACATCGCCTTGGAAGAAATTCAGGCCGAATCAAGAGATAGAGTGGTACAAGAAGCCAGTGCTGAAGTCGGTACTGAAACTAAAACGGTCACGGATGACCATATCAGGCGATCATAAAAAAGATCGGACCCTCCCCGAGGAACAGTGAGAAGAGGGAATGGATGGCCAAAGGGAAGAAGCCAAAGCAGGAAGCCCGATCGTATACCCCACTAAACGCTTCTTTGGAAGAGGTGTTCAAGGAAGTTGAGAAGAGGAGCGACATCAACTACCCAGCATCGAGGGGGGTACAGTTTCAAGAGACCCGAGATCATCCCGAATACTGTCACTACCATCAGTATAGGGGCCATTCCACCAATAACTGTCGAGAGGTGAAAGATATTGTTCAACACCTAATCCGCGATGGATATTTGAGGCAGTATGTCCGCCACCCCCCTTCGGCCGGAAGCAACACCCGATGCGCCAGTTCATCAAGTCCGCATCGATAGGGCAAACCAAATCGTAAACACCATTTCACATTCGGCTATGCAAAACTACACTCTCGGCCCAGTAATCACCACTAGGATCCATAAAAGGGATCGTGACGGTAAAGAGATATTCAGCGTAGCCAAGTCTCTTCCCATGGAACCCTGGATGACGGTGCCCATATCGTTCTCGGCTAAGGATGTCCCGACAAACGGACAGGCACACAGCGATCCACTGGTCATCACACTGTTGATTGAAAAGTGGGGGGTAAGAAGGATTCTTGTGGATATCGGAAGTTCAGTCGAGGTGTTGTTCTACGACACGTTCAGAAGAATGAAACTCTCAGACGATATGCTCGTCCCATCCACATACCGTATCTACGGCTTCAACGGCACAGTAACCATCCCGAAGGGCGAATTAAATTTAATAGTTTCAGATGGTGGTGGCTACCTCGACACACTAACTACTTTCTGTGTAGTCGACGTCGCTTCACCTTATGAGGCCATTATCGGGCGCCCATGGGTTGCGGGGATAAAGGGCGTGGCATCGGCCTACCATCAAAGGTTAAGGTTCCCGACTTGCAAGGGAATAGCGGAAGTTATGGGCGACTCCCAGGCGGCGCGACAATGCATGAAAGTTGATATAGAAATAAATGAGCGACGGCGAGCTCGGCAAAGGAAAGAAAAGAACAAAGAAAAGGAAGTGAAGGCAGCAAAATAATTGGAGGAGGCGATTTCTCAAGCGGTCCTGGAACACGAAACGCGAGAACAAGACCCTTTATAGCAATTAAAGGAAGCATCCCCATCGGGAGACCAAATCAAACTTCTCGACAGTCGAGCCGACTAAAGAAGTAAACTTGGGAACGATAGAGGAACCTAAAGTAGTGAGGATCGGGGCATTACTATCGGACGAAGAAACCAGTAAACTCACGACGCTAATAAAAGAAAACATGGAGGCATTCGCTTGGAAAGTGCATGATTTGGAGGGTATTGACCCAAAGGTCTGCTGTCATCACTTAAAAATTGATCTGAAGTTCAAACCGGTTAGACAAAAAATGAGGCGTATCGCGCCAGAATTGCAAGCGGCGGTCGAGGTCGAGCTGAAGAAGTTACAAGAATCCGGAATAATAAGGAAGTCCCACTACCCGCAGTGGATATCTAACATGGTCGTGGTACCAAAAAAGAAAGGGGGAGTCCGAATATGTATTGATTTCAGCCACTTGAACAAGGCCTTCCCGAAAGACAGCTTCCCCCTTCCCAGTATAGATCAATTAGTAGAATCAATAGTGGGATACGAGGCGATGACTTTAATGGACGGATACATGGGATACAACCAAATACCATTGGTGCCCGAGGACCAGGAACACACCTCCTTCTTCACGCCAAGAGGATTGTATTGTTACACCAAGATGCCATTCGGACTTAGGAATGCTGGGGATACGTACCAGAGATTGGTAGGCGATATGTTCGAAGACAAGATTCACGATACCATAGAAGTTTACGTGGACGACATGTTAGTTAAGAGTCGGAAATCAATAAACCACGTCAGAGACCTTCGAGAGATCTTTCAAACAATGAGGAAACACAAGATGAAGATTAATCCTGCCAAGTGTGACTTCTAGGTCACATCGGGGAAATTCTTAGGCTACATCATCACTCCAAGGGGAATAGAAGCGGATCCCGAAAAGGTACGAGCCGTCCTTGACATGCCATCTCCCGCGACGGTGAAATACATGAAGAAACTAAACGGTTGCATAGCCGCATTGGGACGATTTGTGTCACGATCATCGGACAAATGCAAGGCTTTTTACGACATCTTGAAAAAAGGAGAAAAATTCCGATGGACGGACGCACGCGAAGAAGCTTTTCAAAGTATCAAGCTACATCTAGCTAGCCTCCCGGTTCTTCAAAGGCCTGAGCCGTCAGAAATTATCACTTTATACTTAGGCGCGACACCCTATTCCATAAGTGCGGTATTGGTTAAAACAGAGATGGGCGTGGAAAAGCCGGTATACTTCGCCAGCAAAACTTTAAGTCCGGCCGAGAAGAACTACACTAGAATGGAGCAGATGGTGCTCGTGCTAGCCTTTGGTGCCTCTAAACTACGAACATATTTTCAAGCTCATCGAATACGGGTGCTCACCGAATCGCCTATCGAAGCGGTCTTCGATAGTGCTGGGCGATCGGGGAGAATCTCCAAGTGGGGAGCCATAATCAAACAATATGATGTGATATACGAGACAAGAACCGCGATCAAAGGACAGGTAGTGGCCGATTTCTTGGAAGACTTCCCCCTCAGTGATGAGGACGAGGTAGAAGATATACCGGGAATGACAGAAGAACAAGAGGGGCCGGCGGACCTGCTAGCCGCTAGTAGCCCAACACGATGGGAAGTATTTGTTGATGGGGCATCTAACAAAGACGGATCGGGTCTCGGGTTGGTGTTCACCACGCCAAAGGGGAGGAAGATTGTGCATTCGTTCAGGTTAGAATTCAAGGCAACGAACAACGTCACTGAATATGAGGCGGTGATGCATGCCTTACGGATAATTGTGGAAATGGGGATGCATGAGGTTCGACTGACTAGTGACTCTCAACTAGTGATCCGGCAAATTACGGGCCAATACGCTACACACGATCCGGTGCTGCAAAAATATTGGGATCTCCCCCAATTTTACATCAAGCAAATCCCAGATATTAAATTCCGTCACATCTGCCGAAAGGATAACAGACACTCGGATGCTCTATCATACATCGGCTCACAGTTAGTAGACCCGAGAATTGAACGGATACGCGTTATGAGGCTACTTAACCCGTCTATCCCTGAAACAACAGAAGCACGGATCGAGGTGGCCGTTAACACAACCGAGAGATACAAATAAGGCGACTGGATAAAGCCGATACATCAATACTTAGAGACGGGGGAGCTACCTAAGATTCGTCCCGAGATGAACAAGATCAAAAGTAAATCGGGCGCATACGAGTTAAGGGGGGGGGGGATCTTATATCGGAATTCCTACCTAGGGCCACTCCTACGATGCTTAAGAATGGAAGAAGGCCATATAATCCTACATGAGCTACACTATGGGGCGGCTGGAAATCACAGCTCGGGAAGAAGCTTGTCGGATAAGGCAAAAACAATGGGCTACTTTTGGATGTATATGAACGAGGACGCAAAGCAAATGACAAGAGCTTGTGAAGAATGTCAGCGTTTCGGGAAGAAAATCCATGCTCCCGGCGTACCGTTAAACTCGATCATAAGTCCGTGGCCTTTTTCTAAATGGGGAGTGGACATTGTCGGGCCGTTACATGTAGGAACAGGGCAAAGGAAGTATTTGATCGTGGCTACGGATTATTTTACCAAGTGGGTAGAGGCGGCACCACTGAGGCATATTCCAGACAAAGATGTTTTTAAGTTCATTTGGGAACATATCATTTTCCGCTTCGGGGTCCCGGCTGCCATCGTCTCTGATAATGGAAAACAACTACAGGGCGAGAACATTGATCTTATATTTAACACTTACAACATCAGGAAGAGCAAAGCTACCCCGATTTACCCCCAGTGCAATGGGCAGGCCGAGATCACTAATAAGACCATCGCCGATAACATGAAGAAGAAACTGGATGGGGAATATGGCAACTGGTGCGAGGAATTATATAACGTCCTATGGGAATACTGAACCACACGGAGGGAATCTACGGGGTTCTCCCCTTTTATGCTTACCTACGGAACCGAGGCGATTCTACCAACAGAAGCAATGATACCTACCACAAGAACTGAAGCGTGGAGGCGAAACGTGTCGTCCGATCTGATCTTGGCTAAACTCGACGACTTGGAAGAAACAAGAGAAATGGCGCTACAAAAAATGGAAAATAATCAAAGGAGGTTACAACTGGAGTACAACAAGCGCGTTCGACCAAGAGAGTTTAATCCCGGGCAGCAGGTATTGAAATTTCTATCTGAATGGGAGCGCGACAAAAAAGGCGGAAAACTAGCACCAAAATGGGGCGGGCCATATATAATCGAATCTAAGGCGGGCGAGGGATCGTATCGACTAATGCGACTCGACGGAACAAGAGAGCTCAAACCATGGAACATTCGATTCCTGAAACTCTATCATCCTTGACGGGCAATGCGAAAAAAAAAAAAAAAAAAAAACGGTAAGCAAACGTGTCTTCTATCTCTGTGAAACCGTGAGGGGTATGGGATAGGGCACAAGCGACTAATGGTCATTCGTACTCGGGACAATTCCAGTATGGAAGTGCCGAGGTGACTTACACTCGAATGGTCATTCGTACTCGGGGCAAAGCCAGTGTGGAAGTGCCGAGGTGACTTACACTCGAATGGGCATTCGTACTCGGGGCAATGCCGATTGTGGAAGTGCCGAGGTGCCTTACGATCCTGGCTATTCGAACTCGGGGGCGATGGCAGTGTGCAAGTGCAGAGGTAGCCTAAGGGTTCTGGTGGTTGGAAACCAGTTCCAAAGGTTGTTTAGACGCGAGGTCTACTCAGCTAGGTGGCCTACTTACATCTGAAAGGTCACCACCATCGCAAGTGGGCGTGTCCACTTGCCCGAGATTGGTTGATCGATAACCACTCGGGACCATCGAGCCTATAACTAGGATGACTGATACCCTTCCACTGAATCCAAAGAGATAGTGATGAGATACCCCGATCAGGACATGGCATAGGGCCCGATGACCCTCCTTGTTGGGTGTGTTCGACAGAAATGGTTAGAGTTCTAACATATAAAAGCAACAATTGCAGGGCATAACACCAGGAACAAAAGCGAAACAAATAACGTCGTGCGTTAATCAACAAACGGTCGGGGCAACATGTGGAACAAGAAACAAATCGATCGTGTCGTGCAACAACCAACACCCAGAGGAGCATCATACAAAATCAAAACCACATCGATCGCATGGTACATCAATCAACAATCGCCAGAATAACATAAGAAACAAAAGCTAAATCGATAACACCAAGCGTCTGATAACAAAGTACGGAAAGCATCGCGCGGACATACGAAATGAAAAGTTTAGCGGAAATGAAACAAACAACATCGGTGAAGCAGCACCCCCATTAAAACGAACAAGCGAGGTAGCGGAAATTAAAAAGGGGAGAAGTGTTTAGAGCGATTTACAACCCGATGGAAGGGGAAACATAGTGACGCAGCACCACAAAAAGAAAGCTTAAACCATGGGAGGAGCCGCGCCGGCCTTCCTCTGCGCGACCTCGAGCCGCTTCTTCTCCACCCAATCCATAATGCCAGCCTGAACTTTCTGATCTAACTCCTCCGCATGGGAGACCCATTCATCCTCGAGTTGTTGGGTAATCTGGGAAGCGTTTTCCTCAGCCTCAGCTAACTTGAAGCCCAAATCGACCTCGGCCTGTTTCAATCGGCGAACCTCCAGATCAAGCTCCTGCGAACGTTTTTGCGCGGCTACAAAACCACAAATATAGGATGTTATTAATCGGATACAACTTAAAATTTTTGCAAGAACAAAGCGCGATCTGGATCTAAAAAATGGCCTCAACACATCGGCTAAGAGACCTGACAGGGCGGGTAACACCGACTGAAGCGACTCTACCGACTTGGACAACTCATCCTCGGTCCTGGACAACTTCATGGTTAATTCGTTATAATGTTGCTCGTTGAACTCGTTACTAGGGCAATACTTCTTATGCTCGGCCCAATCGTTCATTAACCGATTACGCGACGCTTGGAGAACCAAAAGCTGCGATCTACTCCACTCTAAATCGCCCATAACTTTATCAAATTCACGCACTCGGCCCAATAAATAGCTGTTAGCTCACTCCACCACATCCTTATCTCTCAATATTCGTCGGCGGTCCTCGTGAAGATCTCAATTCTGTAATTGAAGAGCGTTTACCCTTTGCTCCAAACTCGTGGCTAAAGTAGTTTTTCGCAAAGCAAGAAGGCGAGAAGATCCCAAATGAGCCCGTAAATTGTCCATCTCGGAAGGATCATAATCAAACCGGCGATGTCGTTCTAACTCGTCCTCAAGACTTGCAATCTCCTCAGTTTGACGGTCTATTTTGTCGTCTTTGTTTGCCATTCGTTGACGAAGATTTTCCACAAGGTCTTTCTCAATATCCCATTTTATCTTCAGAATCCTAAACTCCGAAGTAGCGTCTATACCTATACGAGATACCTCGTCTAAGAAGAAGGATACCCGACTCAGGATACTGGCACGATAAACTCAATAAACACAAGTCAAGAAGAATCATATACCTTGAGCATCGGCAAGTTTGATCTCCAGCTCGTTCGCGCGACCCTTCTCATTCTGAAGTTGAAGTTGGAGGGACTCTATCAAATTTTATCTCGAAGGCGATTGGAGGCATCCAAGCATACACGGTTCATGATCTAACACAAACAAACGAGTTTGCATCATAAGCGACACTAAGGACAGAAATCAGAAGTGGGGCATTACTATACAGAACCGAGTCGCTCACCACAGTGTCAAGGAGATGTCGCCATAACAGGGTACATCATTCAACATTTCTTCACCAGTATACTTCCCAAAGTCGGAGGAAGTAAGCGCACCCAAGGAATTCATGATCGGTCCAGAAACAGTGAAGCAAGTCTCGGCGCTCGAAGACGATCCCTTAGTAAACCGGGGCACACAGGGAAGCTCTACCGGAACACTAGCAATAACCTTCTCTACGGCGGGCGTCTCCGAGGGATCCTGCTGGTCTCCCCCACCTTGTTCACCGACTTTGTCACCCGGCACAGTCTCTCCAAACAACTCATCCTCATCGGAAAGATCAATGAGGGGGCTCTTTTTCGGCGGTGGATTAGTAATTTCTTTACCTCTACCAGGATTACGCCTAAGCGGAGTAGGGTCGACATCGTCAACATCATCATCATCGCGCCTCGGGTGTTTCTTCACAAGTGTCTCGTCAGAACATGTGAAGGCAAAAAACAGGGGCAAGTACATGTCCTTATAAGGGAATCATTATGTTTGTTACCTTCCCCTGGTCTTCCTCAACCCTTGTGCCATCACCTATTTTCCTAGACCCGATAGTTTTTGTGGAACTGACCTGAGATTTTCAAATAACAACAAATGACTAAATGACGCCCGAAGCTAACAAGATAGAAATCAAGAAAAGCGCGTACCTTATCGGCCTTGTCATCATTAACCACCCAGAAAGAATAGGGCTCGGCGGGAAAAGTAGGCGACGGGAAGTCACCGTGAAGGATATGACCTCGGACAAGAAGCGGAACTCGGGGATAGGTCGGATCATTAGAATGTCGGGCTTGCCTGTTGGAACCATGGACGATAGGATCGGCATCCAGCATCATTCTTTCGACACCCTCGGGCATAGTTTTGACCCGATGAGGACTTGCAGCAAACCCAGCAAGATCGCCCAAGGTCGAAGTACCAGCTCGATAGTTGACAAGGAAATTAGCAACGGTATACTCAGGAGCGTCCTCGGGCTTGTAGGTCGACCACTCGGCAGTAGAACCATGACCATCGCGGCCATCCCTCCACTCATTCATAATTCGAAAAGTATTGCCAGTCCATTGAGCTAAAGCACGAGAAGGCCGAATCTGGGACAAAATCTCGTAATAAAATGGGCTATCAGGGTTGTATAAGGGAAGACGAAGGCCTAGCTCCAGCTGACCCAAGGTGATGACCACACAATTAGCCGATTGCTCGTGCTTCTTCATATCGGTTTTCTTCAAACTACCGTTTCGGCCCGAGAGAAGGGTCACTTCGTAATTTTGAAGATCGTACGTCTCCTTCAACTTCTCAATGAACTCTTCATCGGAAAGATATTTCATCCTTTTCTCGGACCTTCACGAAATAGAAGAAGAGCTATCAGCAAAAATAGATCTCATCGCGCAATCATCATACCTAGAAGGGCTCTCAAGCAAAAACAGAGAAGCAAGGGGGGGAACATCAAACTCGGAAAAAACATCATCAACAGACCTCTTTTCATCCATGGAAGGAGAAGAATCCATTAACGAAGATAATGCAAAACTCGGTTTTCAACAAAGAAAGATGAGGCGACAGCATCTACTGTAACGATCGATGAGGAGAAAAGGACGAAAGAAAATCAAGAAAGCTAGGGTTTTTTGAGAAGCGTAAGATATGAAAAAACTTGGAAGAAAACCACAGCAGCAGAACAGAAGGACAGAGAAGAAGAAGGAAGAAAGGAGCGGGCTATTTAAAGAAGAAACTTTGTAACCGACGCTGACGGTTACCAGTCATAAAGTGGAAATTAGTGGGGGGCTGCATGGCGGGATTAGCGGCATGGGAGAAGACATGGGCGGTTAAGACGATGTTCTTCCACTCGTGCCTCCCACACGGGTGGAAGAAGGTGCATAAATGTAGGTGTAAATTATCTACAGATCGAGGTGGAAACATCCTAGACCCAGTGCACCCAAATACAAAGAAACGCGAAGTATAGAGCAAAGATTAAAGAGCGCGAGATTTAAGGAAGCCACGTGGATCGGGCGTAATAATGTCGGACAAGACTTGACCCAGACTTCTGATAAAGCTGACAAGATAAGGCGGGACGGGACAAACGAGGAGCTACAGTCAAATAGGCAATAAAGTGTGGAACACATCGGCTGATCATAAGGGCGACTATCGAGACAGCCGACATCGCGTCAACAGAGGACCATAAGAGATTGGCTCGAACGAAATACAGGCGAGGATCCAAGATGCATCGACCACACAAGACGACGTGATTCGGCCCGATCACAGAACAGCTAATTAGATGTAACAGGGTCAACATTCTAACTTCGTTGTATAAAATTTCTCCTATAAATAGCGGGACTTGTATTCTAGAGAGGTAGGTTGTAATTTTTGGGAGAAAAAGGAGAGAGAAACCCGAGTTTGCGTGAGAAAGAAGTGAGTTCATCTTGTAAGGAAATCCCACTAAGAGCAACACCTTTGTAACACCGTGAAGTAATAAGATTCATCATTTCACCCCCGTGGACGTAGGTAATCATACTGAACCACGTATATCTTGTGTTCATGGTTGAGTGTTTACTTTCGTTTGAGAAGAGTCGTACATTTCTATCCTTTGGATGTAGTTTTTAGTAAAATGCATCTACACCCTGTTAAGAAATGCCCATATCAAAAATTTATCCAGGGCCGAACCTTCAAAATGTTGTAGAACATCGATAAATTAATTATCTCGCTAAAATAATAAAATTCTCTGATCTCAATAAGGCTTGTCGATAAATTGATAATTTTGTTAAAATGATAATTTGTTTTTTGTCTCAAGTATATTATTTATTTATTTTTATTTTTTGAAACGGTCAAATTTATTTATTAAGGGAATCAATTGTTAACATGCGTAGCATCAATTGTTAATTGAGCTCTAATCTCCACTCAAGAATCAAACCAAGTACTAGATAGATTATCCACCATAGCTAGTTTAATTTGAGAGGATATCAGCTACTTTATTTCCTTCTTTAGGAATGTAGGAACATCTTCAAGAAGGGAAGAAGTAGAGGAAGAAAAAAGAAATCTAATATCTTTATGGAGGGCTGGTATTTCAGCAAAGAAAGAGGCGTCGGTCAACTTTTTGACGGATCCTCTTGAAAGGAGATCAACACTCAGGCCAGCAGATGTTCTTATTTTTGGGTGGGCTAACGGAAAACATAAGTGTGTTGATCTTACTGGGGTTTCTCCATTAGTAGGCATCGGGCAAGGCTCTTTCACAGTTGGACAGGCAGCTTTGAAAGCTGCCTTGGGGAAGATAACGAAGCATGAAAAGTCATGTATTGATAACAGACATGCTTTTATTCCCTTTGCCTTTGACACTTTTGGGTATTTAGCGCCAGAGGCGGTTGGACTCCTAGAGAGAGTTCAAAGAGTCATGCACAGTAATGTCATGACTCCCGATTCGAGAGAGTTTGTGTTTAAGAGGATAGGGTTTGCTATTCAAAAAGGGCTTGCGGCGCAGCTTGTTGCTCTCTTGCCTGCTATGTAATAACTCGTGAATCTATTATTATGAATAAAGGAACTAAAAATGAAGTAAATATATATATATATATATATATATATTTAATTATATATCAAGTTGCAATATTGTCCTTATTGACTGCATCCACTATAGTTTTTGCATCAAGCTCAAAATGAACCTTCTCTAGCTTAAGACTCTTCACCCAGTTCACAGCTTCCCACAATCCAATGCATTTAGCTTGCTCTACACTCCTTACATCCTTCATGTAGATGCACCTTACTTCTTGCAGTGTACCTGCACAATTATGAATGATTAGAACAATTCGACTGTCTTTATTAGTATCTTGATATGAGTCGTCACGGTAAACATAAAATAAATCAGGAGTAGGTGGAATCTAATGAGTATTATTACGACAAATTTTACTGTTAGTACGCTGCGAAGGATATTATAAAGTTGCATGCTCCTCAATGAAACTTCTGCATATCTAAATAGTTTTATCTGGAATGGGGTTTATATTTTTGAAAACTTTATCACATCTATCTTACCAAAGGCACCATCCAATAATATCTCTTTTGCAAACCTCATTCTCAGAAATTTTTCTTGAATGAATATCACCAAACCATCACAAATCCAGTACGAAAAATGGAGGGAGCCACTAGAATACCAACAAGACATAGTATACCAAACTAGCCTTGACAAATATTTGCAGTCTGTTAGAACATGAGATGGTGTTTCTTGAGCCTGTCCACAGAATGGACATTCATCTGAAATACCTGGAATTACAGTACTACGAGTATCTCTAGTAGGTATCAAGTTAGAGATGGCCTTCCACATGAAGTGTCGTATCCTAGGAATTAGAGGGAGTTTCCATAAAGTTGTGTAGATTTTTCTCATTCTCGGACCAACAAAGACCGTAGTATATTGTTCTTCATACATATGACAATAACATGATTTCACAGAGACATTACCTTTTCTTTCTAGCAACCAAAGAAATCTATCTTTTTGCCGGTTGTGAATAGCAATACGAAGTATACAATTGATTTTTTCTGGTTCAAACAATTATTGAAGAAGATTGTGATTCCATGCAAGTATCATGATTAAAAAGATGATGAACATGCTTGAAATTATGATGAATGTTGCAACCTTATTTCAGAATAGGTGGGGTTGTCAGTTCTGGAATCCATCTGTCTTTCCAGATGAGAATTGTAATTCCATCTCCTAAGCCCCCACAAATACTCTTATGTATAAAATATATTTAAGAGTTCATGCTTTTCCATGACCAATTTGTATTTGTCTTCTTTTTAAGGTTAAATAAATCACCATCGGCAAAATATTTATCCTCTAAAGATTTGGTCAACATTGACATAGAATCAGAACATAGTTTCCAGAATGACTTAACTAGTAACTCTCTATTGAAGATATGCATATCCCTGAAACCTAAACCACCTTCTTGTTTAGGTGTTTATGTTCTTTTCCAAGTATAACAATGTGATGGCCTTTGCAATATTTTTTGTTCCTCTAAAAAGCTTGTTGAGTGGAACTCTTTTTGTTTATAGTAATCTTAGGAAGTTTGAAACTAGTCATATGATGGATAAGAATAGAATTAGAAACATTTTTAACCATGAAAGATCTTGCATTATTGCAACTACAGTTAGAGAACTTGTAGTCCATCTTGTCTACTATTATAGAGAATGGGATACGCTTGTTTTGACCGACAAAAAATGGAAGACCAAGGTATCTTATCCACTTCGATATTAAAGCTAAAGTAGACTGCTCATTTACTGAAGTTAATCAGCTGATCGGAACAAGCAAAGAACTTCTCAATAACTTGCAAAAGCTTATGAACTTGTGAGTGATTAGCTTTTCAAAATAAAAGACAATCATCTGCAAAGAGTAGATGGTTAATCTTAGGTGTTAAACGAGATATTTTCAAACCTGTAGACTGACCTGTTTTTTCACAGTAAGATAAATATCTTTAGAAGGATTCCATAGCTAATATTAACACATAAGGTGACAATGGGTCACCATGGCGAATACCACGAGAAGGCGTAAAAGATGATTTATGACTTCCATTTAGCATGACTTCTATCCGAGTTGTTCAAATACACTTAAGTATTAGCTGACAATATTTTTTCGAGAAACCAAACTTTTTTAGAATGTCAATCAAAAACCTCCACTCAAGTCTATCGAATGCTTTGGACATGTCCATTTTAAGAGCACGATATCCACTTTTTCCTTCATTCTTCTTCATTGCGGCTTGCAAAATCTCTTGAACAACACATATGTTTTCAGAAATTAATCTTCATGCTGGTACATAGGTTGATTGCATACGAGAGATGATATTAGAGAGATGATATTAGAGATATGCTTATTCATTCTCAGCGCTATGATCAATTTATTTCTTCTAGCTTGTGTGCGTGTTATCTTTGTAATCAAAGAAACTCTTGTATTTTTATTAAGTTGTTTTAGATGGAATCCATAGTGAAAGAATGACTTAGCCATCTTACATACATCATCTTTAACAACTTGCCACTGAGTTTTCCAGAAGCAGGGAGGGAATCCATCCTGACCTGGCGATGTTCATGGAACCATAAATAATAAAACTTGATATATTTCTGACTCAGTAGGTATTACCTCCAATTCTTGATTATGTTCTTCTTTAATACATTGTGGTATATGCTGGAGAAAATGCCAACTGTGAACTGGAGATGAATTAGTCATAATTTTTTGAAAGTGGTTCATGAGAAGATTGGCCAAAGACTCTCTATGAGAAAACCAAGACCCATATGGAGATAGTAGTGAATCAATCCTGTTACAAGATTTCCTTTTATTTTCTCCAATATGAAAATATTTGGAGTTTATGACCATGTCATTGTAGAAGTGATCTCTTGATATTTGTCTGTTAGAACTTGATTGAATGTCATTGAGAATTCTGATATCTTGCTCAAGTTTGATAACTGCATCAGTTTTAGCATTAAAAACATCTGCATCTTGCAAGTGAGAAATTTCAGATTGAAGTTGTGAAATTCTATTATTAATGTTATCAAAAATGCTTTTGCTCCAGAGAGATAATAAATGTCTAGTATTAGATAACTTATTAGTCAGAGCAAAAGCATGAGAGCATGCATAATTGTTAACCAAGCAGACTTAATTTCATCACAACAATTATCATGTTGTAACCATTGTTCAAAAAAAATTCCATCTCCTACTAGTGACTCTATTTTGTTTATAAAGGATCAAGTAGAAAATGGGAGAGTAATCTGAACCATTTTGAGGAAGATGGCTGAGAATAGAGTCAGGAAAAGCTAAACACCACTTACTGCTATTTAGTATTCTATCTAATCTCGACTTAATTTTAACAGTCCCAGGTATGTTACTAGTCCAAGTAAAAGGCATACCACAAAAACCCATGTCTAAGAGATCACAGTCACTAATAAGTTTAGAACTTCACTAGAAGTAGATTGATATGAAGATGTATTTCTTTCAACGGTAGAGAGAATAATGTCTAGGTCACCTAAAAGAACCCATGGAAACTTAACAGATTTTCTAAGATCATTGATGTACGACCATTGATCAACATGTTCAAGTCTATAGGGTGCATCATAGATACAAGATAAAAACCATTCACCTTTACTAGAATCATTAGTAACTAAGGCACGAATCATCTTATCAGATTGGTGGAAAATATCTATAGAGAAACCATCCTTCCAAAGAAGTATAAGACCTAGCCGTTCCAATTGAATGGACAAAAGATTTATTTGGCATGCCAAGAAAGCTAACTAATCTGAGAATTTTATCATCATTCATTTTTGTTATAGAGATAAAAATTATGTCGGCCTATGCAAATTGTTTAAGAGAAACAGATGATCTCTAGTATCTTAACCCAACAAACCTTGATAGTTCTAACTTAGAATTTTCATTGTCAAAATTAAGTGAAAAGGATTATTTTCAAGGAAAAAAGGAAAAATTTCGAGACAGAAAATTATAAGTAGTATTGTACGGAATGAAAACTTGAGCAGAAAGAAAATAATTTAAACATTATGTATAGTTTGAATATACCGTGTTAGCAGAAGCTAGCCTCATTCGATGCATGAAAGTACTCCTTTGGATTATCAACTACTTCATCGATCATATCATGCTCCATTTCATCAAACTCATTAAAACATTATTTTTTCCAGTACCTTGTTCAACGATATGCATGTGTAAGTCATGATTTTGCAGCACCGGATTTGGTTGACTTCTTGAACTTTCAACAGGTTCATGTTTTGTATTCCTTGATTTGGATCTCCTGTTTCCCTCATGGTCATCTATCTTCTCATTCATTTTGTTTCTACTGGCTTCACATATCCTTTGGATTAGTAGATACATATCATCAGTTATTTCCACCCCATAAGCCTTTGCTAGTTCATGGAATTAGTTAATGTACTCATCATTTGTGTACCTTCTAACTTTTAAATCATCTGCTACATTTGCAGATTTCTCATCGTTATGATCAATAGTGCAACACTACGTACATTTACCATGTGGTTGCCTTTCCCATTGATATCTTACCCAAGTTACTCCTCCTAAAGCCGTATTCCACCAACCTTCCCTGAAGAGCGATTTTTTAAGATCAATCTTGACCCTTGCAGTTGTCATACTACCAAAAGGTGGTCTACAATTTGGTGGTTCTGTCCAAATTTTAGGACCTAGTTCCACTAGAGTTTCATCTATCACTTGTACTGAATGATGTTCAAGCATTAGATTCTTGAATTAGACCGTCCATTCCTAGTGAGAGAACTGCCAATCTTTCAATGGAATGGAATCATCGCATATCTTGAGATTCAGATGACATCTTTATACATTCCATGGACCCTTCTTTAGAATGACTTCCATAACCTCTACAGAGTTAAACTTGAAAACAAAGATATTTTTATCTAAACGTCTGACTTCCATTGTTCTATATTGTTTCCATTGAACATTAATTTCTTTCCTAACCACATATGTTTCAATGGGATCTTTAGAAAATAGCTTACCAATCAAGATGTGGCTTCTATCTGATGTGGAAACAGTTAAAGCTCTAGTTGAACCCACTGCCCTTCTCATCTGTCTAGCACAGATATCTCAGATATTAGCATTTTGAAGCTGGTTTGTAATGGATGAAACTTGATTGTTTGATGAAGAGAACATTGATACGAAATAAGATAATCTCAAAGATATTAGAGTTTGAGAGTGGAAGGAATGTTTTGATGTTACTTGCTTATATATAAATATGAATAATGGTTAATGAATAACCATAAATAGTTACAGAAAAAAATCACCAAAATATTCATGGTTTAGCAAGTCCATATTCAGTGTGAGAGGTTGATATATTCCTGCATTGAATGAGTACGAGGTTGACATTTTTTGTGAGATAATCAACATTGAATGCTAGCGGATGAGAAAAGTCCGACTTGAATATGTATTTTCTTGACTGAGAGTTTGTCACGGAACAACTATACTTCCTCCAATTACGCAATCTTAAATTTTAAATTTTGAATTATTCCAAACTCGAACTTCTGGCTGTGGTGATTCAGATCGATAGTGCAGACTCAGAATCAAAAGATTCACATAAATCACTGAAATCATATTGAAGGATGTAATAAGAGAAGTAGGTAGATGTATTCAAGATGTTATTAGACGTTACCAAGTAAGAGTTGTAGGGTTTGCTTAAATAGCAGGCAACCCTAGATAGAAAGCGATAAAATGATAACAACATACAGATAAGATAAAGGAACCCTACAGAAAGGGGCTGGGCTTACATAAGGAGAAGTACTCTAACACCCCTCCTCAAACTGATGCTGAGATCAACAGCATTAGTTTGTTCGCAAGAGTGTGAAAAACACAAGAAGATAAGCCCTTGGTGAATAAGTCATCTAGTTGGGCAGATGAAGAGACATGTTCCACGGTCATCGTGCCAATATCAACAAGATCCCTGACGTAGTGATGATCGATCTCAACGTGCTTAATGCTTGTATAAAAGGCTGGGTTGGAGGCCAGAAACTTTGCCCCCATATTGTCACAGTAGAGTTGCATAGGAACGGTTAGAGTAATGTTCAATTCTTGGAGAAGACCATGAAACCACATGACTTCATCTGTGAGTTCACTTAAGGCCTTGTATTCGGCTTCAGTAGAGATTTTGGAGACTGTCTGTTGCTTTTTGCTTGACCAAGAGATAAGAGTAGAGCCCAAGAAAACACAGTACCCTGAAGTTGAACACCGTGTATCAGGGAAACCAGCCCAGTCTGAGTCAGAGTAGCTAGTAATGCAAGAGATGTCACCGGTTTGAATTGTAATTCCAGACCCCACCATGCCCTTTAAGTATCTGAGAACTCGTTTTGCTAAGCAGAGATGAGTGGTAGTAGGAGAATGCATGAATTGTGATATGTAATTGACTGCAAAAGTGATGTTTGGTCTGGTAATCATTAAGTATTGCAGAGCACCAACTAATATTTTAAACTCTAAAGGGTTTGTAAGAAGGGTTCCATCATGAATGGAGGCCCTCTTTTCAGCTGTAGTTGGAGTAAGACAGGGCTTGCAGTATAGCATATCATCCTTTGTAAGGAGATTTATAGTGTACTTTTGCTATGTAAGAAAAATAATATCTCTTGCAAAAGAAAATTGAGCTTCAACTCCTAAAAAATAATGAAGGTCTCCTAGATCCTTCATAGCAAATTTGGTGCTCATCTGTGAAACAAGAGAGTTGATGAATGACTCAGAATTACCTGTGAGGATGATGTCGTCTACATAGAGAAGAAGAACAGCTGTCTGGTCCCCACAGTGGTAAATAAACATGGAAGGGTCTGAGATTTCCATGATGAAACCGCAATCAAAGAGAAATACACTGAACTTGTTAAACCAGGCCCTAGGTGCCTGTTTAAGACCATATAGAGCCTTGTGTAGACTGCAGACTTAATTGTGTCTTGAGATGTCTACAAATCCCTGTGGTTGTTCCATAAAAAATTGTTCATTGAGGTCTCCATGCAAAAAAGCATTGGAGACATCAATTTGTTTTATATACCAGTGCATAGTGAGAGCAATAGTGAGAATTGCCATGAATGTTGATGACTTGACAACTGGACTGAAGGTTTCATTGTAGTCTAGTCCATCTTGTTGATTATAGACCTTTGCTACTAAACAAGCTTTGAATCTGTCGACATCTCCTGTTGAAGTGAGTTTAACTCTGTACACCCATTTGCACCCCAGTATGTTCATATCACTTGTTGCTGGAACTAGAGACCAAGTGATGTTTTGCATAAGAGATTTATATTCATTTTTCATAGCTTGTATCCATCTCTAATCCTTAATAGCTGATTTATAGGTTCTTGGTTCCTTAGGAATGGTCATGACAGTATGAAAGGTATAATGAAATGAGTGTGGGGTGGTGAAATGAGTGACAAAGTCTGGTGTGTATTTTGGTTTTCTGATGCCATCCCTTAACCTAGTAATCATAGAGTGAGAAGGAGCTGGTAGGGTAGATGCAATGTCACCTACAGGTGCTTCAAGCTCAGCAGTATGGTGAATTTTAGTTTCAGGTTCATCTTGCTCAGCGTAGTATCAATTTCTTCAGCTGCAGCTAAAGTGTGTTGTGTTGTATCTTCAGGCAGGCATGATAAGATATCAGGGAGAGTAATGTTGGACGAAGATGGATAGTTTATACAGGTACAAAATGGAAAACTTGTTTCATCAAAAACAACATGTCTTGAGATGTATATTTTGGTGGTGTTGTTGTCATAACATCTGTACCCCTTGTGTATAGGGTTGTAACCAATGAAGGTGCAAGCAGAGGAATTTGGGCTGAGCTTGTCACTCTTGTAAGGTCCTAAGTAAGGATAGCATAAGCATCCAAAGACCTTTAGGAAAGAATAATCTGGTAGTTTTTGAAACAACACTTCATATGGAGATAAAAATTGAAGCAGCTTTGAGGGTGTTATGTTAATGAGGTATGTGGCAGTGTGATAGACACATTTTTGTGTCTGAATTGTCCTCAATGTCTCTAATGTTAGTGCTTAATTTTTGTACTTATTTTGGTGTTTTTATGTTTGTGTAGGTGTTTTTGGAGAAATACACTTGTGTGGAAAAAGTTGCTCGAAAAGTGCTTTTTGGACACCCGGGGAAAATTACTAAAAGCACCCTCACCTTGGATAAGGGCACCCCAGACACCCAGCGGTTAAAGGCGCCCATGTTTTGGATCGGGGCACTTCACCTTCTCCATTTCAAATTCTGGTTTTTGGCGGAAACTTAGTTCTACAGTGGCGAGAATTTAGGGTTCACTTTTTGACGGGTTATAAGGAGATTCAACCATGAAATTAATTGGGCTTGTTCCCCTTGGCTAAACAGGCCTGGTATGGTCGATGTTTTCGACTGAATTTGGCTAGATAACCGTGCGGGAGAAAACAGGTAGTACGTGGTCGGAAGTGATAGTCACGGGATTACAGCAAATTTAGACGTGTACTCACGTGTTTGGATAGTGTTGGGTCACTTAAAGAAGCGTGTAGGAGTTAAATAAGGAAGTTTCAACAGCTGCAGACGCGCTGGAGAAATGTTTTAGGGAATAAAATATTTCGAGAAGAAGAAAAATAATGGAGGATTATATGAAGTTATGGCGAGATTTTTCGGTCTTTCTTTGGGTTATAAATAGTTGCTAAGGTCGTATAAAAGGGGATGGAGAGTTAGGGGTTAGAATATAGCGAGAGAATCGAGTTGCAGAGCTTGTCTCTCGCTGCGCTTCCATTGAAAGAGAGGACGAAGAACAAAAGACCACCAGAATCAGTCATTTATCCAACAATAACAACGACAATCGAAAAGGGTCGTATCGCTACGGTGTTAGCGACACGTAGCGTGTATCGTTCTTCGTAATTATTTGTATTTGTAACATGAGGTTTTGTAACGCCCATTCACCGTTGCAAACCTTTGTTTTATTACTTTTCATCCTTGTAAGAACCTTTTTGAGCAATGAAAAATTCTTTTGAGCGTGTTTCCAATATGATGAGCTAGACCCATCACTAGGACGGCGGAGGAAGACGAATTTCATACATGGGTAAAATTATTTAATTCTTTTTATGACTTTTGCATTATTTTAAATTGATTTATGATTCGATAAGATTAGTTGTGATTCAATTATATGGGTTATGCTTTGTTTAGATAATCTATGCTTAGGGGATACAATTAATGTTTTGAGGATCCACTTTGGCAAAATAAGAGTCCATGTTTTTATTTGTTGAGCGATAATTGTTAAAAGAATTAATTTTTGAACCTTTTGTTGTGAGTTTGGCGAAACATGAGTCCCATCACATCTCTTCATCTTGTGACAATTTTTGTATATATTTTTATCTTATTTTAGTTTATTAAATCCTAAAATCATCTCATCAAGTCCGAGTGAACGACAACCTTTTCTTACCACTTTCTACAATATTATTGATTCACATCAATTTTTAGTTGGTATAGATTTTATATGACCAAATTAACGATTAAATAAAACCTAGTTATATTTGCAAGTGCACGGGTCAATTGTAGTATCGATAGCAAATGCGGGTCGTTCCCACGAGGAGTGTGAAATACTCTACTAACTAATACCAAAAACTAAGTAATCAACAAGATAATGTTTTAATGAGAGTTTTTGAAATTAGGACAAAATAAAATAATAATAATTCTGACAATAAACAAAATGGGAATGGGGTTATTAGGGTTTTCGGTTTCCACCAATTAATTATGCAAACTCTACTAATCTTTTAAAATATATTCCATGCATTATCAAATATTGTTTCTCCGCTATAGTTTTCTTCGCTTCTTATATATTGATCCTAAAGCATTAACTATCTATCCTTGCATACCACGTCCAGGGATTTAACTGAAGCACGAAATATCAATTCAAAAGCATAAATAATCTAGAAAATCACGTGAGCAATTATATACCAAGCTATTATGAAAAAAAAAACTAATAATCAATCAACCCATTATTAAGCATATAAAGTAGAGTTTTCATAATCAGAATCCCCCATATCGCATCCATCCAACTCATAGTTGTTGTAATGAATATCATCTCCACTTTCTTTTCATCTCATTCTTCGACTGTTTCAAGTCACAAGCACAAATCGAGTTCAAAGCCAAAACAAACTAGCAACATTTGTTGTTCTCGAAGTCACAGTCAGCTTTCTCCTTCAATTGAGTAGTACTCCCTACTGTTATGATCCTTGGTACTGGCTATATCACTAACTCAGTAATCACCCCATACTTGTGTGCAGGTCTATCTCCTTGCATGCCTTGTCTCACTGCTGCATGTTAAACCCATTGCTCCATTGATTCAGCACCATCGTTAGGCAGAAACCCAGTATCAATCCAATTCAGTCAATACTCATCTCCATTCGAATTTAGACAACGGCAGCAACAACTCCAAACCAAATTCATCCCGAGGTGCTAGTCGAACTCAGTCCAGACCACTACCAACTGCAGACCCCGAGCAACATCTCCATCAACTGTACCTTCACGGCAACTGCAGGTCGACAAACCCTGACAGTAACAGTCTATAGACTGCAGTTCTCGCTTTCTGACCCTCTGAGTCTCGGCCACAGATACCACTCTGTCCATCTCAGCCAACTCCAACTACTGACAAAACCCACAACACCACTGCAGTAACCTCTTTACTGCCAATTCCAGTCGCGTCTGCTCTCGGAAACCACACAAAACCATCCAACCAACACCAGCTGCAACTAATGTCAGCCATCTTCCATTAACCACGACCACAGCTTCTTTGGTTGTTTTCACGACACTCAACCAACACCCATCTGGCCATCTGCTCTCAAGCCTTCTATTCCATGACCATTATTCTTCCCTGCCAACAGCAAACTCCAGTTCATACTGCCAAGATCTTTGGCAGTACTTTGAACCAAAATCTCCACGTTCATTTGCAGCTGCTTTCGGAAACCGAAACCCCAATTTCAGCCGACACAATTCAGGTCAAGTATCACTCGAGACTCCATCTGATTCAACCAAGCACCCAATATTCTCAAGCTTAGGCCACCGTCACCATTTCCAATCGATTAATGCCAAAACCCAAAATCGTACTCGAACTCAGGTGACTGGGAATGAACATTCCAGCCATTACGTCTTCATTCTCTACAAATCTCGTAAGTCCACTGCATGCGTCTGATTCCAGCCATTAGAATATTCATACTTCGAATCTGAGAAGGAGGACATAAACTCCACCACTTGTCTCACCAGCTTCAAGTCTGAATAACAAAGGCAGATGTGGTAATCATTTGTACACGTCCCACTCCTAAAACACCTTGTGCAGATCACATGTTTTGGTGACCAAACATATTTCTTTATTCCACTAAATCGGGTCGTGACCAGCTGGCTTATGTGCTGCTGATATATAGAAAATACCAGGCCAGCTACATTTTGTCATTTTTGTCGCAAACGCCAATGTTTTAGATGCTTATGCTCCCGATAATCAGAATTGCTTGTACTTTCTGTAAAAGCACTAAAATAGTGTTGTTAGACAAAATATCAAGTCTAGCTAATATAAATATGGGTATAAAATGTAGCACATACGTGCTTATCACAGTGAGAAAGCTATCAAACCAGAATTTCTTTGGGAGGCAAGCTTGAGACATCAAGGTGAGACCAACTTCAGTAATATGCATGTGTTTCCTCTCTGCCACACCATTTTGTTACTGAGTATGTGGGCATAAGCAGCAAATGGTGATGCATGATTCATCCAGAAATTTTTTGAATTGTCCCTTCATTAACTCATAAGCACCATCTTCCTGAAAGTACTTGATGTTGACAGAGAAGAGTTTCTCATTTGTAATCTTGAAGTGCTTGAAACATGCTAAGCTCTCTGTTCTATCTGTCATTGGAAAAATCCAATGAAACCTGTTGTAATCATCAAGAAAAAGGATATAATATCTATATCTTAAGTGAGAAATATGTGGTGAGGGGCCCCAAATGTCACAATGCACCAGCTCAAGTGGACTGCTTGTAGTTCTATTAGATGTTAAAACTGGAAGTCTCTTGCTCTTACCAAGTTGACAAGAGTGACGAGAGAGAGTCAAGGACACCAGGTGTGAGTACTATGTGTTTGTTGTGAGATCTTGTGAATAATTTTAGATGCAGGGTGTCCTAGTATTTTGTGGCATGTAGAAGGGGAGGCTGTAATGGATACATGAGATGAAGTAATATTAGCTGATGAGGTAGTGGAGTGAATGGGGTATAAGTTATTATTGATAATGCCCTCAGCTAAGGTTTGATGTGTAGTTAAATCAGTGATTTCAACCCCCAAGGAGTAAAACCAATAGAGAAGTGATGTTCTCTAGTGAACACACCAACAGAGATTAAGTTCTGTGTAAGTTGATGTACAAATAAACATTTGACAAAGTAAATGAGCCAGTAGAAGTATGTAAGATTGAGTTACCAACAAGTGTAATAGGTATATGATAACCATTTCCTACCATTACTGTTTCTGTCCCAGTGTAAGGAGTAGAGTCTATCAATAGTGAAGAGTCATAGGTCATGTGACTGGTTGATGCAGAGTCAGGTAGCCAAAAAGGTGCAGCAGGGCATACTGGATGTTCTAAGATGTGTGAGTTGACCAGAATGGATGTATTTGCTTGATGTGTAGGGTCTTGTTGTTGGACTGAAGTATGAGCTTGTTGTTTGTTGCGATTGTATTGTCCATTGTTTCTTGATTGAGAATGTCTAAATATACATCTGCTAGCTGAATGTCCTGTTTTTTTTGCATATTTGACATTCCACAGCAGAGTAATCGATAAAGGTGGGTGAAGATCTTTCTGGTTGTGGTTTAAAGGATGGTTTATCACCAAATTTGGAAGATGATCCAGGTGAGAATGTATTCTTTGTGAAAAAGGCTGAGGATGTACATAGATTCAAGAGAAGCTGTAGTTTCAAGGTGATGGTCTTTAAGTCATTGATCATGAGTGGCTATCTTAGATTTGAGATCAGCAAAGGACAATAGATTTTCACGATTTTGCACAAAAATAAAGAAGTTATCATAGTCTCTTCCAAGCTCATTTAACACATACATAACTAGATCACTGTCTACAACACGTTCATTAATAGCTGCAAGAGAATCTGAAATACTTTTAACCTCTTGGAGATACTCGGTAATGGATCTGTTTCCACGTTTGACTGATAGTAAGCGGCCTCTCAGCATGGATCGGCGAGTAGAGAACTGATTTGAGAATTCCTTAGCTAGATAAGCCCAAACTTCAGCAGATGTAGAGCATCCAAGAACAGAGCAGGAAAGGGAATCATAAAAAGTAGCATTTAGGCAACTGTTGACATATTTATCCCATTTTCTCCACTTGCAATAACTGGGATTGTGGACTTTTGAATCTCCATCTTTGATGAATTCAGATGGTGGTTTGATGGATCCATCTAGATATCCAAAGAGATCTGTGCTAATCATAACTGACTCCATCTGATTTTTCCAAATAAGAAAGTTTGTTTTATCCAATTTCATAGATATATACAGTGATTTACATTTTGAAAAGGAAAGGTTGTAGTGGTTTCATAGTGAGGTTGTGTGGTTGTTGCCATTTTTGTGTAAAGGTAAGGTTGGGTTTTGAAAACAGTAAGTGATTTTGAGGGATTTGAAGTCTTGAAAGATGTAAATCTGTGAAGTTTTGAGATGTATTTAAGTGGTGGCGGCGGAAGAAATAACTAGGATCTCCCTTCCTGATACAATGAAAGATGTAATAAGAGAAGTAGGTAGATGTATTCAAGATGTTATTAGACGTTACCAAGCAAGAGTTGTAGGGTTTGCTTAAATAGCAGGCAACCCTATATAGAAAGCGATAAAATGATAACAACACACAGATAAGATAAAGGCACCCTACAACAAGGGGCCTGGGCTTACATAAGGAGTAGTACTCTAACACATATACATGATACAAGACAAAATACTAGAACATACTGTTGAAATCCATTCTGAGTTTGATAATCTGCAATAATGTGCATCTTTGAAGAAGATGATGTGCATCTTGCTCGAGAATGCAACAACGCTATCTTTATAAGTAGTACGTACAAAACAAAAGTCAAATATAGGATGCCTTCATGATTAATCACGAATAGGGACCAACAAAAAAAGATTTGGGAATCCATTAGATTATAAAACAATTTTAAGAGTTTTAGGAAGTAACTGAACTAAAATTTCACTTCGATAAAAAACTAAAAAGAAGCAACAAATCATGTTAAAACACTAGGAATAACCTATTGAAAAGAGTTAAAAAAAATGAATACACTTATGAATAGAAGACAGGATGAAGCAAAGAAAAAAAATATGAGAAAAATGCGATGATTAGAGTGATTTTCATTTGGGTGGAAAAATTGTTGAAGATTCATGGAGATAAAAAAGATTGTGTTTTCTAAATCTCAATTTTTCGGCCGAATTTTTAAATTTAGTGTTTTTAAGCCTGATATTTTTAGGGGAGATTCCAAAAGAATTAGGGGGAAACAAAAAGACAAAATAAGTTGAAAATACTTGTATGTCCCTTCATAATCGGTAGTTTATTTTTTTATTTTTTTATCTACCGATTGCAAAATCTTATTTTTGGGGCAACTATATATTCGGTAGTTATATGAATTATTTTGACTACTGATTATAGGCTCAACCAGATTAGAAAAATAGAGGGTTTTTGTAAAATATCATTTTGGGGAAACTCTATATTCGGTAGTTATATGAGCTATCTTGACTAAGTGTGCACACGGTACGGTTCGGCTCGGTTCTTGCCGAGGCTGAGTACCTGTACCTCCCTTGCCTCGGTTCCAAAATTTTGGACCGGTACCTATACCTTGTACCTTGGCTCCGGTACCATTCGGTACACTTACGGTACCAAGCACGGTACCAGTACCAGGCGGTACTTTTTGAAGTCTTGGAAAAGTCGAAGCAAAACTGGTCCCTCTCGCAGTTACGAAATATGTTGCTGTGGAGGACAACATTGATCTATACCCCGCTTCCATCTTCTCCAAAATCCCTTTTAATATTCCTTCCATCCTTTTCCCAAGTATTTCCACCTAATAAGAAAAAAATTTATCATTAATTATAATCGAACAAATTCAGAATCAAAATTAATTTAAAAACAAATTTGATTATTTACATCTGTAACGCGATGATTGTTATTGTTTAGCTTCATTGTTAAGCTTGATTCAGCCATTTGTTGAATCTCTTTAACGTATTTATCATCAAATTCAAGTTTTTCTAATCTCCTTGGAAGAACTGATGCTTTAAGATCAAAATTATTATATTTACGAATCTCAATATATGTAGCTCCTGATTTTCTATGTAAATCATTTAGTTTCTCTTCTAATTCATCAATTTCTTCCTCTAATACTGAATCTACATTCTTTCCTTGATAAAATTTTTTGATGAGAAGAAAACTCTTCCCTGAGAAGAAAACTCAGAAAGAGAGGAGCTGCAAAGACGATGGAAAAAACAGAAAATGAGAAACCCGATTAATCCCTAAATCTAATGGTTATTATTGCTCGGTACATTCGGTACGGGACGGGACTTGATTAGGTCCGTGTACCTGTACCTCCCTAGCCTCGGTTCTTAGATTTTGGATCGGTACCTGTACCCCCTTCCTCGGTTCGGTACAAAAACAGGTACGGTTCCACCGGTCCCGGGACGGTCCGGCGGTCCGGCTCGGTTCCTGTGCACCCTTAATCTTGACTACCGATTATGCTAGGATTTCGGTAAAGAGGTCCACTGTATAATCGGAAGTCAGGATACCTTCATTTACTACCGATTATAGGCTCAACCGAAATTCAAAAATAGAGAATTTTTGCAAAATCTCATTTTGGGGATACTCTATATTCGGGAGTTAAATAACCTAAATTCACTACCGATTATGGTAGCATTTTACCCAAAGGTCTACTTTAATAGGGAGTCAAGATAACTTTTTTTACTACCGATTATAGGAAAATCAAAATTCAAAAGATAGAGGATTTTATTTGGGGATAATTTATGTTCGGAAGTTATATAAACTAAATTGACTCCCGATTGTGGATTAACTTCCCGATTGTAAAGTTATCTACCGATTGTAAGGGTAGTTTGGTCATTAAAAAAAATGAGAGATAAGAGATGGCTACATTTTACGTTTGGATGACCTTTTTTGTTTTTCTGTGTCTCCCCTAATTCTTTTGGAGTCTCCCCTAAAAATGCCAGGTCTTTGAGAAAGAAATCCTTAAATTTATCAACAATAACTCTCATTGGTTTCTAAAAAACGTGTCTCAAGCCAATTTATCGAAATATTGGAGACATGTTTTTGGGCATACCAAAAAATTATCGGGTATATTCAAGGTTCGGCTCACAACTCTTTTTTTTTTTGCCTAGATTTGCTAGTTTCGGCTCACAACTAGACAAAATGTATGCCCAATAATTTTTTGATATGCCCAAAAACAGCCCTCAAATATTGTTATAGGAAACATCAGGCCTGTCTATTACATATACTGTATGAGCCGACCGGCATAAGCCAGGCCCATATATCAAAGAGGCTATTCTTAGTTCAACTAAGCCAGGCCCATAAATCAAAGAGGCCTTTCTTAATTCAATTTTGTTCTGTTTTATACTTAAGAGATTTTAAGACTCATAAAAATCTGGCTTCAAAATTTCCATTAAACCCTAATTATCTCTACAAAGAAAATAAATATGTGCGAGAAACCCACTAGTTAACCACTAATATGTATGTGATTAACCACTAATATGTAAGCGAGAAACCCTAATTATCTCTGCAGAGAGATTTTTGAACAGTTGGTCCAGAGAACAGTATGTGAGTTTGTGGTCACAGGTTCGAATTTTCCTGCGAGCATAATTTTGATAACCTAGCAAATCTTTTTATCTCTTTTCTAATCTTTGCAGGCTTCTATGATCGATCTGTTTTTGAAAACTGTTTAATCTCTCTTATTTTATCTATTTCATTTTCTCAATTTTATGAGGAACTAATCTTTCTTTTCTCCATGTATTTTCAGTTTGTTATGTCTCCAATGGCATTTGCCTTAGTTTCTGTTGTGTTTCAGGCATTTGCAGAGTATATCATAAAGCGTTTGCTTAACGGATTGTTCAGTGATGTTATCTATTTAATCTTTGGTGATTCCATTAAGAAAGTAGACTACCGTTTCAACTCAGTTCATCTCTGGTTTGGTCTATCCCGCCTTCAACTTCAGTCAACAAAATTCAAAATTCAAAAATTTTGTTATTTTAAGAAAGATGTTTTCCTAATTTTACTCTTTTGGTTAACAACCAGATGTTATTCTTTCCTAAATAAAAATTATTCCAGTCCAATCTGTTGCCTTGATTATCGACAGAATATATTTTGGCATTCAATTCCATCTATATCTCAGAAGACATATTTAAGCAAAAATCCTAACCCTATTAAATCAATTCTTTCTCTTCACTGCATAAACCCTAACACTGGTTATAGTATGGAAGAAGGAAGTAGTATAAAAATGGGCGAACTGGTTAACAAGTTTAAGAAAGCTACTTTAGATTTGGGAGACATCAATGAAGCAGTGATTCTTGGGAAGGATGTTAATTCTGGTGATATTGAAGATTCAACTTGGGAAGCAAGTGCTATTGGGAAGATTATTATGGAAGGAAGAATGAGTTATGACATGGTGGTAAAATACATTAAATTTACTGGCCATTCTTAGCTCCTGAGGATTTGAGAATTGTTGAGATTGAACCAAATCTCATGATTTTTAAATTTAGCCAGTGGGATTTTCTTAACACAGTCATCAATGAAAGACCATGGATCATCAATAAGAAGCTCCTTAATGTTCATGATTACATTCCTGACATGGTCTATACAGAAAAGCAATGGGGTTTTCAACAATTTTGGATCCAGCTACCATACCTCTTGCCAGAACTAATGAATACTGTTTCTGTAACCAAGATTAGTGAAATTATGGGAGAAGTCACTGGAATTGAACCAAAAGATGCTATGCCAGTTGGGAAAGATCCAGTGAAAGTATGTGTAAATGTGGATCTCTTTATGCCATTGAGAAGGGGAGTAAAGGTGATCACAAATGCAGTTGTCGCTTGTGAGAGAGATTTTTCTATGAAAGGCAGCCTAATGGCATTTGTACTGAATGCTATGTTATTAAGCACTGTAAGATGGCTTATAAAGATGCAGCTACTTTTCTAACCAAAGCTCATGAAAAGCCATATTTTTTTGGTAAACCAAACTCTCTTAGGAAGAATATATCCTCTATCAATTCAAATGTTCTTCCTGCATCTGCAAAGTCACAATTTTTTTTTGTCAAGAATGCTGTTTTTGTTCCTCCCAAGGATGGAATTGCAGTTAATATCCACTCCACTTAGAAAAACTTAATGAGAAAATCTCTTGGGTTTGGAAGGGAATTTATAGACACATAAAAACCATTAAAGATAACTCTTTTTGGACTGTTATTTGTGGTACTAAGATCAAGATTTGGTTAGATAAATGGGTCATTGGTGTTGATCATCCTCCTAATCCTAAAGATGGTTCTAGTTTACCTTCTAATCTCATTTATGTCTATGAGCTTTTCTTGCAGTACGAACTTGGAACATTCAGGCTTATTCAGAACATTTTTGATATGGATGTAGCTAATAAGATCACTGCCATGCACATTCCTAGTAATGGAAATGATAAATTGAATTGGATCCATGAAAAGAAAGGTAACTTTACAGTTAAAAGTGCATACAAAGTTTTAAGTAGCCATACTGCTGATACTTCTGGACCCCAGATGGTAAGTAATCAAGTTTGGAAATCCCTTTGGGGTTGTAGAGTTCCTCATAAGGTTAAACTTTTTGTGTGGAAGTGTCTTAAAGGAATTGTGCCTACTAGGGACAAGCTTTCTAATTATAAGCAGGGCATTGATGTGCACTGTAGTATCTGCAATGCTAATTTTGAAACTGTGGACCATATGATTCTTGATTGTCCTTATGCTAAATCTATCTGGATTGGTGTTAATGTAAATGTTAGTAATATCAAGGATGCTCATGGTAATTTGTTTAACTGGATCATTAGCTGGTTTACTACTAATGTATCCCTCCTATGGTGTTTCCTCTACAGATCAGGTACATTTCTTGTATTTACAAATGATTACAACTTGGACAATTTGGAGAGACAGATGCACAGTTGTGTTTCAAAACAAATTTCCAAATAGAAAATTTAGTATTCATAGAATTATGTCCCTGCTAGATGGCTGTAAAAAAATTTATCACTAATGTCTCTAACAGTACAGCAGTTCAACAGATACAGCTCCAATACTGGGATCCTCTTGATGATGATTTTATAAAAATTAATGTGGATGCTTCTTTTCTGAAGGAAAATTTAACAGGTAGCATTGGACTAATAGCAAGGAATTTTGCAGGAAACTGTTATGGAGCCAAAGGAACTTTCTACAATGGAGGAATGATCAAGGATCAAGAAGTGGAGCAGCTGGAATGCTTGGCAATGTATGTTGCAGTGAAGTGGGCAATCTCCAAGAAGTTTGTTAAAGTCATATTTGAATCAGATAGTGAATCTTTAGTTAAGTCAATATAAGAAGACATCTCTTATGTTCATTGGGTGAACAAAGGATTAGTACTAGACATTAAGAATTTATTTCAAAGTCAAGTCCATTTTATTATTCAGTCAATTAAAAGATCCAAGAATAGGGTTGTAGATTTAATAGCCAAGAAAAGTAGAAGAAGTGGTGCTAGTTTTGAATATGTGGATAACTTTCCACCGGATATCTCCTCTTGGTTAGAAGGTGATAATGTAAGAAACAATCTTATAGATCTATAAATTTTTCTCTTTAGAATCAAAAAAAAAAAAACCACTAATATGTAGGACCATCAAGATCAACATTTAGGCATACATTTCTTAAACCAAAAAATTAAGGGAGTCTGCAAGGCAGAATACCGGCCGCTTGTTAATTAGGGTTTCAATGGTAACAAGTTGGTTTTAGTAGGGGTATATATAAAGGAAACTGAACAAGTGGTTTAGGAGGTAGAAGAGGTGGAGATGGCCTCCCGCCATAATCGTCTAACCAGTTTCCGACAAGAAATCACATTGAACATATTTTCTAGGTTACCAGCCGAGTCGGTATTAGATTGTAAACAAGTATGTAGATCATGGAAAAATCTCCTACTGTTTCATGATGATAATTTCTTTGCTTATCAGCATCTGCAGAGACATGATAATTTCTTTGCCTATCAGCATCTGCAGAGACAACATGGCCATGGTCCTCATGTATTAGTACAGCAGAAGCATAAGCCGTTTGAACATTATCGTTATGGTTCTGAGACAATGGGTTTCGTGGCTTTTGACAGAGACGCCCAAGATTTTTGGTATTTAGAATACCATGACCAAGATGATGGGATTAATGACAAGCATCCTAATTACCGCTCAAAGATGATCAACATCAAATTTCCAGCAGATGTGTGTGGAGGACAAGTTGGTTCAGATAATGGATTGATTTGTTTATCAGTCAAGACCAAATACAATAGCATCCCTGCATACAAGTTTCAGTTGGCAGATATTCCCGACGAACCTTCATACATTTGTAACCCCATTACTAGAGAATTCGTGAATCTTCCACGGATACTGATCGACGAGAAGAAAAGCGATGATGATGTTCACATTGTGCATGGGTTTGGATACCACCCTTTAATTAATGAGTATAAGGTTGTTAGAGTTTCCTATATTGGAGCCCCCAATAAATTAACCCCAAGAAGGGGACTGGTTGAGATATATACACTTGGGAGTGGCAGTGGGTGGAGATATGTTGGAGAAACTGACTATTACTTGGGGTCAGATTATTTCGCAAATCCTAGAGGTGTTTGTGTTAATGGGCGTCTTCATTGGCTCAGTGATGAATTCCAGGATATTGTGGCCTTCGATTTGGTAGAGGAGAAGTTCCAATTGCTCCGCACTCCAACTACATGGGAGCGTTTCCCAAGAAAAATCTTTGTCGCGGGACACTGTTTGTGTCTTGAATACGTTTATTGTGACTCACTGCATTATTGTCTATTAAAGAATAATGAGGAAGACAGTAGTAGTAGTAGTTACCACATGAATGAGCAGGGGTATTACAAATCCTGGAATTGGAATAAAGAGGTCAGAATGCCATTCAAAGTGACATGCAAGATAAGAAGTTCAATATGTTCCATTACAAAGATGGGAAAAATATTATTAACCGATGGTCGAGAAGTGGATCCTTATTCAAGAGAGGTTTTGGAGTTCACTGGAAGTTGTAATTTTGATTGGAAGGTACCAGTACCACACACCAACACCTTTGTTTCTTTGGTAGCATTAGGAGAAACAAACGTAAAAGAGATTTGAACTCGATTCTATATAACCTATGCTATTATTTTTTATTTATTTTTCAATGTTTTGCGACCAACCCAAAAAAGTTGAAAACTGTCAAAATAAGAGAAAAACATAGGCTAAATGGCCATGCATTATGCTTTCCATCAAATGAGAATAAAACCTTTTACTCTAACATTATGCTTTCATACAACTATAGACACATTTCCATAAAATTTAACTCTCAAGTAATCCTTGGTTGTAATCAGTGGATAGCTTTGCCTTCTTCTTGTCTTTCATCCTTAATTTTGCAGCGCTTAGACTGGAACCTTATAATCTGGATTGCTCTCTTTTGTCACAGCACCACCGTCAACATTCAACTGCGCTCCTTCTATTTTACAAGAAACCGCAATTGTAATGACACAAGTATCATTTAATATATATCCTTTAGCAGGGTCATGGAGTTCACTAAGAGGCATGAAATTAGTCCAACCATTGTCAACAAGATTTGCTTCAAGAAATTTAGATTTCCTCCCTGCAAAACATCAGCCACATTTACAAAAACTTGAAAACCCAAAAAAAATAAATAAAAATGGTAGTGCAAAATATACGGATCACACCTTTTACAACTCTGTTATTGGGACATGTCTGGCTATGAACAGCAAAACTGAACATCGTTCCCACCGATTTTTTCAAGTCAACAGACTTCAGGAACAGTGATAAGTGATCAAACACTTTCCCTTGTCCCTTTGGATATATCAGTACTCTCCTACGATAAAAACCAAACAAATTATTTACCATGAGAGCCAGAAAAGAAACAAAAACATAACAATCAAATGCAAAGGAATTAGTAGTTGATAGTACCATTTATAATCACCAATGGAGAAAACATCAGAATGAGTTCCATCCTGAGCGTTCAACTGTGAAAAGTTAGTGATCTTCTAATTGAGCATCGAAGATGTACTGAAGGAAGTAGAAACCACATCTATTTTTGTCCCCATGAGCTTGAATTTTTTTTTCTTCTGATTTTTTCTTACAGAAGAAGACTATGGTAAGTAGTATACCTTTTTGCGTTCACTAACAGCTAGGAAGTAGGACGTGCAAGTAAAGATAACCAAACTGTTAGTATTTATAAACCCAGCAAGTCAGCTATTAGAACCTCTTAAAACTCTAATTATAGGTAAGTTTCCTAGACTCACACACAAAAAAAAAAGGTAAGTTTCCTATATTAGGATATTCCCTTCCCTTTCCAAATCAAAACCAACCCAATAGTTGACGAGTCCCGCTCGCTAGCGTCAACAATACATCGTGTGTGCAATACTACACGGCTCTGTAGAAATTCAATCTCACTTGGCTAAGTGCCACTTAGGCCGGTTCCTATGGGGAGGTATAAAAGGTGTTTTGCAATCAACGTGGTTTAAGGAGTGTGAATTCGTGCACACTCCTTAACGAGTGTGTATTTCACATTTCAATCTCTATGATAGGTTTAATTTAGGGAGTTATGTAACGAGGTCAGTGATTCTAAACATGAAGGGTCATGGGGCCATCAGTTAAATAATTAACTAATCAGAAATTAATGTGAAATATACACTCGTTAGAGAAGTGTGAACAGATTTGGACTCGTGGTTTAAGAGCCAACATCAAAATTGTTGTTTCGAAATAAAATCATGGAAGAATCGATATAAACAATTCTGTAAATATTTAAAATCAAATGCCCTTTAATTTTTTTGGGTAAAAACCCTGTCAAAAAATTTGCTAAAAAAACATGAAACCTAGTTTTTTTTTTTTTTTTGCTATGAAAAATCGCTTAACATGACAAGACAGGGGACTATAGCATTTTTGCTTCATTATTAACCACCTTGGGTAATTGTTTTATATGTTGGAGTAGAACAGAAAATATAAATGTTATCACAAAAATACGTAAAAATTGTACCAACATACATTTCATTCCGAACCACAACTAATGTCGATCACGAACGAGACTAAATGAGACAAAGTTTTGTTCCTCCAAGTAATAAAAGTTGACACATTACTAGATATGTTGCCAAAGGTACCATCTAATAATCCTTGTTTGCAATCAGCTAGAACTCTGAACTCTACAAGACCTCCTTGTCCGAGTCGCTCTATTTTTTCACAGCATCATCACCATCATCATTATAAATCGACTTCTCCTTGGATGATCTGCAAGTAACCTCAACTACAATAACACAAGTATCATCCACGATATATCCCTTCTTATGGTCGTAGAGTTCAGTAAGAAGCATGAATGAATTCCAACCGTAGCCCTCATTATTAAATTTGGTGAATTTGTATAGTTTTTATGCACAATAAAAAAATATAGATTATAGATACATAAATATGCGATTAATATAATATATCATTTGTGTTTGTGGCGTATAAACTGTTTGGAATCCCCGGGCCTAACTAACCTCGAAAACCGGCTTGCAAGGTTAGGATTTCCCAAGGCTTATTAAGCATGGGACCTAGGTTACCCTAGGCGATGTGGTACTATTTAACACCCCCCTCAACGACTAGGGCTACACTGACTGAGTGGCACGGAAGCCACGGATGCACACTGGCGGATACTGAGTGGTACGGAAACCACGGATACACGGACACTGAGTGGTACGGGAACCACGGACACACGGATGGACACGGGTAGCGTTGAGTGGGGTCTGGCTCTGATACCATGTTAGGAATCCCCGGGCCTAACTAACCTCGAAAACCGGCTTGCAAGGTTAGGATTGCCCAAGGCTTATTAAGCATGGGACCTAGGTTTCCCTAGGCGATGTGGTACTATTTAACATGTTAAGATACGTAGGAGTGTCATCCTACAGTGGATATATTCCACCATTACTCCAAAGATACGTACGTATATATTTCTCTTTAATCTAAGGATACGTACGTATATACTCTTTCTAAGTTTTATTCATATATTATTCTGCATGTAAGATATGTTTCTTTGTTATTTCCTTTTTCTCTTTTGTGTACTTGTATAAGATAAGATTGACTTCATTGTAATTGGTATCAGTTAATATACAATCATCTTGATTCCATGACATCTCTTGTCATGGCATCAGAGCCACAAGAGATTCAATCTTCCGCTGTAAACTCTCAATAAGATCCAATCTTCTGCTGCAAACCCTCAATAATCAAAGTTTGTTTCAAACCCTGAAATCCTGATATCTAGAATCCTATCATGTCTCGAGAAGACAACTCACCAATAACAGTCAAGTTCGATGGAACTAACTATAACCTTTGGTCCTTTCTCATGAGAAGTTTTCTCAAAGGAAAATGACTATGGAAATACATAGATGGTGCAGAAAAACGTCCTGAAACAATTGCCCAAGAGAAAACAGACAAAGCAGACAAGTCAGAATCGTCATCAAGTGACAATATCGATCAATGGGAGATCAACAATCATAGAATTCTTACATGGATTGGAAACACTGTTATTACATCCATCAGTATGCAGCTTACCAAATTTGAAGTCTCCAAAGAAGCATGGGACTTTCTTTCCAAAAGGTATACTCAAATCAATTTTGCTCAACGTTATAAACTTGAACAAGATATTCGATCCTTAAAGCAGCAGAATGATCATACAATATCATATTTTCACTCAGAGATGTCTGTAATATGGATTCAATTAGCATTAATGGAACCCAGATGGACAGCTGATGCAGAACTGTGGAGAAAATATCGAGAAGAAACAAGGTTAGTTCAACTTCTAATGGATTTAAGAGACGAGTTTGAATCTGTCAGAGCATCAATCTACACAAAACACCTCTACCAAAAGTGGAAGCTGCATTGTCTGAACTCATCACTGAAGAAACAAGGAAGAGAATTAAACCAGAAATCTCAGCTGTTTTTTCTGCATCTTCAAGGCCAAACTATAATACTCAAAAGAATCCATCAAGCCGTGATATATCTCAAGTTCAACGCCACAACTACTAACAACTTGGACATCTAGCCAGAAGCGTACTCGAGACATATTCAACAACATCTCAAGCTATATCTCCATACCAATGCAACTACTGCAAGGAAATTGGACATACGGTGAACAACTGCACATCATCAACATCAAGAAATATGCGAAAGAAAAGTAAGAATTTGAATTCAAGTGCATCAACAAGATTTACTGCAGCACTAGCCTAATGAACCAGAAAATAAGCATGAACCATCTCTACTTGATATTCAAGAGATGATTAAACAAATCATGTCAATTGGTAATAATTCTTCATTAGCCTCTGCACTGGCAGTTCCTACAGGTATATTCTCAACTGAGTGGTTTCTTGACTCAAGTGCTTCCAACCAAATGACATTTAATCCACACATGTTTGAGAGTATGAATCCAATAATAACTCCCAATATTCATACTGCTGGTGGATCACAATTGACTGCAAGTCATATTGGAGTGGTTAAAATATCTAACAAGTTATATATACCGAAGTACTCCTTGTCCCAAAGACTATCATGAATCTCATCTCCATTGGACAATTTGTGTGATCAAGGATTTAAAATTCACTTCTTTCCTTTTTGTTGTGTTATACGGGGATCCAAATACGGAGAAGCTAGTTGGTATAGGCCGTAGAGTGGGTCGTCTGTACCTTCTAGAGATGCTCATTGTCCCCATTCAATCTAAAGTTTAAGTTGTTGTTGTTTCAACTTCTACATAGAATTCAAGTATCTCCATTCATGTCATGTCACTCTAGGTTAGAACATGTTTCTTTTCCTTGTCTTAGATATATGATCAATAAAGGTTTGTTAGGTTCAACTCAACTAGAAAAAGAACCTTGTTTGCATTACTTGTAAGATGGAAAAACAACCAGCTTTACCTTTTAATAACAGTACAACTTTTTTAATGCTCCATTTGATCTTATTCATTCCGATGTTTGGGGTAAATCTCCTATTGTTTCAAAGGTAGGGGTTTATACTATGTGATTTTTATAGATGATTACACCCGATATACTTGGATATACCTGTTTAGTTCAAGGTCAGATTTCTTAAAGATTTATACTAAGTTTTCTACCATGGTCAAAACCCAATTTGCAAAAACCATCAAAACCTTCCGTGCTGATCAAGGGGGGGAATATATTTCAACTCGTTTAGAAATCATCTTAAATCTGAGGGTACTATTCTCAAATTATCTTGCACTTTGAAACTCCTGAGCAAAATGGTGTTGCAGAACGCAAACAACGTCATATAGTAGAAAAATCTAAAACTCAGTTACTTTCTGCGTCAGTTCCATCAAACTTTTGGGGAGAATCTGCTCTTACTGCGGTTTACACAATAAATCGTATTCTAACTGCTGTAATAGGTGGTATATCTCCATATGAACGTCTCTATGGAGAAATACCCAATTATTCTCAACTACGTGTTTTTTGATCAACTTGTTTTGTTCTACTCAAAGAAAGAGAACGTAACAAACTCAGTAAGAAGAATTCAATATGTATTTTTCTAGGGTACGGGATAGAACAAAAAGGATATCGTTGCTATGATCCCACAAGTCAAAAACTTCGTGTGTCTCGACATGTCACCTTTTGGGAGAAAATACCATATTTTTCCCTTCCTAAGAGCAAGCTTTCAGAGAATTTCACATATCAAGATCCTTTTGATATTGGTACTCTTCCTTTAGAACCAAACTCTGAGACAAGTATATCACTATAACATTCTCAATCTTCCATTCCTGATACTCAAGAAATGCCTAAATTCTTTACTTCTCCTGAACAAGAAGCACCAGAATTCTCCACTCCTGATGCTCAAGATGAACCTGAATTATCATCGAATCACTCTATGCATTATCCTGACATGGCTTTTCCGGAACAGGATCCTATGCCTGAAGAGATATCTTTGCCTCCTCGTGAAAGATGTCCCCCAGCTAAGTTATCTGACTACCATTGTTATTTGTCAACTATTTTTCCATTATATGAACCAAAATCTTACAGAGAAGCTTCTGCCATTAAGGTATGGCAACACTCAATGTAGACAGAATTGGGTGCACTAGATAAAGCTGGAACTTTTGACATGGTTGATCTGCCACCTGGGAAATCTGTGATTGGGTGCAGATGGGTTTACAAGATAAAAACAAAAGCTGATGGCAGTATAGAACGACACAAGTCTCATCTGGTTGCTCAGGTAAATACACAGGAGTATGTAATTGATTATGAGGAAACCTTTGCACCAGTTGCTCGTATGACAATAGTTCGCACTCTCTTGGCTGTTGTTGCAGCTCGTGAATGGGATCTTCATCAAATGGACGTTACAAATGAGTTACTCATCCGAACATACCATAATCTCTCACTCTTTTCTTGCTATCGGTTTGACTGGTAATGGCAAAACTGAACTCTGTATACACAGTTTTGGTCAAGTCAACAGGCACTAGGAATAGTGACAACTGTTGATAGACTTTCCCCTCTCCCTTTGGATATATATGTACTTTCCTATAAATGAAAAAGTAGGAGGATTAATCAAATAAAACTAAAAAAATAAACAAAACAGAGTAATTCATAGTACTTATATTTAGACTATACCATTTGAAACTACCAACAGATAATTCATCAGAGAGGAGTCCATCTTGAGTTTATCTTTGAAAAGTACTCGATCTTCCAAATAAAGTTAGTAGAGGAGATTTGAAATAAAAGTTGAAACTACCATTTCAGACTATACCATTTGAAACTACCATTTCAGATGACATTATGATCAGTAAGAAGCAAGGAGATTTGAAATAAAAAAATGCAAGAAAAGGAAAGTGTAGATCGAATTAAGGTATTTATAAGCTTTTCTCATAGACAGACTAAAGACTTTGAATTTGTTTGCTTGATGGTTAGTATTCTTGAGAGAGAGGGAGTTGGGTCTTCAAATTACATTAAAGAAGAACACGTTCTTCAAGACTTAATTCGACATTAAGTATTGGCTTAATTATTTCACTGTTGAAAATGGCTTCGTATGCCAAGTTAATGGCAAAGGACAAAGGGATAAGAAGTGGAAAAGAAACTTGTATTTATAACTTGATATGTTTACATATTCTATACTAATTTTTACGTAGATAACTTATTGCTTAATCAACTCGGTATCTTGATTCACAGATCTTCATAAATTTGGTGATGTGATATAAAATTTTATACGATTTACTTGGCAATAAATATAATCAAGAATTGGATAGGAAATAACTAGACTAGAAGAGAGAATTAACCACAAATTTCAGTGAATAAGAACGTTCGGGTAAAAAAAAATCTATTTTTGTATAGAGAATATTGATAATATTGATTGAATTACAAGGAAAGTTCAGTATATACCTATTTGTGTTATAAACTATTATGTATTTACTAAGATGCCCTTCGTGTCTAAGTTTAGGGTTTACATATCTTGGACAACAAGTCTTCTATTTATATAAATAGAGGCCTAATTTCTTGTATTCTACACACATGAATAAGAAATCTCTCTCTTTTTTTCTCCCTATTTTCTGTCTTTTTCTCCTTTTACAATACGTTATCAGCGTCGTAACTCATCCACTGAGCGGGATTAGAAGAAACACATGCGTGACAAGTTTTTGAGATTAAAATCGTCGGCTTTTGGAACAGTTTTGACTGTTCAATAATCTTTTTTTTGCCTAATCTTTTTAGTATTAATTGTAGTCGATTTTTTTTCTTTTCACGTTTTATAAAGCGTGTTCCGATGCTAACACTTGTTTGTCTTCTTTTCCAAGTACTTTGGCTGATCTGATCCATTAAGCAAAAGGAGATTGACACAAAACTAAGAAGTCATGCGAACTATATTCGGATTTTTCAATCAACTATACTAATATTTATTCTATTTGTCTCTTTTGCATGTTCTCGGCTGGATTCAATACCTTGACAACTACATGTTCGGTTGTCGAATTAATCAAAACTATAGTTGTGGACTGAATTAACACCAAATCTCCTACTTATGAATCCCGTCCGCGTATGTTACTGGCATTAAGTCTAAGTGCTTTGGTAAATATTTTATTTTATATTTATTATCACTTTCCAAGTTCTTTTTTTTTTCTTATATATTTTTACTCACGGTCAATCTATATAATTGATTTGAGTTACCCGGTGATATATGGGAATCAATTTAATTGAGGAATAAGGTTGGAATTTCTTTTCTTATTTGTTCATATAAAAAAAAAAAAAAAATCCATCGAATGATGGTGTGTGGTTTCTATTCTCTCAGTGAAACTGTGATCGCCAAAAAGTGATATAATTACATGCATGGTTGAAAAACCTCCGACCAATATTTTGGTATCCTTGTCCATCGAGATAGGATCATGTGATTCATATATGATTTCTATTTATTTGCAAGAAATCATCCATCAACCATATATGAACCAAAAAGTGGGATTTTCCCTATGCGATGACCAAATCGACATTTTTTTTTTTGTCGATTAAAGCAATTTTAGTGCATCGTATATACAAACCGACATTGGTTTTCTCCATCAATTCTATGGAAGGAGATGTTAAAATTGGCATTCTATGAAATTTTAGCCAATATTTTTCTTATAGTTTAACGGTAATCGTTTAAAAAACCTTTATCGATCATGGTTTTGTTTTTCTACTAAAAAACCATTGATTTTCGATTATTATGGGAAACCATGATTCCTTAACAATGAAAATGATTTCTTTATTTTCTTATTCTTAAAAAGAATCGTATAAGCCAAATGATTTGGTTTTTCCCTATCGATCCTAAAGGGATATATAAAGTATTGTTATTATGATATTAACAATTGCAAACACCAAGAGGAATTGATGCATTCTTAAGGGATATTGAGTTTTTTTTTTCCTCATGGTAAATCTCCAAAAAAAAATATTAAAATAGTTCCACTTGTTTGGAATTGGACAATAAAGATCAAAGGGTGCGCACCGGCTTGTTAGCATATCTCATTAGTCTTTATAATGACTATATTGATTTAATTTTATTTCGATAAAGAAAGTGTCCATAACTTCAATCTAAATCATTATCTCATTGACCCTTGAGGTCACGAAGTTATTGGAGATTTGTTTGCATATTTCCAGTGCTTTTGGTTTTGACATATAATTTTTATTTTGTTTTATTTTGTTCCAAAAGCGATCCATGGTTGATCCTAAATATGTATGTCTATTAAGATAAGACTACATTTTTTTAATGTCTAAAGACATATTTCATAATGAGCATATGTCTCAAATTAATCAGATAATACTCATATATGAGATGATAATATTTACGCCATAATCGTGGGGAGACTATACATTACCATATGTTTCTCTCCCATTTTGATCGAATCGAAAAAGCTGTCTACTAGGCGTGAAAATATCACATCTAGATTTTATATAAGCTTATGCCGTTTGAAAAGGCAAACTCAATCACATCTAGCAAACATGTAGCATTTTTATATATGCTACGATGATGGCTCCAACAGAGTCTATCATAATATGATTCACGTTCTCAAAATTCATATCTCCTTATTTGAATAGTAGGAGATTATCACGCCCGTGGGCATTGGTACCAGTAATTTTGAATTTTTCAAAGTATGCATACACTGAAATTATATGAGATCGTGAAATGCTAATACGATTGTCGAATATTCATTTATAGTAGCCCTGAAATAAATGATGGTGGTTGTGAACCCCTCTCAGAGAAATATCGACATATGTGATTGGTTGGCATACAATCCAAATTAAGTTGGATTAATTTCTTAATTTACGCAATTTTTGGATCCAAAACTTAACACTTTAAAAATGCCAAGCCTATAAATTACATGCTAGTGTAGTCATAATGCGTTATACGGAGAATTTTCCGTTGTAAAAATGATTTAAGGTTTTCATTTTTCTCATACCCTAGGATTGGTTCATTAATTGTTCTCTTTACAATGCACTTGGCGTGGTAGTCCTTGAAGGACTCATATTGCATTTACACAAGAAATGTGATTGGGAACATATTCAAATTTGTAATCCTTATAGGATTCAAATTATATTCGACGACCACTTGACTCGATTATGTCGGGTTTAACAATCCTTTATGTTTTTTTAGAAATTTGGTACAAGATCAAAAATCCGGATTATTTAGTTGATGATATCAACTTTATAGGTCTCTTGAGAAATCCTTAAAAACACAAAATCCACGCTTTTGCAACATAAAATTCTATTTTTCCCCTTTTCTTTCTTAAATATGCAGTTAGAATTATGCTAGCATAAACTCGTCTTTAAGATAGACTAGAGTTATTATTTTGATGCTTATTTTTTGAAAAACTCATATAGTTGGGTTAGCATCTAAAACATGTCAAAAGTTGTACTCTTTTTCCTTCGTTTCAGGCTTTGTCCCACGTGGTTTTCCTGACAAGGTTTTAACGAGGCAACATCTTGTTGACATTTAATTATTTTATTTTATTTAAAATGTTTATATTTGCGCTCTTTTTCCTTCGTCCAATTTGTTTTTCCCCCATTGGGTTTTACTGGAAAGGTTTTTAGTGAGGCAATTTAATTCAACATGGTGATCATCCAAGGGGGAGTTGTATGAATTTTGTTTATTTTGTGGATTCTCACCATTAACTAGGTCATTTTCTTAGACCACATCAACATAACCATCTCCTATGAATTTGGATATCATTCCGATCCGCATAAGGTATGACCACAAATTCAGTTTTCTTCACTTATGGTAATTTATCTACATCTTGGCTCTATGTTGAAGGAACTACATCAACAACTTCTGCAAATCATCTCGGGAAGCTAGCAGTCCATGAAACAAATTCTCAATGTGTTGAAGAAGAATGTGGACTCCGCACAAGTATTAATCGAAGGCATTACTGCTTGTGCAACACAAATGAAGACTTCATCAACTATCCGACATCTTCATGAAAGCACAGTCCTCTTCCGCATTCAAGAAATTGGTTCTTCAAAATTGGAAAGTCTCGACTCAAAGATTTGCACGCCAAGATTTGACTGAAGTATTTATCAGGGGGAGCGCCATCATTAAATTAAGATGCAATCAATGGACTTTATCGCGTTGTACTCTTTTTCCTTCGTCAAGGTTTTGTCCCATTGGGTTTTCCTTGTCAAGGTTTTAATGAGGCAACATATGCGTGTCCAACACTGTCTGAGTTTTTACATGCTTATGCAATTTCAGGTTTTTCTCTTTTGAGTTTTCCTGGTATGCTTGTAATGACTTAGCCATAGTGGTCATCAGGGGGAGTGTTATAAACTATTATGTATTTACTAAGATGCCCTTCGTGTCTAAGTTTAGGGTTTACATATCTTGGACACCAAGTCTTCTATCAATATAAATAGAGGCCTAATCTCTTGTATTCTACACACATGAATAATAAATCTCTCTCTTTTTTTCTCCCTATTTTCTGTCTTTTTCTCCTTTTACAATAAACTGGACTTTCTTGATTTTTATCTTCTTTTTTTCCCCATCGAAGGGAAGAAGTAGAGGAAGAAAAAAGAAATCTAATATCTTTATGGAGGGATGGTATTTCAGCAAAGAAAGAGGCGTCGGTCAACTTTTTGACGGATCCTCTTGAAAGGAGATCAACACTCAGGCCAGCAGATGTTCTTATTTTTGGGTGGGCTAAAGGAAAACATAAGTGTGTTGATCTTCTTTGGGGTTTCTCCATTAGTAGGCATCGGGCAAGGCTCTTTCACGGTTGGATGATGCAGCTTTGAAAGTCGCCTTGGGGAAGATAACGAAGCATGAAAAGTCATGTATTGATAATGAGACATGCTTTTATTCCCTTTGCCTTTGACACTTTTGGGTATTTAGCGCCAGAGGCGGTTGGACTCCTAGAGAGAGTTCAAAGAGTCATGCACAGTAATGTCATGACTCCCGATTCGAGAGAGTTTGTGTTTAAGAGGATTGGGTTTGCTATTCAAAAAGGGCTTGCGGCGCAGCTTGTTGCTCTCTTGCCTGCTATGTAATAACTCGTGAATCTATTATTATGAATAAAGGAACTAAAAATGAAGTAAATATATATATATATATATATATATATATATTTAATTATATATCAAGTTGCAATATATATATATAAGACCTAGCCGTTCCAATTGAATGGACAAAAGATTTATTTGGCATGCCAAGAAAGCTAACTAATCTGAGAATTTTATCATCATTCATTTTTGTTATAGAGATAAAAATTATGTCGGCCTATGCAAATTGTTTAAGAGAAACAGATGATCTCTAGTATCTTAACCCAACAAACCTTGATAGTTCTAACTTAGAATTTTCATTGTCAAAATTAAGTGAAAAGGATTATTTTCAAGGAAAAAAGGAAAAATTTCGAGACAGAAAATTATAAGTAGTATTGTACGGAATGAAAACTTGAGCAGAAAGAAAATAATTTAAACATTATGTATAGTTTGAATATACCGTGTTAGCAGAAGCTAGCCTCATTCGATGCATGAAAGTACTCCTTTGGATTATCAACTACTTCATCGATCATATCATGCTCCATTTCATCAAACTCATTAAAACATTATTTTTTTCCAGTACCTTGTTCAACGATATGCATGTGTAAGTCATGATTTTGCAGCACCGGATTTGGTTGACTTCTTGAACTTTCAACAGGTTCATGTTTTGTATTCCTTGATTTGGATCTCCTGTTTCCCTCATGGTCATCTATCTTCTCATTCATTTTGTTTCTACTGGCTTCACATATCCATTGGATTAGTAGATACATATCATCAGTTATTTCCACCCCATAAGCCTTTGCTAGTTCATGGAATTAGTTAATGTACTCATCATTTGTGTACCTTCTAACTTTTAAATCATCTGCTACATTTGCAGATTTCTCATCGTTATGATCAATAGTGCAACACTACGTACATTTACCATGTGGTTGCCTTTCCCATTGATATCTTACCCAAGTTACTCCTCCTAAAGCCGTATTCCACCAACCTTCCCTGAAGAGCGATTTTTTAAGATCAATCTTGACCCTTGCAGTTGTCATACTACCAAAAGGTGGTCTACAATTTGGTGGTTCTGTCCAAATTTTAGGACCTAGTTCCACTAGAGTTTCATCTATCACTTGTACTGAATGATGTTCAAGCATTAGATTCTTGAATTAGACCGTCCATTCCTAGTGAGAGAACTGCCAATCTTTCAATGGAATGGAATCATCGCATATCTTGAGATTCAGATGACATCTTTATACATTCCATGGACCCTTCTTTAGAATGACTTCCATAACCTCTACAGAGTTAAACTTGAAAACAAAGATATTTTTATCTACTTCCATTGTTCTATGACTTCCATTGAACATTAATTTCTTTCCTAACCACATATGTTTCAATGGGATCTTTAGAAAATAGCTTACCAATCAAGATGTGGCTTCTATCTGATGTGGAAACAGTTAAAGCTCTAGTTGAACCCACTGCCCTTCTCATCTGTCTAGCACAGATATCTCAGATATTAGCATTTTGAAGCTGGTTTGTAATGGATGAAACTTGATTGTTTGATGAAGAGAACATTGATACGAAATAAGATAATCTCAAAGATATTAGAGTTTGAGAGTGGAAGGAATGTTTTGATGTTACTTGCTTATATATAAATATGAATAATGGTTAATGAATAACCATAAATAGTTACAGAAAAAATCACCAAAATATTCATGGTTTAGCAAGTCCATATTCAGTGTGAGAGGTTGATATATTCCTGCATTGAATGAGTACGAGGTTGACATTTTTTGTGAGATAATCAACATTGAATGCTAGCGGATGAGAAAAGTCCGACTTGAATATGTATTTTCTTGACTGAGAGTTTGTCACGGAACAACTATACTTCCTCCAATTACGCAATCTTAAATTTTAAATTTTGAATTATTCCAAACTCGAACTTCTGGCTGTGGTGATTCAGATCGATAGTGCAGACTCAGAATCAAAAGATTCACATAAATCACTGAAATCATATTGAAGGATGTAATAAGAGAAGTAGGTAGATGTATTCAAGATGTTATTAGACGTTACCAAGTAAGAGTTGTAGGGTTTGCTTAAATAGCAGGCAACCCTAGATAGAAAGCGATAAAATGATAACAACATACAGATAAGATAAAGGAACCCTACAGAAAGGGGCTGGGCTTACATAAGGAGAAGTACTCTAACACCCCTCCTCAAACTGATGCTGAGATCAACAGCATTAGTTTGTTCGCAAGAGTGTGAAAAACACAAGAAGATAAGCCCTTGGTGAATAAGTCATCTAGTTGGGCAGATGAAGAGACATGTTCCACGGTCATCGTGTCAATATCAACAAGATCCCTGACGTAGTGATGATCGATCTCAACGTGCTTAATGCTTGTATAAAAGGCTGGGTTGGAGGCCAGAAACTTTGCCCCCATATTGTCACAGTAGAGTTGCATAGGAACGGTTAGAGTAATGTTCAATTCTTGGAGAAGACCATGAAACCACATGACTTCATCTGTGAGTTCACTTAAGGCCTTGTATTCGGCTTCAGTAGAGATTTTGGAGACTGTCTGTTGCTTTTTGCTTGACCAAGAGATAAGAGTAGAGCCCAAGAAAACACAGTACCCTGAAGTTGAACACCGTGTATCAGGGAAACCAGCCCAGTCAGAGTAGCTAGTAATGCAAGAGATGTCACCGGTTTGAATTGTAATTCCAGACCCCACCATGCCCTTTAAGTATCTGAGAACTCGTTTTGCTAAGCAGAGATGAGTGGTAGTAGGAGAATGCATGAATTGTGATATGTAATTGACTGCAAAAGTGATGTCAGGTCTGGTAATCATTAAGTATTGCAGAGCACCAACTAAGATTTTAAACTCTAAAGGGTTTGTAAGAAGGGTTCCATCATGAATGGAGGCCCTCTTTTCAGCTGTAGTTGGAGTAAGACAGGGCTTGCAGTATAGCATATCATCCTTTGTAAGGAGATTTATAGTGTACTTTTGCTATGTAAGAAAAATAATATCTCTTGCAAAAGAAAATTGAGCTTCAACTCCTAAAAAATAATGAAGGTCTCCTAGATCCTTCATAGCAAATTTGGTGCTCATCTGTGAAACAAGAGAGTTGATGAATGACTCAGAATTACCTGTGAGGATGATGTCGTCTACATAGAGAAGAAGAACAGCTGTCTGGTCCCCACAGTGGTAAATAAACATGGAAGGGTCTGAGATTTCCATGATGAAACCGCAGTCAAAGAGAAATACACTGAACTTGTTAAACCAGGCCCTAGGTGCCTGTTTAAGACCATATAGAGCCTTGTGTAGACTGCAGACTTAATTGTGTCTTGAGATGTCTACAAATCCCTGTGGTTGTTCCATAAAAAATTGTTCATTGAGGTCTCCATGCAAAAAAGCATTGGAGACATCAATTTGTTTTATATACCAGTGCATAGTGAGAGCAATAGTGAGAATTGCCATGAATGTTGATGACTTGACAACTGGACTGAAGGTTTCATTGTAGTCTAGTCCATCTTGTTGATTATAGCCCTTTGCTACTAAACAAGCTTTGAATCTGTCGACATCTCCTGTTGAAGTGAGTTTAACTCTGTACACCCATTTGCACCCCAGTATGTTCATATCACTTGTTGCTGGAACTAGAGACCAAGTGATGTTTTGCATAAGAGATTTATATTCATTTTTCATAGCTTGTATCCATCTCTAATCCTTAATAGCTGATTTATAGGTTCTTGGTTCCTTAGGAATGGTCATGACAGTATGAAAGGTATAATGAAATGAGTGTGGGGTGGTGAAATGAGTGACAAAGTCTGGTGTGTATTTTGGTTTTCTGATGCCATCCCTTAACCTAGTAATCATAGAGTGAGAAGGAGCTGGTAGGGTAGATGCAATGTCACCTACAGGTGCTTCAAGCTCAGCAGTATGGTGAATTTTAGTTTCAGGTTCATCTTGCTCAGCGTAGTATCAATTTCTTCAGCTGCAGCTAAAGTGTGTTGTGTTGTATCTTCAGGCAGGCATGATAAGATATCAGGGAGAGTAATGTTGGACGAAGATGGATAGTTTATACAGGTACAAAATGGAAAACTTGTTTCATCAAAAACAACATGTCTTGAGATGTATATTTTGGTGGTGTTGTTGTCATAACATCTGTACCCCTTGTGTATAGGGTTGTAACCAATGAAGGTGCAAGCAGAGGAATTTGGGCTGAGCTTGTCACTCTTGTAAGGTCCTAAGTAAGGATAGCATAAGCATCCAAAGACCTTTAGGAAAGAATAATCTGGTAGTTTTTGAAACAACACTTCATATGGAGATAAAAATTGAAGCAGCTTTGAGGGTGTTATGTTAATGAGGTATGTGGCAGTGTGATAGACACATTTTTGTGTCTGAATTGTCCTCAATGTCTCTAATGTTAGTGCTTAATTTTTGTACTTATTTTGGTGTTTTTATGTTTGTGTAGGTGTTTTTGGAGAAATACACTTGTGTGGAAAAAGTTGCTCGAAAAGTGCTTTTTGGACACCCGGGGAAAAATTACTAAAAGCACCCTCACCTTGGATAAGGGCACCCCAGACACCCAGCGGTTAAAGGCGCCCATGTTTTGGATCGGGGCACTTCACCTTCTCCATTTCAAATTCTGGTTTTTGGCGGGAAACTTAGTTCTACAGTGGCAGAATTTAGGGTTCACTTTTTGGACGGGTTATAAGGAGATTCAACCGCCGAAATTAATTGGGCTTGTTCCCCTTGGCTAAACAGGCCTGGTATGGTCGATGTTTTCGACTGAATTTGGCTAGATAACCGTGCGGGAGAAAACAGGGAGTACGTGGTCGGAAGTGATAGTCACGGGATTACAGCAAATTTAGACGTGTACTCACGTGTTTGGATAGTGTTGGGTCACTTAAAGAAGCGTGTAGGAGTTAAATAAGGAAGTTTCAACAGCTGCAGACGCGCTGGAGAAATGTTTTAGGGAATAAAATATTTCCGAGAAGAAGAAAAATAATGGAGGATTATATGAAGTTATGGCGAGATTTTTCGGTGCTGCTGGGTTATAAATAGTTGCTAAGGTCGTATAAAAGGGGGATGGAGAGTTAGGGGTTAGAATATAGCAGAGAATCAGAGTTGCAGAGCTTGTCTCTGCTGCTTCCATTGAAAGAGAGGACGAAGAACAAAAGACCACCAGAATCAGTCATTTATCCAACAATAACAACGACAATCAGAAAAGGGTCGTATCGCTACAGTGTTAGCGACACAGAGCGTGTATCGTTCTTCGTAACAGCGCTGTATTTGTAACATGAGGTTTTGTAACGCCCATTCACCGTTGCAAACCTTTGTTTTATTACTTTTCATCCTTGTAAGAACCTTTTTGAGCAATGAAAAATTCTTTTGAGCGTGTTTCCAATATGATGAGCTAGACCCATCACTAGGACGACGGAGGAAGACGAATTTCATACATGGGTAAAATTATTTAATTCTTTTTATGACTTTTGCATTATTTTAAATTGATTTATGATTCGATAAGATTAGTTGTGATTCAATTATATGGGTTATGCTTTGTTTAGATAATCTATGCTTAGGGGATACAATTAATGTTTTGAGGATCCACTTTGGCAAAATAAGAGTCCATGTTTTTATTTGTTGAGCGATAATTGTTAAAAGAATTAATTTTTGAACCTTTTGTTGTGAGTTTGGCCGAAACCTGAGTCCCATCACATCTCTTCATCTTGTGACAATTTTTGTATATATTTTTATCTTATTTTAGTTTATTAAATCCTAAAATCATCTCATCAAGTCCGAGTGAACGACAACCTTTTCTTACCACTTTCTACAATATTATTGATTCACATCAATTTTTAGTTGGTATAGATTTTATATGACCAAATTAACGATTAAATAAAACCTAGTTATATTTGCAAGTGCACGGGTCAATTGTAGTATCGATAGCAAATGCGGGTCGTTCCCACGAGGAGTGTGAAATACTCTACTAACTAATACCAAAAACTAAGTAATCAACAAGATAATGTTTTAATGAGAGTTTTCAGAAATTCAGACAAAATGAAATAATAATAATTCTGACAATAAACAAAATGGGAATGGGGTTATTAGGGTTTTCGGTTTCCACCAATTAATTATGCAAACTCTACTAATCTTTTAAAATATATTCCATGCATTATCAAATATTGTTTCTCCGCTATAGTTTTCTTCGCTTCTTATATATTGATCCTAAAGCATTAACTATCTATCCTTGCATACCACGTCCAGGGATTTAACTGAAGCACGAAATATCAATTCAAAAGCATAAATAATCTAGAAAATCACGTGAGCAATTATATACCAAGCTATTATGAAAAAAAAACTAATAATCAATCAACCCATTATTAAGCATATAAAGTAGAGTTTTCATAATCAGAATGGAGAAATCCCCCCATATCGCATCCATCCAACTCATAGTTGTTGTAATGAATATCATCTCCACTTTCTTTTCATCTCATTCTTCGACTGTTTCAAGTCACAAGCACAAATCGAGTTCAAAGCCAAAACAAACTAGCAACATTTGTTGTTCTCGAAGTCACAGTCAGCTTTCTCCTTCAATTGAGTAGTACTCCCTACTGTTATGATCCTTGGTACTGGCTATATCACTAACTCAGTAATCACCCCATACTTGTGTGCAGGTCTATCTCCTTGCATGCCTTGTCTCACTGCTGCATGTTAAACCCATTGCTCCATTGATTCAGCACCATCGTTAGGCAGAAACCCAGTATCAATCCAATTCAGTCAATACTCATCTCCATTCGAATTTAGACAACGGCAGCAACAACTCCAAACCAAATTCATCCCGAGGTGCTAGTCGAACTCAGTCCAGACCACTACCAACTGCAGACCCCGAGCAACATCTCCATCAACTGTACCTTCACGGCAACTGCAGGTCGACAAACCCTGACAGTAACAGTCTATAGACTGCAGTTCTCGCTTTCTGACCCTCTGAGTCTCGGCCACAGATACCACTCTGTCCATCTCAGCCAACTCCAACTACTGACAAAACCCACAACACCACTGCAGTAACCTCTTTACTGCCAATTCCAGTCGCGTCTGCTCTCGGAAACCACACAAAACCATCCAACCAACACCAGCTGCAACTAATGTCAGCCATCTTCCATTAACCACGACCACAGCTTCTTTGGTTGTTTTCACGACACTCAACCAACACCCATCTGGCCATCTGCTCTCAAGCCTTCTATTCCATGACCATTATTCTTCCCTGCCAACAGCAAACTCCAGTTCATACTGCCAAGATCTTTGGCAGTACTTTGAACCAAAATCTCCACGTTCATTTGCAGCTGCTTTCGGAAACCGAAACCCCAATTTCAGCCGACACAATTCAGGTCAAGTATCACTCGAGACTCCATCTGATTCAACCAAGCACCCAATATTCTCAAGCTTAGGCCACCGTCACCATTTCCAATCGATTAATGCCAAAACCCAAAATCGTACTCGAACTCAGGTGACTGGGAATGAACATTCCAGCCATTACGTCTTCATTCTCTACAAATCTCGTAAGTCCACTGCATGCGTCTGATTCCAGCCATTAGAATATTCATACTTGAATCTGAGAAGGAGGACATAAACTCCACCACTTGTCTCACCAGCTTCAAGTCTGAATAACAAAGGCAGATGTGGTAATCATTTGTACACGTCCCACTCCTAAAACACCTTGTGCAGATCACATGTTTTGGTGACCAAACATATTTCTTTATTCCACTAAATCGGGTCGTGACCAGCTGGCTTATGTGCTGCTGATATATAGAAAATACCAGGCCAGCTACATTTTGTCATTTTTGTCGCAAACGCCAATGTTTTAGATGCTTATGCTCCCGATAATCAGAATTGCTTGTACTTTCTCAGAAAAGCACTAAAATAGTGTTGTTAGACAAAATATCAAGTCTAGCTAATATAAATATGGGTATAAAATGTAGCACATACGTGCTTATCACAGTGAGAAAGCTATCAAACCAGAATTTCTTTGGGAGGCAAGCTTGAGACATCAAGGTGAGACCAACTTCAGTAATATGCATGTGTTTCCTCTCTGCCACACCATTTTGTTACTGAGTATGTGGGCATAAGCAGCAAATGGTGATGCATGATTCATCCAGAAATTTTTTGAATTGTCCCTTCATTAACTCATAAGCACCATCTTCCTGAAAGTACTTGATGTTGACAGAGAAGAGTTTCTCATTTGTAATCTTGAAGTGCTTGAAACATGCTAAGCTCTCTGTTCTATCTGTCATTGGAAAAATCCAATGAAACCTGTTGTAATCATCAAGAAAAAGGATATAATATCTATATCTTAAGTGAGAAATATGTGGTGAGGGGCCCCAAATGTCACAATGCACCAGCTCAAGTGGACTGCTTGTAGTTCTATTAGATGTTAAAACTGGAAGTCTCTTGCTCTTACCAAGTTGACAAGAGTGACAGAGAGAGTCAAGGACACCAGGTGACAGTACTATGTGTTTGTTGTGAGATAAACTGTGAATAATTTTAGATGCAGGGTGTCCTAGTATTTTGTGGCATGTAGAAGGGGAGGCTGTAATGGATACATGAGCTGAAGTAATATTAGCTGATGAGGTAGTGGAGTGAATGGGGTATAAGTTATTATTGATAATGCCCTCAGCTAAGGTTTGATGTGTAGTTAAATCAGTGATTTCAACCCCCAAGGAGTAAAACCAATAGAGAAGTGATGTTCTCTAGTGAACACACCAACAGAGATTAAGTTCTGTGTAAGTTGATGTACAAATAAACATTTGACAAAGTAAATGAGCCAGTAGAAGTATGTAAGATTGAGTTACCAACAAGTGTAATAGGTATATGATAACCATTTCCTACCATTACTGTTTCTGTCCCAGTGTAAGGAGTAGAGTCTATCAATAGTGAAGAGTCATAGGTCATGTGACTGGTTGCTGCAGAGTCAGGTAGCCAAAAAGGTGCAGCAGGGCATACTGGATGTTCTAAGATGTGTGAGTTGACCAGAATGGATGTATTTGCTTGATGTGTAGGGTCTTGTTGTTGGACTGAAGTATGAGCTTGTTGTTTGTTGCGATTGTATTGTCCATTGTTTCTTGATTGAGAATGTCTAAATATACATCTGCTAGCTGAATGTCCTGTTTTTTTTGCATATTTGACATTCCACAGCAGAGTAATCGATAAAGGTGGGTGAAGATCTTTCTGGTTGTGGTTTAAAGGATGGTTTATCACCAGATTTGGAAGATGATCCAGGTGAGAATGTATTCTTTGTGAAAAAGGCTGAGGATGTACATAGATTCAAGAGAAGCTGTAGTTTCAAGGTGATGGTCTTTAAGTCATTGATCATGAGTGGCTATCTTAGCTTTGAGATCAGCAAAGGACAATAGATTTTCACGATTTTGCACAAAAATAAAGAAGTTATCATAGTCTCTTCCAAGCTCATTTAACACATACATAACTAGATCACTGTCTACAACACGTTCATTAATAGCTGCAAGAGAATCTGAAATACTTTTAACCTCTTGGAGATACTCGGTAATGGATCTGTTTCCACGTTTGACTGATAGTAAGCGGCCTCTCAGCATGGATCGGCGAGTAGAGAACTGATTTGAGAATTCCTTAGCTAGATAAGCCCAAACTTCAGCAGATGTAGAGCATCCAAGAACTTAGCAGGAAAGGGAATCATAAAAAGTAGCATTTAGGCAACTGTTGACATATTTATCCCATTTTCTCCACTTGCAATAACTGGGATTGAGGACTTTTGAATCTCCATCTTTGATGAATTCAGATGGTGGTTTGATGGATCCATCTAGATATCCAAAGAGATCTGTGCTAATCATAACTGACTCCATCTGATTTTTCCAAATAAGAAAGTTTGTTTTATCCAATTTCATAGATATATACAGTGATTTACATTTTGAAAAGGAAAGGTTGTAGTGGTTTGATAGTGAGGTTGTGTGGTTGTTGCCATTTTTGTGTAAAGGTAAGGTTGGGTTTTGAAAACAGTAAGTGATTTTGAGGGATTTGAAGTCTTGAAAGATGTAAATCTGTGAAGTTTTGAGATGTATTTAAGTGGTGGCGGCGGAAGAAATAACTAGGATCTCCCTTCCTGATACAATGAAAGATGTAATAAGAGAAGTAGGTAGATGTATTCAAGATGTTATTAGACGTTACCAAGCAAGAGTTGTAGGGTTTGCTTAAATAGCAGGCAACCCTATATAGAAAGCGATAAAATGATAACAACACACAGATAAGATAAAGGCACCCTACAACAAGGGGCCTGGGCTTACATAAGGAGTAGTACTCTAACACATATACATGATACAAGACAAAATACTAGAACATACTGTTGAAATCCATTCTGAGTTTGATAATCTGCAATAATGTGCATACTGCTGAAGAAGATGATGTGCATACTGCTCGAGAATGCAACAACGCTATCTTTATAAGTAGTACGTACAAAACAAAAGTCAAATATAGGATGCCTTCATGATTAATCACGAATAGGGACCAACAAAAAAAGATTTGGGAATCCATTAGATTATAAAACAATTTTAAGAGTTTTAGGAAGTAACTGAACTAAAATTTCACTTCGATAAAAAACTAAAAAGAAGCAACAAATCATGTTAAAACACTAGGAATAACCTATTGAAAAGAGTTAAAAAAAATGAATACACTTATGAATAGAAGACAGGATGAAGCAAAGAAAAAAAATATGAGAAAAATGCGATGATTAGAGTGATTTTCATTTGGGTGGAAAAATTGTTGAAGATTCATGGAGATAAAAAAGATTGTGTTTTCTAAATCTCAATTTTTCGGCCGAATTTTTAAATTTAGTGTTTTTAAGCCTGATATTTTTAGGGGAGATTCCAAAAGAATTAGGGGGACACAAAAAGACAAAATAAGTTGAAAATACTTGTATGTCCCTTCATAATCGGTAGTTTATTTTTTTATTTTTTTATCTACCGATTGCAAAATCTTATTTTTGGGGCAACTATATATTCGGTAGTTATATGAATTATTTTGACTACTGATTATAGGCTCAACCAAATTAGAAAAATAGAGGGTTTTTGTAAAATATCATTTTGGGGAAACTCTATATTCGGTAGTTATATGAGCTATCTTGACTAAGTGTGCACACGGTACGGTTCGGCTCGGTTCTTGCCGAGGCTGAGTACCTGTACCTCCCTTGCCTCGGTTCCAAAATTTTGGACCGGTACCTATACCTTGTACCTTGGCTCCGGTACCATTCGGTACACTTACGGTACCAAGCACGGTACCAGTACCAGGCGGTACTTTTTGAAGTCTTGGAAAAGTCGAAGCAAAACTGGTCCCTCTCGCAGTTACGAAATATGTTGCTGTGGAGGACAACATTGATCTATACCCCGCTTCCATCTTCTCCAAAATCCCTTTTAATATTCCTTCCATCCTTTTCCCAAGTATTTCCACCTAATAAGAAAAAAATTTATCATTAATTATAATCGAACAAATTTAATCAAAATTAATTTAAAAACAAATTTGATTATTTACATCTGTAACGCGATGATTGTTATTGTTTAGCTTCATTGTTAAGCTTGATTCAGCCATTTGTTGAATCTCTTTAACGTATTTATCATCAAATTCAAGTTTTTCTAATCTCCTTGGAAGAACTGATGCTTTAAGATCAAAATTATTATATTTACGAATCTCAATATATGTAGCTCCTGATTTTCTATGTAAATCATTTAGTTTCTCTTCTAATTCATCAATTTCTTCCTCTAATACTGAATCTACATTCTTTCCTTGATAAAATTTTTTGATGAGAAGAAAACTCTTCCCTGAGAAGAAAACTCAGAAAGAGAGGAGCTGCAAAGACGATGGAAAAAACAGAAAATGAGAAACCCGATTAATCCCTAAATCTAATGGTTATTATTGCTCGGTACATTCGGGACGGGACGGGACGGGACTTGATTAGGGCCGTGTACCTGTACCTCCCTAGCCTCGGTTCTTAGATTTTGGACCGGTACATGTACCCCCTTCCTGTTCGGTACAAAATGGGTACGGTTCCACCGGTCCCGGGACGGTCCGGCTCGGTTCCTGTGCACCCTTAATCTTGACTACCGATTATGCTAGGATTTCGGTAAAGAGGTCCACTGTATAATCGGAAGTCAGGATACCTTCATTTACTACCGATTATAGGCTCAACCGAAATTCAAAAATAGAGAATTTTTGCAAAATCTCATTTTGGGGATACTCTATATTCGGGAGTTAAATAACCTAAATTCACTACCGATTATGGTAGCATTTTACCCAAAGGTCTACTTTAATAGGGAGTCAAGATAACTTTTTTTACTACCGATTATAGGAAAATCAAAATTCAAAAGATAGAGGATTTTATTTGGGGATAATTTATGTTGGAGAAGTTATATAAACTAAATTGACTCCGATTGTGGATTAACTTCCGATTGTAAAGTTATCTACCGATTGTAAGGGTAGTTTGGTCATTAAAAAAAATGAGAGATAAGAGATGGCTACATTTTACGTTTGGATGACCTTTTTTGTTTTTCTGTGTCTCCCCTAATTCTTTTGGAGTCTCCCCTAAAAATGCCAGGTCTTTGAGAAAGAAATCCTTAAATTTATCAACAATAACTCTCATTGGTTTCTAAAAAACGTGTCTCAAGCCAATTTATCGAAATATTGGAGACATGTTTTTGGGCATACCAAAAAATTATCGGGTATATTCAAGGTTCGGCTCACAACTCTTTTTTTTTTTGCCTAGATTTGCTAGTTTCGGCTCACAACTAGACAAAATGTATGCCCAATAATTTTTTGATATGCCCAAAAACAGCCCTCAAATATTGTTATAGGAAACATCAGGCCTGTCTATTACATATACTGTATGAGCCGACCGGCATAAGCCGTGCCCATATATCAAAGAGGCTATTCTTAGTTCAACTAAGCCAGGCCCATAAATCAAAGAGGCCTTTCTTAATTCAATTTTGTTCTGTTTTATACTTAAGAGATTTTAAGACTCATAAAAATCTGGCTTCAAAATTTCCATTAAACCCTAATTATCTCTACAAAGAAAATAAATATGTGCGAGAAACCCACTAGTTAACCACTAATATGTATGTGATTAACCACTAATATGTATGCGAGAAACCCTAATTATCTCTGCAGAGAGATTTTTGAACAGTTGGTCCAGAGAACAGTATGTGAGTTTGTGGTCACAGGTTCGAATTTTCCTGCGAGCATAATTTTGATAACCTAGCAAATCTTTTTATCTCTTTTCTAATCTTTGCAGGCTTCTATGATCGATCTGTTTTTGAAAACTGTTTAATCTCTCTTATTTTATCTATTTCATTTTCTCAATTTTATGAGGAACTAATCTTTCTTTTCTCCATGTATTTTCAGTTTGTTATGTCTCCAATGGCATTTGCCTTAGTTTCTGTTGTGTTTCAGGCGTTTGCAGAGTATATCATAAAGCGTTTGCTTAACGGATTGTTCAGTGATGTTATCTATTTAATCTTTGGTGATTCCATTAAGAAAGTAGACTACCGTTTCAACTCAGTTCATCTCTGGTTTGGTCTATCCCGCCTTCAACTTCAGTCAACAAAATTCAAAATTCAAAAATTTTGTTATTTTAAGAAAGATGTTTTCCTAATTTTACTCTTTTGGTTAACAATCAGATGTTATTCTTTCCTAAATAAAAATTATTCCAGTCCAATCTGTTGCCTTGATTATCGACAGAATATATTTTGGCATTCAATTCCATCTATATCTCAGAAGACATATTTAAGCAAAAATCCTAACCCTATTAAATCAATTCTTTCTCTTCACTGCATAAACCCTAACACTGGTTATAGTATGGAAGAAGGAAGTAGTAGAAAAATGGGCGAACTGGTTAACAAGTTTAAGAAAGCTACTTTAGATTTGGGAGACATCAATGAAGCAGTGATTCTTGGGAAGGATGTTAATTCTGGTGATATTGAAGATTCAACTTGGGAAGCAAGTGCTATTGGGAAGATTATTATGGAAGGAAGAATGAGTTATGACATGGTGGTAAAATACATTAAATTTACCTGGCCATTCTTAGCTCCTGAGGATTTGAGAATTGTTGAGATTGAACCAAATCTCATGATTTTTAAATTTAGCCAATGGGATTTTCTTAACACAGTCATCAATGAAAGACCATGGATCATCAATAAGAAGCTCCTTAATGTTCATGATTACATTCCTGACATGGTCTATACAGAAAAGCAATGGGGTTTTCAACAATTTTGGATCCAGCTACCATACCTCTTGCCAGAACTAATGAATACTGTTTCTGTAACCAAGATTAGTGAAATTATGGGAGAAGTCACTGGAATTGAACCAAAAGATGCTATGCCAGTTGGGAAAGATCCAGTGAAAGTATGTGTAAATGTGGATCTCTTTATGCCATTGAGAAGGGGAGTAAAGGTGATCACAAATGCAGTTGTCACACGCTGGCAGAGATTTTTCTATGAAAGGCAGCCTAATGGCATTTGTACTGAATGCTATGTTATTAAGCACTGTAAGATGGCTTATAAAGATGCAGCTACTTTTCTAACCAAAGCTCATGAAAAGCCATATTTTTTTGGTAAACCAAACTCTCTTAGGAAGAATATATCCTCTATCAATTCAAATGTTCTTCCTGCATCTGCAAAGTCACAAATTTTTTTTGTCAAGAATGCTGTTTTTGTTCCTCCCAAGGATGGAATTGCAGTTAATATCCACTCCACTTAGAAAAACTTAATGAGAAAATCTCTTGGGTTTGGAAGGGAATTTATAGACACATAAAAACCATTAAAGATAACTCTTTTTGGACTGTTATTTGTGGTACTAAGATCAAGATTTGGTTAGATAAATGGGTCATTGGTGTTGATCATCCTCCTAATCCTAAAGCTGGTTCTAGTTTACCTTCTAATCTCATTTATGTCTATGAGCTTTTCTTGCCAGGTACCAGAACTTGGAACATTCAGCTTATTCAGAACATTTTTGATATGGATGTAGCTAATAAGATCACTGCCATGCACATTCCTAGTAATGGAAATGATAAATTGAATTGGATCCATGAAAAGAAAGGTAACTTTACAGTTAAAAGTGCATACAAAGTTTTAAGTAGCCATACTGCTGATACTTCTGGACCCCAGATGGTAAGTAATCAAGTTTGGAAATCCCTTTGGGGTTGTAGAGTTCCTCATAAGGTTAAACTTTTTGTGTGGAAGTGTCTTAAAGGAATTGTGCCTACTAGGGACAAGCTTTCTAATTATAAGCAGGGCATTGATGTGCACTGTAGTATCTGCAATGCTAATTTTGAAACTGTGGACCATATGATTCTTGATTGTCCTTATGCTAAATCTATCTGGATTGGTGTTAATGTAAATGTTAGTAATATCAAGGATGCTCATGGTAATTTGTTTAACTGGATCATTAGCTGGTTTACTACTAATGTATCCCTCACTGGTGTTTCCTCTACAGATCAGGTACATTTCTTGTATTTACAAATGATTACAACTTGGACAATTTGGAGAGACAGATGCACAGTTGTGTTTCAAAACAAATTTCCAAATAGAAAATTTAGTATTCATAGAATTATGTCCCTGCTAGATGGCTGTAAAAAAATTTATCACTAATGTCTCTAACAGTACAGCAGTTCAACAGATACAACTCCAATACTGGGATCCTCTTGATGATGATTTTATAAAAATTAATGTGGATGCTTCTTTTCTGAAGGAAAATTTAACAGGTAGCATTGGACTAATAGCAAGGAATTTTGCAGGAAACTGTTATGGAGCCAAAGGAACTTTCTACAATGGAGGAATGATCAAGGATCAAGAAGTGGAGCAGCTGGAATGCTTGGAAATGTATGTTGCAGTGAAGTGGGCAATCTCCAAGAAGTTTGTTAAAGTCATATTTGAATCAGATAGTGAATCTTTAGTTAAGTCAATATAAGAAGACATCTCTTATGTTCATTGGGTGAACAAAGGATTAGTACTAGACATTAAGAATTTATTTCAAAGTCAAGTCCATTTTATTATTCAGTCAATTAAAAGATCCAAGAATAGGGTTGTAGATTTAATAGCCAAGAAAAGTAGAAGAAGTGGTGCTAGTTTTGAATATGTGGATAACTTTCCACCGGATATCTCCTCTTGGTTAGAAGGTGATAATGTAAGAAACAATCTTATAGATCTATAAATTTTTCTCTTTAGAATCAAAAAAAAAAAAAACCACTAATATGTAGGACCATCAAGATCAACATTTAGGCATACATTTCTTAAACCAAAAAATTAAGGGAGTCTGTGGGCAGAATACCGGCCGCTTGTTAATTAGGGTTTCAATGGTAACAAGTTGGTTTAGTAGGGGTATATATAAAGGAAACTGAACAAGTGGTTTAGGAGGTAGAAGAGGTGGAGATGGCCTCCCGCCATAATCGTCTAACCAGTTTCCGACAAGAAATCACATTGAACATATTTTCTAGGTTACCAGCCGAGTCGGTATTAGATTGTAAACAAGTATGTAGATCATGGAAAAATCTCCTACTGTTTCATGATGATAATTTCTTTGCTTATCAGCATCTGCAGAGACATGATAATTTCTTTGCCTATCAGCATCTGCAGAGACAACATGGCCATGGTCCTCATGTATTAGTACAGCAGAAGCATAAGCCGTTTGAACATTATCGTTATGGTTCTGATTCTGAGACAATGGGTTTCGTGGCTTTTGACAGAGACGCCCAAGATTTTTGGTATTTAGAATACCATGACCAAGATGATGGGATTAATGACAAGCATCCTAATTACCGCTCAAAGATGATCAACATCAAATTTCCAGCAGATGTGTGTGGAGGACAAGTTGGTTCAGATAATGGATTGATTTGTTTATCAGTCAAGACCAAATACAATAGCATCCCTGCATACAAGTTTCAGTTGGCAGATATTCCCGACGAACCTTCATACATTTGTAACCCCATTACTAGAGAATTCGTGAATCTTCCACGGATACTGATCGACGAGAAGAAAAGCGATGATGATGTTCACATTGTGCATGGGTTTGGATACCACCCTTTAATTAATGAGTATAAGGTTGTTAGAGTTTCCTATATTGGAGCGCCCAATAAATTAACCCCAAGAAGGGGACTGGTTGAGATATATACACTTGGGAGTGGCAGTGGGTGGAGATATGTTGGAGAAACTGACTATTACTTGGGGTCAGATTATTTCGCAAATCCTAGAGGTGTTTGTGTTAATGGGCGTCTTCATTGGCTCAGTGATGAATTCCAGGATATTGTGGCCTTCGATTTGGTAGAGGAGAAGTTCCAATTGCTCCGCACTCCAACTACATGGGAGCGTTTCCCAAGAAAAATCTTTGTCGCGGGACACTGTTTGTGTCTTGAATACGTTTATTGTGACTCACTGCATTATTGTCTATTAAAGAATAATGAGGAAGACAGTAGTAGTAGTAGTTACCACATGAATGAGCAGGGGTATTACAAATCCTGGAATTGGAATAAAGAGGTCAGAATGCCATTCAAAGTGACATGCAAGATAAGAAGTTCAATATGTTCCATTACAAAGATGGGAAAAATATTATTAACCGATGGTCGAGAAGTGGATCCTTATTCAAGAGAGGTTTTGGAGTTCACTGGAAGTTGTAATTTTGATTGGAAGGTACCAGTACCACACACCAACACCTTTGTTTCTTTGGTAGCATTAGGAGAAACAAACGTAAAGAGATTTGAACTCTGATTCTATATAACCTATGCTATTATTTTTTATTTATTTTTCAATGTTTTGCAGCCAACCCAAAAAAGTTGAAAACTGTCAAAATAAGAGAAAAAACATAGGCTACATGGCCATGCATTATGCTTTCCATCAAATGAGAATAAAACCTTTTACTCTAACATTATGCTTTCATACAACTATAGACACATTTCCATAAAATTTAACTCTCAAGTAATCCTTGGTTGTAATCAGCTGGATAGCTTTGCCTTCTTCTACTGTCTTTCATCCTTAATTTTGCAGCGCTTAGACTCTGGAACCTTATAATCTGGATTGCTCTCTTTTGTCACAGCACCACCGTCAACATTCAACTGCGCTCCTTCTATTTTACAAGAAACCGCAATTGTAATGACACAAGTATCATTTAATATATATCCTTTAGCAGGGTCATGGAGTTCACTAAGAGGCATGAAATTAGTCCAACCATTGTCAACAAGATTTGCTTCAAGAAATTTAGATTTCCTCCCTGCAAAACATCAGCCACATTTACAAAAACTTGAAAACCCAAAAAAATAAATAAAAATGGTAGTGCAAAATATACGGATCACACCTTTTACAACTCTGTTATTGGGACATGTCTGACTATGAACAGCAAAACTGAACATCGTTCCCACCGATTTTTTTCAAGTCAACAGACTTCAGGAACAGTGATAAGTGATCAAACACTTTCCCTTGTCCCTTTGGATATATCAGTACTCTCCTACGATAAAAACCAAACAAATTATTTACCATGAGAGCCAGAAAAGAAACAAAAACATAACAATCAAATGCAAAGGAATTAGTAGTTGATAGTACCATTTATAATCACCAATGGAGAAAACATCAGAATGAGTTCCATCCTGAGCGTTCAACTGTGAAAAGTTAGTGATCTTCCAATTGAGCATCGAAGATGTACTGAAGGAAGTAGAAACCACATCTATTTTTGTCCCCATGAGCTTGAATTTTTTTTTCTTCTGATTTTTTCTTACAGAAGAAGACTATGGTAAGTAGTATACCTTTTTGCGTTCACTAACAGCTAGGAAGTAGGACGTGCAAGTAAAGATAACCAAACTGTTAGTATTTATAAACCCAGCAAGTCAGCTATTAGAACCTCTTAAAACTCTAATTATAGGTAAGTTTCCTAGACTCACACAAAAAAAAAAAAAAAAAAAAGGTAAGTTTCCTATATTAGGATATTCCCTTCCCTTTCCAAATCAAAACCAACCCAATAGTTGACGAGTCCCGCTAGCGATCTAGCGTCAACAATACATCGTGTGTGCAACACTACACGGCTCTGTAGAAATTCAATCTCACTTGGCTAAGTGCCACTTAGGCCGGTTCCTATGGGGAGGTATAAAAGGTGTTTTGCAATCAACGTGGTTTAAGGAGTGTGAATTCGTGCACACTCCTTAACGAGTGTGTATTTCACATTTCAATCTCTATGATAGGTTTAATTTAGGGAGTTATGTAACGAGGTCAGTGATTCTAAACATGAAGGGTCATGGGGCCATCAGTTAAATAATTAACTAATCAGAAATTAATGTGAAATATACACTCGTTAGAGGAGTGTGAACAGATTTGGACTCGTGGTTTAAGAGCCAACATCAAAATTGTTGTTTCGAAATAAAATCATGGAAGAATCGATATAAACAATTCTGTAAATATTTAAAATCAAATGCCCTTGAATTTTTTGGGTAAAAACCCTGTCAAAAAATTTGCTAAAAAAACATGAAACCTAGTTTTTTTTTTTTTGCTATGAAAAATCGCTTAACATGACAGACGGGGACTATAGCATTTTTGCTTCATTATTAACCACCTTGGGTAATTGTTTTATATGTTGGAGTAGAACATAAAATATAAATGTTATCACAAAAATACGTAAAAATTGTACCAACATACATTTCATTCCGAACCACAACTAATGTCGATCACAGAACAGACTAAATGAGACAAAGTTTTGTTCCTCCAAGTAATAAAAGTTGACACATTACTAGATATGTTGCCAAAGGTACCATCTAATAATCCTTGTTTGCAATCAGCTAGAACTCTGAACTCTACAAGACCTCCTTGTCCGAGTCGCTCTATTTTTTCACAGCATCATCACCATCATCATTATAAATCGACTTCTCCTTGGATGATCTGCAAGTAACCTCAACTACAATAACACAAGTATCATCCACGATATATCCCTTCTTATGGTCGTAGAGTTCAGTAAGAAGCATGAATGAATTCCAACCGTAGCCCTCATTATTAAATTTGGTGAATTTGTATAGTTTTTATGCACAATAAAAAAATATAGATTATAGATACATAAATATGCGATTAATATAATATATCATTTGTGTTTGTGGCGTATAAACTGTTTGGAATCCCCGGGCCTAACTAACCTCGAAAACCGGCTTGCAAGGTTAGGATTTCCCAAGGCTTATTAAGCATGGGACCTAGGTTACCCTAGGCGATGTGGTACTATTTAACACCCCCCTCAACGACTAGGGCTACACCGACCGAGTGGCACTAAGCCACGGATGCACACCGGGCGGATACTGAGTGGTACGGAAACCACGGATACACGGACACTGAGTGGTACGGAAACCACGGACACACGGATGGACACGGGTAGCGTTGAGTGGGGTCTGGCTCTGATACCATGTTAGGAATCCCCGGGCCTAACTAACCTCGAAAACCGGCTTGCAAGGTTAGGATTGCCCAAGGCTTATTAAGCATGGGACCTAGGTTTCCCTAGGCGATGTGGTACTATTTAACATGTTAAGATACGTAGGAGTGTCATCCTACAGTGGATATATTCCACCATTACTCCAAAGATACGTACGTATATATTTCTCTTTAATCTAAGGATACGTACGTATATACTCTTTCTAAGTTTTATTCATATATTATTCTGCATGTAAGATATGTTTCTTTGTTATTTCCTTTTTCTCTTTTGTGTACTTGTATAAGATAAGATTGACTTCATTGTAATTGGTATCAGTTAATATACAATCATCTTGATTCCATGACATCTCTTGTCATGGCATCAGAGCCACAAGAGATTCAATCTTCCGCTGTAAACTCTCAATAAGATCCAATCTTCTGCTGCAAACCCTCAATAATCAAAGTTTGTTTCAAACCCTGAAATCCTGATATCTAGAATCCTATCATGTCTCGAGAAGACAACTCACCAATAACAGTCAAGTTCGATGGAACTAACTATAACCTTTGGTCCTTTCTCATGAGAAGTTTTCTCAAAGGAAAATGACTATGGAAATACATAGATGGTGCAGAAAAACGTCCTGAAACAATTGCCCAAGAGAAAACAGACAAAGCAGACAAGTCGGAACCGTCATCAAGTGACAATATCGATCAATGGGAGATCAACAATCATAGAATTCTTACATGGATTGGAAACACTGTTATTACATCCATCAGTATGCAGCTTACCAACTTTGAAGTCTCCAAAGAAGCATGGGACTTTCTTTCCAAAAGGTATACTCAAATCAATTTTGCTCAACGTTATAAACTTGAACAAGATATTCGATCCTTAAAGCAGCAGAATGATCAGACAATATCATATTTTCACTCAGAGATGTCTGTAATATGGATTCAATTAGCATTAATGGAACCCAGATGGACAGCTGATGCAGAACTGTGGAGAAAATATCGAGAAGAAACAAGGTTAGTTCAACTTCTAATGGATTTAAGAGACGAGTTTGAATCTGTCAGAGCATCAATCTACACAGAACACCTCTACCAAAAGTGGAAGCTGCATTGTCTGAACTCATCACTGAAGAAACAAGGAAGAGAATTAAACCAGAAATCTCAGCTGTTTTTTCTGCATCTTCAAGGCCAAACTATAATACTCAAAAGAATCCATCAAGCCGTGATATATCTCAAGTTCAACGCCACAACTACTAACAACTTGGACATCTAGCCAGAAACTGTACTCAGACATATTCAACAACATCTCAAGCTATATCTCCATACCAATGCAACTACTGCAAGGAAATTGGACATACGGTGAACAACTGCACATCATCAACATCAAGAAATATGCGAGAGAAAAGTAAGAATTTGAATTCAAGTGCATCAACAAGATTTACTGCAGCACTAGCCTAATCTGAACCAGAAAATAAGCATGAACCATCTCTACTTGATATTCAAGAGATGATTAAACAAATCATGTCAATTGGTAATAATTCTTCATTAGCCTCTGCACTGGCAGTTCCTACAGGTATATTCTCAACTGAGTGGTTTCTTGACTCAAGTGCTTCCAACCAAATGACATTTAATCCACACATGTTTGAGAGTATGAATCCAATAATAACTCCCAATATTCATACTGCTGGTGGATCACAATTGACTGCAAGTCATATTGGAGTGGTTAAAATATCTAACAAGTTATATATACCAGAAGTACTCCTTGTCCCAAAGACTATCATGAATCTCATCTCCATTGGACAACTGTGTGATCAAGGATTTAAAATTCACTTCTTTCCTTTTGGTTGTGTTATACAGGATCCAAATACGGAGAAGCTAGTTGGTATAGGCCGTAGAGTGGGTCGTCTGGACCTTCTAGAGATGCTCATTGTCCCCATTCAATCTAAAGTTTAAGTTGTTGCTGTTTCAACTTCTACATAGAATTCAGTATCTCCATTCATGTCATGTCACTCTAGGTTAGAACATGTTTCTTTTCCTTGTCTTAGATATATGATCAATAAAGGTTTGTTAGGTTCAACTCAACTAGAAAAAGAACCTTGCTGCATTACTTGTAAGATGGAAAAACAACCAGCTTTACCTTTTAATAAGAGTACAACTTTTTTTAATGCTCCATTTGATCTTATTCATTCCGATGTTTGGGGTAAATCTCCTATTGTTTCAAAGGTAGGGGTTTATACTATGTGATTTTTATAGATGATTACACCCGATATACTTGGATATACCTGTTTAGTTCAAGGTCAGATTTCTTAAAGATTTATACTAAGTTTTCTACCATGGTCAAAACCCAATTTGCAAAAACCATCAAAACCTTCCGTGCTGATCAAGGGGGGGGGGGAATATATTTCAACTCGTTTAGAAATCATCTTAAATCTGAGGGTACTATTCTCAAATTATCTTGCACTGAAACTCCTGAGCAAAATGGTGTTGCAGAACGCAAACAACGTCATATAGTAGAAAAATCTAAAACTCAGTTACTTTCTGCGTCAGTTCCATCAAACTTTTGGGGAGAATCTGCTCTTACTGCGGTTTACACAATAAATCGTATTCCAACTGCTGTAATAGGTGGTATATCTCCATATGAACGTCTCTATGGAGAAATACCCAATTATTCTCAACTACGTGTTTTTTGATCAACTTGTTTTGTTCTACTCATAGAAAGAGAACGTAACAAACTCAGTAAGAAGAATTCAATATGTATTTTTCTAGGGTACGGGATAGAACAAAAAGGATATCGTTGCTATGATCCCACAAGTCAAAAACTTCGTGTGTCTCGACATGTCACCTTTTGGGAGAAAATACCATATTTTTCCCTTCCTAAGAGCAAGCTTTCAGAGAATTTCACATATCAAGATCCTTTTGATATTGGTACTCTTCCTTTAGAACCAAACTCTGAGACAAGTATATCACTATAACATTCTCAATCTTCCATTCCTGATACTCAAGAAATGCCTAAATTCTTTACTTCTCCTGAACAAGAAGCACCAGAATTCTCCACTCCTGATGCTCAAGATGAACCTGAATTATCATCGAATCACTCTATGCATTATCCTGACATGGCTTTTCCAGAACAGGATCCTATGCCCGAAGAGATATCTTTGCCTCCTCGTGAAAGATGTCCCCCAGCCTAAGTTATCCGACTACCATTGTTATTTGTCAACTATTTTTCCATTATATGAACCAAAATCTTACAGAGAAGCTTCGCCATTAAGGTATGGCAACACTCAATGTAGACAGAATTGGGTGCACTAGATAAAGCTGGAACTTTTGACATGGTTGATCTGCCACCTGGGAAATCTGTGATTGGGTGCAGATGGGTTTACAAGATAAAAACAAAAGCTGATGGCAGTATAGAACGACACAAGTCTCATCTGGTTGCTCAGGTAAATACACAGGAGTATGTAATTGATTATGAGGAAACCTTTGCACCAGTTGCTCGTATGACAATAGTTCGCACTCTCTTGGCTGTTGTTGCATCTCGTGAATGGGATCTTCATCAAATGGACGTTACAAATGAGTTACTCATCCGAACATACCATAATCTCTCACTCTTTTCTTGCTATCGGTTTGACTGGTAATGGCAAAACTGAACTCTGTATACACAGTTTTGGTCAAGTCAACAGGCACTAGGAACAGTGACAACTGTTGATAGACTTTCCCCTCTCCCTTTGGATATATATGTACTTTCCTATAAATGAAAAAGTAGGAGGATTAATCAAATAAAACTAAAAAAATAAACAAAACAGAGTAATTCATAGTACTTATATTTAGACTATACCATTTGAAACTACCAACAGAGAATTCATCAGAGAGGAGTCCATCTTCAGAGTTTATCTTTGAAAAGTACTCGATCTTCCAAATAAAGTTAGTAGAGGAGATTTGAAATAAAAGTTGAAACTACCATTTCAGACTATACCATTTGAAACTACCATTTCAGATGACATTATGATCAGTAAGAAGCAAGGAGATTTGAAATAAAAAAATGCAAGAAAAGGAAAGTGTAGATCGAATTAAGGTATTTATAAGCTTTTCTCATAGACAGACTAAAGACTTTGAATTTGTTTGCTTGATGGTTAGTATTCTTGAGAGAGAGGGAGTTGGGTCTTCAAATTACATTAAAGAAGAACACGTTCTTCAAGACTTAATTCGACATTAAGTATTGGCTTAATTATTTCACTGTTGAAAATGGCTTCGTATGCCAAGTTAATGGCAAAGGACAAAGGGATAAGAAGTGGAAAAGAAACTTGTATTTATAACTTGATATGTTTACATATTCTATACTAATTTTTACGTAGATAACTTATTGCTTAATCAACTCGGTATCTTGATTCACAGATCTTCATAAATTTGGTGATGTGATATAAAATTTTATACGATTTACTTGGCAATAAATATAATCAAGAATTGGATAGGAAATAACTAGACTAGAAGAGAGAATTAACCACAAATTTCAGTGAATAAGAACGTTCGGGTAAAAAAAAATCTATTTTTGTATAGAGAATATTGATAATATTGATTGAATTACAAGGAAAGTTCCGAGTATATACCTCAACTGTGTTATAAACTATTATGTATTTACTAAGATGCCCTTCGTGTCTAAGTTTAGGGTTTACATATCTTGGACAACAAGTCTTCTATTTATATAAATAGAGGCCTAATTTCTTGTATTCTACACACATGAATAAGAAATCTCTCTCTTTTTTTCTCCCTATTTTCTGTCTTTTTCTCCTTTTACAATACGTTATCAGCGTCGTAACTCATCCACTGAGCGGGATTAGAAGAAACACATGCGTGACAAGTTTTTGAGATTAAAATCGTCGGCTTTTGGAACAGTTTTGACTGTTCAATAATCTTTTTTTTGCCTAATCTTTTTAGTATTAATTGTAGTCGGTTTTTTTTCTTTTCACGTTTTATAAAGCGTGTTCCGATGCTAACACTTGTTTGTTTGTTTTTTGTGCAAGTACTTTGGCTGATCTGATCCATTAAGCAAAAGGAGATTGACACAAAACTAAGAAGTCATGCGAACTATATTCGGATTTTTCAATCAACTATACTAATATTTATTCTATTTGTCTCTTTTGCATGTTCTCGGCTGGATTCAATACCTTGACAACTACATGTTCGGTTGTCGAATTAATCAAAACTATAGTCGTGGACTGAATTAACACCAAATCTCCTACTTATGAATCCCGTCCGCGTATGTTACTGGCATTAAGTCTAAGTGCTTTGGTAAATATTTTATTTTATATTTATTATCACTTTCCAAGTTCTTTTTTTTTCTTATATATTTTTACTCACGGTCAATCTATATAATTGATTTGAGTTACCCGGTGATATATGGGAATCAATTTAATTGAGGAATAAGGTTGGAATTTCTTTTCTTATTTGTTCATATAAAAAAAAAAAAAAATCCATCGAATGATGGTGTGTGGTTTCTATTCTCTCAGTGAAACTGTGATCGCCAAAAAGTGATATAATTACATGCATGGTTGAAAAACCTCCGACCAATATTTTGGTATCCTTGTCCATCGAGATAGGATCATGTGATTCATATATGATTTCTATTTATTTGCAAGAAATCATCCATCAACCATATATGAACCAAAAAGTGGGATTTTCCCTATGCGATGACCAAATCGACATTTATTTTTTTTGTCGATTAAAGCAATTTTAGTGCATCGTATATACAAACCGACATTGATTTTCTCCATCAATTCTATGGAAGGAGATGTTAAAATTGGCATTCTATGAAATTTTAGCCAATATTTTTCTTATAGTTTGACGGTAATCGTTTAAAAAACCTTTATCGATCATGGTTTTGTTTTTCTACTAAAAAACCATTGATTTTCGATTATTATGGGAAACCATGATTCCTTAACAACGAAAATGATTTCTTTATTTTCTTATTCTTAAAAAGAATCGTATAAGCCAAATGATTTGGTTTTTCCCTATCGATCCTAAAGGGATATATAAAGTATTGTTATTATGATATTAACAATTGCAAACACCAAGAGGAATTGATGCATTCTTAAGGGATATTGAGTTTTTTTTTTCCTCATGGTAAATCTCCAAAAAAAATATTAAAATAGTTCCACTTGTTTGGAATTGGACAATAAAGATCAAAGGGTGCGCACCCGGCTTGTTAGCATATCTCATTAGTCTTTATAATGACTATATTGATTTAATTTTATTTCGATAAAGAAAGTGTCCATAACTTCAATCTAAATCATTATCTCATTGACCCTTGAGGTCACGAAGTTATTGGAGATTTGTTTGCATATTTCCAGTGCTTTTGGTTTTGACATATAATTTTTATTTTGTTTTATTTTGTTCCAAAAGCGATCCATGGTTGATCCTAAATATGTATGTCTATTAAGATAAGACTACATTTTTTTAATGTCTAAAGACATATTTCATAATGAGCATATGTCTCAAATTAATCAGATAATACTCATATATGAGATGATAATATTTCTGCCATAATCAGGGGGAGACTATACATTACCATATGTTTCTCTCCCATTTTGATCGAATCGAAAAAATCTGTCTACTAGGCGTGAAAATATCACATCTAGATTTTATATAAGCTTATGCCGTTTGAAAAGGCAAACTCAATCACATCTAGCAAACATGTAGCATTTTTATATATGCTACAGATGGCTCCAACAGAGTCTATCATAATATGATTCACGTTCTCAAAATTCATATCTCCTTATTTGAATAGTAGGAGATTATCACGCCCGTGGGCATTGGTACCAGTAATTTTGAATTTTTCAAAGTATGCATACACTGAAATTATATGAGATCGTGAAATGCTAATACGATTGTCGAATATTCATTTATAGTAGCTACTGAAATAAATGATGGTGGTTGTGAACCCCTCTGCAGAGAAATATCGACATATGTGATTGGTTGGCATACAATCCAAATTAAGTTGGATTAATTTCTTAATTTACGCAATTTTTGGATCCAAAACTTAACACTTTAAAAATGCCAAGCCTATAAATTACATGCTAGTGTAGTCATAATGCGTTATACGGAGAATTTTCCGTTGTAAAAATGATTTAAGGTTTTCATTTTTCTCATACCCTAGGATTGGTTCATTAATTGTTCTCTTTACAATGCACTTGGCGTGGTAGTCCTTGAAGGACTCATATTGCATTTACACAAGAAATGTGATTGGGAACATATTCAAATTTGTAATCCTTATAGGATTCAAATTATATTCAGACAGCCACTTGACTCGATTATGTCAGGTTTAACAATCCTTTATGTTTTTTTAGAAATTTGGTACAAGATCAAAAATCCGGATTATTTAGTTGATGATATCAACTTTATAGGTCTCTTGAGAAATCCTTAAAAACACAAAATCCACGCTTTTGCAACATAAAATTCTATTTTTCCCCTTTTCTTTCTTAAATATGCAGTTAGAATTATGCTAGCATAAACTCGTCTTTAAGATAGACTAGAGTTATTATTTTGATGCTTATTTTTTGAAAAACTCATATAGTTGGGTTAGCATCTATAACATGTCAAAAGTTGTACTCTTTTTCCTTCGTTTCAGGCTTTGTCCCACGTGGTTTTCCTGACAAGGTTTTAACGAGGCAACATCTTGTTGACATTTAATTATTTTATTTTATTTAAAATGTTTATATTTGCGCTCTTTTTCCTTCGTCCAATTTGTTTTTCCCCCCATTGGGTTTTACTGGAAAGGTTTTTAGTGAGGCAATTTAATTCAACATGGTGATCATCCAAGGGGGAGTTGTATGAATTTTGTTTATTTTGTGGATTCTCACCATTAACTAGGTCATTTTCTTAGACCACATCAACATAACCATCTCCTATGAATTTGGATATCATTCCGATCCGCATAAGGTATGACCACAAATTCAGTTTTCTTCACTTATGGTAATTTATCTACATCTTGGCTCTATGTTGAAGGAACTACATCAACAACTTCTGCAAATCATCTCGGGAAGCTAGCAGTCCATGAAACAAATTCTCAATGTGTTGAAGAAGAATGTGGACTCCGCACAAGTATTAATCGAAGGCATTACTGCTTGTGCAACACAAATGAAGACTTCATCAACTATCCGACATCTTCATGAAAGCACAGTCCTCTTCCGCATTCAAGAAATTGGTTCTTCAAAATTGGAAAGTCTCGACTCAAAGATTTGCACGCCAAGATTTGACTGAAGTATTTATCAGGGGGAGCGCCATCATTAAATTAAGATGCAATCAATGGACTTTATCGCGTTGTACTCTTTTTCCTTCGTCAAGGTTTTGTCCCATTGGGTTTTCCTTGTCAAGGTTTTAATGAGGCAACATATGCGTGTCCAACACTGTCTGAGTTTTTACATGCTTATGCAATTTTCAAGGTTTTTCTCTTTTGAGTTTTCCTGGTATGCTTGTAATGACTTAGCCACAGTGGTCATCAGGGGGAGTGTTATAAACTATTATGTATTTACTAAGATGCCCTTCGTGTCTAAGTTTAGGGTTTACATATCTTGGACACCAAGTCTTCTATCAATATAAATAGAGGCCTAATCTCTTGTATTCTACACACATGAATAATAAATCTCTCTCTTTTTTTCTCCCTATTTTCTATCTTTTTCTCCTTTTACAATAAACTGGACTTTCTTGATTTTTATCTTATTTTTTTCCCCATCGAAATTCCCTAAAAAAGTAAAAATTTGAGTTAAGCTCACCTAACCCTAGCCCAAATACTCCCTCCGTCCTAGTTTAGATGCCAAAATAGGATTTTGCACAAAGATTAAGAAACACAAAGAGAATATTATTTTTTTCCACAATTACCCTAGGTTAGTATTTAATGTTCCTAGGTTTTAGATGTCTAGGTTTTGTTGTTTAGTTGGAAAAATTCAAATTAGAGGAAACATATATAGGAAAATATTTAAGAGTGTGTCTTGAAAATTGAAATACACAATTCTCCATGTTATGGTATGATTCCAAGTCAGGGGCAAATCAGGATAAAAGGTGGAAAAATATGAAGTATAGCAAGTATTCTAGGACAAAAAAAATTCCCAATTTTAGCATCTAAACTAGGACGGAAGGAGTAATTTTTAATGCATATATATGATGAGAGAAATGCTAAAATTACGTTAAAAGTTCTTCTCTCCGCGTTTGTTTTCCAATTTTCCTTTCATAAACCATCAGCTCCTTTCGCACATCACGTTTCGCTAATACATCTAAGGATTATTAGATGGTACTTGTGGATTGTGCAGTTGCCTTCCCCAAAATATGTAGCGGCCACCACCCGCATTGGCAACCACCAACATTTTAGCCCTACCCGAAGAAGATTTCTGGGGAAGTTAGGAAATGCCCCAATACGGGGTGCAATGTTAAAAATCTGTCCCAATGTTAAAAATATTTCGAAAAATGACTCATTCCATTAACATTGTCATCCAACCCAGTTAAGTGACATGTGCAAGGCCACCATCACCACCAGAACCACCACCAAAACCGCCGCCCCATCACCTAAACCCTAAACCTTGAATACTGGATTTTGAACCCTTAACCCTTCCATTCCTTTCCTTCTCCTTGTTTTTGAGTTACATATTGAACATGTTGGTTAACTAGTTGGCTTGATCGGCCACGAATTTTGTTGTTTGAGCACACTGAACCATTCTACTAATCCTTATAAATAAATCAAAAACAACCATTCTACTAATCTCTGGCTTCCACAACTAATGTACAATGTTGTTAGGCTTTCTATAAATTTGAGGAAAAATTGTTTGTGAATTTGGTTTGTATAAATTTCGTCACAAAGGCTAATTGAAGTGCAGAACAGCCTGTGATACTCATGCAAAGGAAATTTGTAGTAAACCTTCAAGGGTAGAAATTATGTCAAAATCTAACTTATTTATGATGCTACCGGCATTGCCCTGGCGGGAATATTTATATAAAATCAAAAATGAACACTGAATTTGAATGGTGAAGTAGTAAAGATAAATAACACTGCCAGAACTCAAAAATCATTTGCAATCAAATATACACAACATAGCAAATTTGAAGACTAGTGCACTGTATGTTTACTAGTGCACTATACAGAATTTGTGTTTCCCAATTTCAAATTGGTAGAACTCATTGATAAAGGTCTGGAAATATTACAATTTGCATGCACCTGCACATTCTATAGGAAGCGCATTTTTTTGAATACTTATTATCCAGTATCCACCATGGTTAGGTGTCTGATTTGCTGAAGTAGAACAGAAAATATAAATGTAATCTATAATAATATGGGTAAATTGATACTAACATCGATTTCATTTCAAAGTACTCTATTAATGTGAATAAGAGAATAGACCAAACTAAACACAGTTTTACATTCTAAAACAATTCCATCAAGCATTAAAATACGACTAATAATCCTTAACTGCAATCATAGACTGTATGGATCGCTATCTTAATTCACGTCATCCTCATCAATCCAATTCCTGTCCATTCTACAAGTAACCTCAATTCTAATAACACAAGTATCATTCACGATATATCCTTTACTAACGTCGTAAAGTTCTTGATAACCAAGACGCGTGAATATTGGGCAACCCATGCCGTCATGATTGGACACAGTGTACATGCGTTTACGTTCTGCATAATCCAAAATATGTAACCAGATAAATAAAGGAACAAATGTGATAATCTAACAAGAAATATACCAATTAATGGCCGTATTGTCCCGTATATATTAAAACTATTAAAGTATATACAGATCTAGAGATACCATATTTCACTTTGTACTTGCTATTGGTTTGACCAGTAATGGCAAAACTGTGCTGCGTATACACATATCTTGTCAAGTCAACAGGGATTAGGAAGAGTGTCAAGCCATCATACATTCTCCCTTCTCTCCTTGGATAAATGAGCACTTGCCTATGAGTGAAAAGAACATTTTGAGGATTAATCAAAACTGAAGCATCCATGTAAGAAAAGAAATGAGAAAACAAGAAATCAAAACAATGGTTTTGGTAGTAAACATTTATACCATTTAAAACAGCCAACAGAGAAGATATGAGACAAAATTCCACCATCAGAGTTCACCTTTGATAAGTCAATCTTCCACGTGAATCTAGTAGTGAAAGAAACGTTTGATGTTTCAGATGCCATTGTTAGTAAGAAGCAAGAAGATAACTTCATAGAAACAAGGGGCCAGTGTAGAATGGGGGTATTTATAAGCTTCTCATCATGTACTGTATTAATTGGAAGGAAACTAGAAAGACATGAGACATTGAATTCAATTGCTCGATGGCTAGTATTCTTGAGAGAGAGGGAGTTGGGTCTTCAAATTACATTAAAGAACGCCTTTTTCAAGACTTCAAAATTAAATGGGTTTTGTTATCTTGTGCACCCATGCACAAAATAACAGCCGATCATTGGCATTGTAAATGATAAACACCAATAAAAAAATATGAGAGATAGTGTCTTGTGCAAGGGAAAGTGTACACTTGTATAGAGAAAAATTCAAAAAATCCATGATTATTTCCCTTCTCCAATGCACAAGACGCTATCTCTCATATTTTTTTATTGGTGTTTATCATTTTCAATGTCAATGATTGGCTGTTATTTTGTGCATGAGTACACGAGATAACAAAATCCAAATTAAATTCTGGCTTTGACTTTGGAACATTGGCTTCGGGTATGAAGAAAAATGAATGAATTAATTAATGCTTAGCAAAACCATTCATTTGTAACAAGGTTATCATGGTCACATTCAATTGACTAACCCAATGAAGGCTAGTGCGGGGAGGGGCATAGTGAATACCAATCGATCAAGACGTATGTTTTTTTTTTTTTCGTATGCATGGATAGTTGAATACTAGCTAGAGCGGAAGGCCCAAGAGACCTCTAAATTCTAATGAGCAATTAGAATGGGATCTTTTGAGGCGTGATTTGAATGGTGTCCCTGAGCTTGTGGAAGAGTATGATGATTTGGTGATTATGGACAACTTTAATACCTCTACTTGTTACGAAATGCAGTCAGGAAACCTTAATGACTGCGGTTTTGATAAGTTCCTTTGGAACGGTAACATTCCAAACAAGGTGAGCTTTATTATTTGGGATACTTTTCATGATTCGTTACCTACAAGAAATATGTTGCGACATCGAGGTGTGAACATTGATAGTGAGCTGTGTGTTTTATGCAACGACGTGAGGGAGTCAGCTAATCATATACTCATTCATTGTAAGTACTCTTTTGAGATTTGGAATTATTTCATCAATTCTTTTAAGATTGCCTGGCCAATTCCGAATACTTTGATTCGACTGTTCGAACCTTGGTCTAACAACGTGTTGCAAGGGAGAGGTAAGGACGTTTGGGAAATCCTTCATTACGCAGTTTGTTGGATTTTGTGGAAGGAGAGGAATAGAGAGTTTTTGGAGAACGTTACAAGAGTGTGCAAGAAAATATTGATTTGGTTAAGCAATTGGTAGTCCTTTGGTCTTGTGACAACGAAACATTTAAGTATGTTGATCCTAGCTTAATTTGGAGTAATTGGACTACTCTGATGTGTACGTAACTGCGTTGTATTAACCTCGGCTTGTTCCTTGGTTCGCTTTTTTCTTTAATATAACCTTCTCTTCAGAAAGAAAAAAAAAAAAAAAAGAGTGGTTGTGTTTTTGTGCCATAAAATTATCAGAATCATAGAGACCAACTTATATACAAACTAGGATAAAGTCCCCGATCTATCACGGGTAAGATTATTCTATGTAAGTTTATATAGTGATTGGAACTATTTTCTTGATTGTGCTTACAGATACATTTCCATTCAACATACTGTTAAGGAAGTGATTGGCAGCCGGAAAGGTTTCAATCTTTCTTATAGGGGGAGCAATTATGGAAGAGACTCCCAGCCGCAATCATCTTATATATATATATACTATAATAAAGAAAAGACCTCTTTTTGGGTGGTTTTGGTGTAGCACGGCGGAATGTCTAAATTGACCCTCAAATAATCTTATTAATATAAATAAAAGAGTTAATTGTTTGGTGAAGCCTTTTCACATGACAACAATATCCCTATTAAATAAGTCTTTAATCAATGTTTGTATATTTACAGGAATACTATTGTTTTAAAAATAGATCAAAAAAATTAAAACTTAGATATCTTTAAAAATATATATCGGATTTTTGTAAAATTAGTATATTTGGAAAGCTCTTTGAATTATCTACATAATGAGTACAAACAAGAATATTAAGTTTTTATTTTAAGAATTTTTTTTTTCATTATTATCAAATTTCTTTATGACTAAAAAAATAAATAAATAATTCAACATATTTATGGAATAAAATAATAAAATATATATTTTTTATTATTTTATTGGATGAAATTTTGCGAGACATGGTGCGTTGATCTGACAATGTGCGGTGTAGATTGGGCGGATTGTTGGGACACACTCCACGAACGACCCTCATTATTTAGAAAAACTGTTATATTAATTTCGTGCACTGATTGTGAAAATCCAGAAAATAAAGAAAAATACTATATTAATTTCGGACATTTATGATTAAAAAAATAAATAATTCAACATATTTATGGAATAAAATAAAATAATTTATATTTTTTGAACAAAAATAAAGAGTGTTCGCTGATCTTCATCCTCCTCTCCTTGTCCTCTGCATTTCGAGATGCTATTTGACCATCGTTTCTCTTTTTCTGGGGTTTCTTCACAAACCCTAATTTGATTAACGATGCGTACAAACCGATCCTCACCAGTCCTCACACAACACTCTCATGAAACCCATGATTCCCCTTGCTCTTACACTTCGTCCCCGGGTTCATCCTCCTCCCATCTAGGTGATAGGGAACATTACAATTCTTCCCAGGCTAATCGGGGGGATAGGTTACTTTGTCCCTTTGCCAATTTCGATGGTTGTCAGGGAGGTGTGTCTGGCAGGGGATATGCTACAAAGCGTGAAGGATTTGCACTTTCCTACAGAGCGTGACAAAGACATTTGCAGAGAACGTATTCGTACTACTGTTAGATGTTTTGCCTCATGGGAATGTGTATTGAATGATATGCAGAAATGGCTGTGTGTTAAATGCATGCGTATCCATGCATGTAAACCGACTTGTAGGTCTCCGTCACACCCTACTGAGGTCATCGCAGGTCCCTTCAATGGTTCAAGTGCAGATTTTCTAATTCATGGTGTCGAGAAACCACAAGCTGAAGTTGTCATCGCTGCTGTCAACTCTCCTCCTGTGGTTGACGATGTTGGAGCCGGTCTTACGGTGGATTTGCTTAATCAGGTTCTACAAAGACAGATCAAAACTACTGTGAGTATTCCATCGTCCATCAGGCTTCACTTCTCTCGAACCCTGAAGTCTTCTTTAGACTTTGTGCTTGCAAACCCGAATAGTCCTGCTTCCTAAATACGTTTACTTTTATTGCCTGCTTGTACCTTATGCCTTTACGAGCCTAAAAGCTCGACGGAAGAACGCTCAGGTAACAGGAGGAAACTACAGATGGGGATGATTAACAATGCGTTGCTGACTTGGAAGGAACCCTCTGGCTGTTGCATTTTGGCTCACTAGCTATTGGATATATCTAAGCAGGCTTCACGAAAATAACAACCAGGGAAGAAAAAGAAGAATACGAAGTTGTTGGCCTGTAGAAAGAAGCTTAGTTATGGACATTATACCGCTGCCATCCGCATTCTCTCCTCCGATGGCGTAGCTCCACCAACTCCCGATACCCTTTACGAGCTTCAGCAAAAACACCCGTATGCCCAGCCTCCAACTATACCAGCGGAATATATTCCATCTCCTTCACTTTCTGTTACGGCTAAGGATGTTTTGCTGGCTCTCAAGAGCTTTCCCAAGGGTACTTCCTGTCGGAGGGATGGACTCAGGGAACAACACTTGTTAGATGCCATGAGTGGTGTCGGCGCTGCTGTTGCCGATGATTTGTTACTTTCCATTACAGGCGTGTTAAATTTGTGGCTTGCGGGAAAATGCCCTGCCATCCGTGGTGATTTTATATCTAGTGCTCCCTTAACCCCATTCCTTAATCCCGGAGGTGGCTTGATACCTATTGCTGTAGGTACTATTTGGCAGAGATTATGCTCAAAATTAGCGGCTACCTCAGTTGTCAAAGCTTTGAACTTATATTTTTGGAAGTACCAATATGGGGTCGGCAATCCTTGTGGTGGCGAAGCTATCTTGCATTCATCAAACAGGTTGTTGGAGTTGAAAGGCACTGATAATTCGAAAACTATGTTGCTCATAGATTTCTCCAATGCTTTCAATCTCGTTGACAGGTCTCGCATCATTAAGGAGGTAAGAACTCATTGTCCGAACATTTCCCATTGGGTCGAGTTTTGTTATGCAAAACCAGCCAGACTCTACTATTTGGATTCATTCCTCTCCTTATCCAAAGGCGTTCAGAAAGGAGACCCCCTTGGTCCCCTACTCTTTGCCTTAGCGCTTCACCCGCTTTTGGAGAAAATTGCAGCTCAGTGTGAGTTAGATCTTCATGCATGGTACCTGGACGATGGTACCATCGTAGGAGACACTATGAGGTGTCTAGAGCATTTGAGATTATACAAGAGGAAGGGCATAGCTACGGTTTACATCTGAATGTTTCAAAGACTGAGATTTTCTGGCCATCTCATGATACAAGAAGAGATAACGATGGTGTTTTCCCTCCAAACATTGGCAAGCCAACTAATGGAGTCAAACTTCTAGGCGGGCCTGTCAGTTTGAACATGGAGTTTTGCAGTAACATGGTGTTGTCGAGGGTGGATAAGGCCGTGCAGCTTATGGATAAAATTCAGGAGTAGTATAAAATTCGAGGGTGGCCATCTCATGATCCACAAAGTGAGTTACTTCTTTTACGTAATTGCACTGGTGTTTCTAGGCTCTACTTTAACCTTCGCACAACAAGCCCCAAATCTATTCAACCTGCAGTAGTTCGCTTCGATGAACACTTGCTGAGGTACTTGCGTCGTTTAGTAGTTGGTGATAGTACTGGTTTTGGCATGGTTCAGCAGAGGCTAGCCACTCTCCCCATTAAAGACGGTGGTTTTGGTGTGCTCACAATGGCGGATACACGTTTGTATTGCTACTTGGCCTCCCAGGCCCAGACTCATTTGTTGCAAAATTCTATTTTGGGGTTATCAGCCGTTTCAGACCCATGCCACAACTTCCTGACCCATTTTCACACAAGCTTGTGATCTTTCCTTATCGGATTTCAACATCAATAATACTGCCCCCCATTACATGAAGTCTCTGGCAGTTATTTATTTTGAGGTTGTCAAAAAAAAGATTCCTACAAGCTTATCTTTATCGGAGCGTGAATTCACGATGTGGCAATGCAACCGCACAGAACATGCTTTGGACTTCCTTAAAGCGATCCCTATACCTGGGCTTAATCAAGTTGTTGGACCTAGGCGTTCAGCTCTGTTTTACAGTATCGCCTTGGTATACCCTTTTTCGAGGAAGGTAGCTTATGCTCTTGCTGTCAACGACCTATGGATATCTACGGTGATCATGGCATTAATTGTGCTAGCGAGGTTGGGCTGAAGTTTCGGCATGACCTGGTTAAAGATGTCTTGGCTGATATATGCTACAAAGCGGGTGTTGTAGTCAGGAAGGAGGTTCCCCTTGGTTTTCTTTCCGATGATAATAAAGGTCTCAGGCCTGCAGATATTATGGTTTACAATTGGGAAGATGGCAAGGATGTTTGTATAGATGTTACCGGTGTCTCGCCCTTCACAAGTGCGATGACCAATTTTACCCAGGACATGCTATTTCGGCTGCTATCACTCGTAAAAACAACAAGTATTTGGAAAAATGTTCTTTGCATGGTTATGGATTTGGTGTATTGGCCTTTTCCACTTTAGGTGAGCTCGGTGCGGATACAATTGCTTTTCTTAAGAGGCTGAGAAATTGCATGGCTCGACATGATGCCAATTTCAAATTAGCCAATTCTCTTTTTCATAGTCTAGGAATTGTTATTCAAAAAGGGATTGGTGCTCAACTTGTTGCTAGGTTGCCCGCCATTCCTTGTAATTTTGATCCTCTTTCTTTTATGTAATTTTCTTTTCATTTATTTGAAAGTTTTTGAATCTTTTATAATTTCATGTTTTTATTATAAAAAATCCAGAAAATAAAGAAAAACTACTATATTAATTTCGTACATTTATGACTAAAAAAATAAATAAACAATTCAACATATTTATGGAATAAAATAATAATATTTATATTTTTTAAATCTTTTATAAGGAAAAAAAATCTAGAAATGATTAAAATAATAAGATTTATATTAATTTCAAACATTTATGATTAAAATAAAAAAATTAATTCAACCTATTTATGGAATAAAATAATAAGATTTATATTTTATTGAATCTTTTATAATTTCATGTAAAATCCGAAAACTCTAATTTTCAAAGTAAAAAACTATGGATATATTATACTCCTTCCGTCCTACTATTAAGTGACTTAGTTTAATTTTGCACAATTTTTAAGGCAAGCAAGGAAAATAGTATTTTTAAGCATTTTTTTACAATTATACCCTTATGGATAATAACTAGTGAAATTTAGAAATGATATATCTCTCAAATTACTCAACGGATGTTCTCAAATTTCATACCCTTGAAAAGCATTTTAAAACACCTACATAACGAATATAAACATGCCTATCAAATTATGCATATTTCTTATATTTTTATAATTACCTAAAAGGATAATTTTAGAAATATCTTTTAGTTTAGTGATATAGGTCATTTATTAGTGGGACAAAATCTAAAATTAAATAGGTCACTTAATAGTGGGACGGAGGGAGTAGTATAAAAAACTCTGATTTATACTCTAAATATTGAATGGAATAATAGATAAAATATTTGATTTTCCTAGACTTTCTAATAACTATAGGTTAAAAAACCTTTAATTAATAATAATATCGTTTTATTTTAGGATACTTACAGTGTAATAAATCTCCATTTTTTTTATTAATAAGGTAAAAAATCCTTGCAAAAAATCTATGAGAAATCTAAAAATTTGATCTACCTAAGCTTCCTTCTTTATAAGTTAAAAATATTCTTTGATGCCATTTTCAAATATCGAAGATTTCAATTTCCAGACGATATGTTCCATATTTTCTATACAAAAAAGTTGCAACACTAATTGTGAATATGTGAATATCTAAAAATAAGGTAGCTCTCCAAAATTATAGACATTGCACTCCAAAATTATAAAAATTACATAAGTTTTTAGGGGTTAGAATAGTATTATTTCCTATGGAATTTTTAGGCTTGGTCGTTCTCTGTATAAAGCACTCAAGTGAAGCCAAGAACTCATCGTTTTATGATTTTGCTCCTATTCTCATCGAGTATGCTTCTCACTATTTGTATAATCATATCTGATATTATTTTGAGTTTTCTCCTAACACTATATTTTCATATTAGTTTCTTATTTGATTTTCGTCATTATCATCTCTCTTCTGATTAAGGTTGTTGTCTTTCCTACTGAATCACTTTTTTATTTATTTTCCAGGGAACAATTGATTACTACAAGATCATTATTCTTTAAGGTACAGTTTATAGAGTGGCGATGCATGTTCCGAACCTGTTCGTGGTGTGTTTTGTATTTTTCCTTTCTAAACAGAAGAACGGGACAACCAGTGCGAATGTTACCACATGTTGTAACTGGTGCACTTGCGGTTCTATCTTCTGTTGCTATTTTAATATATACCAAGGCCGTGCAAAGGTAGTGGTTTTTATTTATTATTATTATATATATAAAACTACTGAATATGTGAAACAGAAGGTGATCTTAGTAAACTACATGACTTTGCTTTAATATTAACTTAGTTTGTGTTTTTAATTGCATAGGTATGCATACTAAAATCCCTTGACTTAGGTGCAGCCAAAACTTCAAGTATGAATTGTTGGATTTTGTTGTTGTCCGATTCCAACAGGCAAAAGATATATTAGGATTATTTCATTTCATGTCTTTGGTAATTTTTTGGACCCTCCTATATTATTTGCAGTGCTTTTTAGAGTGGGAGAATCGAAGATTAGCAAGTTAAATCTTTTTTTATTTTTTATTTTATCTGATTTAATATATTTTTCTGTTGTGCAATGATTTATTACCAGGTTGGACTGAAAAAAACACTTGAAATGTGGTTTTAATGCTATTTAACGATGCTTTTGAAGTAGAGAATAAGAGACCGATGAACATGACAGTGTTGGTGAATTTATGATTGACGCTTGAGGGGTTGTAATTTGTAAGTGTAATGTTCTATACAAGAAAGAAAAAAAATAGTGATTAATGGTGCAAAATACATGCGCATATAAACAAAAAATTACCATCCAGCATAATCCTACTTGGTTCCCTGTTGTGAGATATCCAATCCTTTGTGTGACCCTTCGTTTTTGATGTCCTAGCATTTTTTTTGTAGTATGTAGTGTCTCTACCTCAAGACACATCGTGGTGTTTTTTAATACTATCACTGTCTCTAATGGATTTATTCGTTTGCGTTTTGATGGAAGTCCTACGAATAACTATCTCAGTTACAAGTTAATGATACTGAAAGGTGTAGGTACTTGTGTTCCAGTTTTCATTTTTTATGCTGGTACTAGTTTCTTCCCTGAGCTCCTTACATTGACTTTGAGAATTGATGTAAGGAAATTTTTCTTCAATTATTAATTTAACGTTCTGTAAAATTGATTTTCAGATTGTATCAATTTCGATTTTTTTTTTTTGTCTTATTCCGTGTTTATTTTATAAAGACTACAGCCATAAGTTGAAATTCAAAATTTCGCTGGAACTTTTTTCGTTTACCATGCAAACCATGAATCCATTATAAGAGGATTCGTTTGTAACTTAAGTTAACCAAGCAACTAATTAAGATATTTTACATCATTTTTAATATCGATGATAATCAATTATTGTGTAACCTTATGACAGAGATGAGGAACAGTCAATAGAGGAGACACAAGAGTGAAGCTGTTGAGAAGGGCGAAGCAATATTCGAGGTTAGTTTTCCTTCTGTGCGCAGTTTGCATTGGCCATGTAGTCGAAAGTACTATTTTATCTGGTAGAGCATTTTATACATACATACATGTTAATCTAGCATCAAGCCAGTATTTTTGAGAGAGAAGTAAAGATTTTGTGCATCCATAACAAGACTAGCCATCTTAGATTAGTATGAATTATGGTGGGTGTTCGGGGGTCAAGAAAATGACATTAACTATTAACTGATCAAATCTGTCCGATAAAAAAGATTTAGTTATTGCCTTTTTGCAGGTCCTAATTAAGCTGAAATATAGCTAACGAATATATGCCTTTTCTTTTGAAAGGGATATATCAAAAATATAAGGTCGAGATGCCTATGCATCTTAAGTTCAACGTATGTATATTTGTACTTTGCACTATAAACTTTGGTTTTATAAATAAGTAGCTTATGTGTTATTTTTCAATCTAGGAAGTATCTAGCGTGATTGCAGTATAGAGAATTTTGTTTGTGACTTTGTAATTAAGTTTCATCTTTACTCCATTTGTGGTTTCATTTATTCTTTTTGGCTCTTTTTTTCCGGTGAAATCAAAGAGGAAGAGAAACTCTCTTTGAAGATGCAGTTGATGCCGGTGATAGGGATAGATGATGTAGATCCTGTAAGGTTTTTCTTTCTTTTATTCACTAATAAACATTTTTATCATTTACAGTTAGCGTTTTTAAGGTAGTGCTTAAAAATATTTTATGTGCACAAAGTTTTGTTTTTGTGAACTCTCATTAAAGAGTTGGATAATGTAGACAATTCTAATGAATCATAAATATGATATATAATAAAAATTGGTCGGTCAAAATCATTTTATGATTGGTGGATATTCCCTCTACATATATGTTTTTGGCACCTTTTGTTTTTAGCCCTTGCTTAATTAAAATTCCGGATCCTTTCACCTAAACAAAGAGATATCTTTGTTTACTTCGGAAGCATCGTTCGTATAATGGGAAGGATGCAAACGCTTACAAAGGAGTTGGGACTTGGGAGTGGTGATCACCGAAGATTTTTTGTGGAGCTAAGCAATACTCATTACAATTCAAATGTTATGATGTTGGTGATACATATCTTGGATTGTATTGGATGTCATATATAAATCACTTTCACTCAAGTCCGGTGTCGTTATATCAAATCCCACTTACATCGTGGATTGACTCCCACATATGGCACATTTTCTTAAGTTGGCGGAAACCTTATTACATGCTTCTGGTGTCAACATTAGATCGTTATTTATGACCCACACTACTCAATAGTTACTACAATTACATATGTATGCCCTATTGGAGTATTTTTATCGTGGTTATATCATTCTATAATTTTTATTTTAATTATTATATCATTTTACAACTTGATCTCACTGTAAACAATACTTTTGATTTGATATTATAATAAAAAGCCCCCACAAGAATACTAATTTCAAATTAATTAAGCCTACGTCTAACTGAATCTCAGAAAATCTCAAAACCAAGTAAGGTTTATCGACCCCACTAGACCCTACTTCACTTCGTCCATGGTAATAGGAGAATTAGATTTCAATTAGTGACCTACTTAAACGATAATTGGTATTTTCATTGTACAATGAAGATGTTAATTAAAAGATCTTCTAGGACGGTGCGGGGGAAAGCCCTGCCTCACCAACTAAAGACCAATTCTCATGGTACTAGATTACCGATATTAATGACATTACCGACATTAGGGTAGGGTGTCCCTTTTACAGAAGAACTCAATAAAGTCCTTACACCGACACTTATAAAATATATTTGATTTTTGAAAAACGATATATATGTGCATTTTCTTAATTACTATGTATGCTTTGTACAATTTAATAGATGACAACAAGCACTAACACGGATACGACACGACACAGACACAAGAATCGACAAAATTCAAAGTCATCATGACACATACACGTTTATATAGATTAATTATATAATTTCTATATACTAAGATTATACTCTTATGTGTAGTATATGAAATATATTAGTCATGCAAATACACAAAAAAACTCAACTTTAATGAAATAAACTTTTATTAGCCTCAAATCTTATCTTTGTATGTAATGGCCAAACAACGTGACAAACATCACCGTATCTCTTTGATCTTCTTAATATTCTATTCATTTTTTTGTTTCTCAAATGCGTCTAGTTGAGCCTCCAGTTGCATCTGCAGTGTGTCCATATTTAAAACACGTGGTGCGCACATGTGCGTGCATCTTGTCGGTTTCCAACACGCGTATGGTGCAGAAACAACATCAATACTGGAGTGTCCATGCTACACAGGATGAAAATTTATTTTATATTAATATCGTGCTATTTTTTGTGTCTCTAATGTAAGATATGAAGACTAACTATATAATATGTGTGATTTTTCATTTAATTACAAAAAGTTGGAGCCAGGAAAAGCAGTTGACTTGGACGGGAAGCACTTCATATGCTTTGTACTATTTAGAGTTGGCAATATATATACTAATATAATGATTTTTTTTAGTTTCTCTAATATCATATATCGGTACCCATATAATGAGTGTGATTTTTCATTTACCTATAAGAAGTTGGAACCTGGAAGAGTAGTTGAGTTGGTCCCCTGATTCTTAACAAAAATATATGATTTTCGAAGAAAGATATATCAGTGAATTATATGAGTGAATTTTTTTTTATTAAATCTATTTTGACAGGAAGCACTTTATATGTTGTGCACTATTTAGATTTGACAATTTGTTTTATATTAATATCCTTTTTTTTAGCGTCTCCAATATCAGATATCGAACAACTATATAACAAGTGTGATTTTTCATTACATTGTCAATATCAGTAATGATATTTTTCATTTAATTGCCAACAGTACTGATATTGACAATGTAATGAACTACTTATTGATTTTAAAGGTCGGTATAGTTTTCCAAAAGTATTTTCTTTAGGAGGATTTCTTAATCTCCAACACTTTAAACAATGTATAATTAGTGAATAATTTGGTTCCATTTGTTAATCTACTAAATGACAATTGGTGTTTTCATTATACATTGCAATTTTAATAGGACCCCTTATTGGACGGGTGCGGGGCTTAAGCCCAGCCACACAAATTTGGGATCAATTCCCATCGGACCCGGTGCGTAACATAGGTTAAATATTTAAACTATTTTACTCTTGAGATTACTTACATCTATTTATTTTAGTTTATTTTTAGAATTGATTACTGTTTAGATGGCTTGAAATTAGTTTTCAAAATCATGTGAGATCTAAATTATAACATTATTATATATTTGATTATAAAAAGGTTATAACTGTTAATTATCTTTTTTTTTTTTATGGAAACTGTTAATTATCAATTTGTTGGATAGTAATCCTATAATAACTTATTAGAATTCTCATGGGGACGGGTGCAGCATGAACCAACAGTGTAAGAAATTTCAGCAATCCCGGTGCGTAGAATGGGTTTCAAACTTGTAAAAATAAAAATAAAATAGAATACTGTTGAGTTTTGTGTGCCATTAATTTTTTGCTGAAGAACAAATTGTAAATTGGAGACTTGGAGTACTAACGTAATCGTGGAGACAAAGCATTCATACAGGCTAGGATAAAGTCCTCGATCTTTCATTGATAAGAATAAACCCAGAGAAGGAGATGACATCCACACCCACGTACACATAAAAGACACCATTTTAGTTGTAAGAACAACCATGCACATACCCAACTTTATTCATACAACAACATTAATACATAAGTACTAGATTAAAAAGAAGAAGCCAAACAACATTCCTCCATGGCTGTTTAGCTTCTCTTGTCGATTTCATAGAGGTTGACTAGCCGAAGTACAATCCTCTGCTAGAGGTTGACTAGCCAAAGTACAATCGCCGGCTAGAGGTTGGCTAGCCAAAGTACAATCCCCAGCATCAGAATAATTAACATTTCCTTCAAAGAACCTGCATGCATGGTCCATAGTGAACCAATTAATAAACATCTCTATAATCATGATATAGATCGAGAGAGAAAAATGATTAGGAGATTAAAATGGTCGATAAGAAAATTAATTACCTTCCACGGCTAGTGCCGAATTCAAATTAAAATACTTACCGTGCTCAACAATTTTTTGTATACCGTCTGAAGACCACTTGTCAAGTTTATATGTAGACTGTAGTTTGTGATCAAGCAGAGCAAAACTCACCCAAACCTACCAACCCAACCCGCCCCTCCAATATCGTTGGATCGGACTCCAACCCATCCATAGCAAGATTGTACGTACATGGGTACGTGCTTAAAAATCTATTGGATTCTAGCTAACTAGCGGGATTCGGATCTATTGGATTCAAACCCCTGGACAAAGCCATAATTATTATTATTTTGCCAACTTTTTCTCCCTACAGTTTCCTTGTTTCACTGGATTTCTTTCTAAAAATTTGTTCGTGATTCAAATTCCTTCTTGGCTACTCCATATATAACAAAACATTCCATAACTCTTATAATTAGGTCAAAGTTCAGCATGCAAAGAACGGCAATAGAAAACTGCAAGGGAAAAGCAGTTTTTCATGATTCTTCAAAACCAGCAGCAGAAAACATTCACAAAAGTAAATTCTTTCTGCATATTGATTGCATCAAAACCAGAAACCTCGAAGGCGAACCACAATATGGCTGTGCATTACTTACAGATACGGTAATCCCTTGTTACTATGTATCTGTTACTTTGGAAGAAAATTTAGTCGATGGTCGACATTGGTGCAAGGATACTCAACCCAGATGTAAATCTATTGAGAAAAAACACCTTGTCTGGAATTGTACAGATATTTGGTTTAAACTAGATTTAATGAAAATTCATGTGTCAGATTTAAAGCTAGAAGTGATTCAGCATTATGATAATGATGGTGTGCGTCGCGAAGAAGTTGGGACTTCTAATGGTACTAGAGTTGTTGGTAGAGCTAGAATTCCTTTATGGAAATTCTTACAAGGTGATGATCAGAAAAATCAAAATACACACGAAAAGCTGGAAGAGTTAAAGCGTGGTGGTGCGGAAAATCGAAGTAAATGTGTGCAATTGGCGAAGACAAACGGATCTGCAGGACCTAAAGCTCAAGAAGTTCAACAAGGTGATGATGAGAAGAAACATAAACGTGATTCGCTGGAAGAGTTACTGTGTGGTGATGCAAAGCGGTGTAAACGTGTTCAATTGACAAAGATGGTCGGGGCTTCACCTAAACCTCAAGGAGTTCTACAAGTTGATATGACTGTTAAGAAAGGTGCTGTGCGCAACAGAAAGAGGAAGCGAAAGCGGAACGGGAAACAAGCAGCTCTTCCTATGGTTACATTACGACAAAAGATGATGCGCAAATAATTTCTGAATGTCTCCATGCGATTATCATTCGCAGCCAAACTATTCTAGTATATGATTCAATTTAATATTCTTCATTTTTAATTCCATTTTTTTTCTTGTTGGAAACTCGAAATTCTTTTGGTTCTTGCTTGGTCTAGGACTCTAGGTTAACATGTTTTGGCCATGTAGGTCATATAATTAAGTACATATATATTGTCGTCTGTTTCAGGAGGCCTTGATTTAGAATAGAAAATCGATTCATAAAAATATGCAAAAGATGCTAACAAGTAACAACATATATGGCTTTGATGAAACAGATACAATAAATATCTATAAATTAAGGAGAAGTCTTCTCTTCAATTTACCCCTACTTTTTTGTGATGGCATTTGGAAGAATGTTGGTAGCATGAAGCTTCGTGAAACAGAAGACACTGTCGAAAAATTGTCTTTGACAAAGTTACATCTTCATTTCACATGGTTGAGGCCTTGGAGGTAGGTGGCTAAGCAAATTGATGATTCTTTTCAGATAGTGTGAGAATGTGGGCTACCATCAAGTATAGAGATGTAGTACTAGTACTATGATTAACTGAAGTGTCTCGATAACGCTATATGCACACCTACTTTCATGATCAGAAAAATCCAATGGCTGCATTGACCATGCCAAGTGCAAACCCATTGCCTGTTGTTTGTTTTTTAATCTCGGAGAGCCTTGAAGGGATTCGAGTCTAGTAATTTTCAGTGAGCCTCGTTATGTTTTTCGAGTTAAGGTAATGTACAAAATTGTTTATCTGGTTTAAAGTTGAGTGTTTCTCCTATGTAGAAGGCGTTAATCTTCTGTGGCGTACAATCGTGCATTATTACATCTGATGCATTTTATTGCATTTTTGATTACTTGGTTTTATAAAGCATACCTCTGATAGCTTGTCAACAACGGTTTCGTGGTGTAGTTGGTTATCACGTCAGTCTAACACACTGAAGGTCTCCAGTTCAAACCTGGGCGAAGCCATTAACCTTTTATTTTTTCCTTATTTTTATACTTGGATTCTAAATTTTATACTTCCCTTATTTTTTTCACTGGGACTCTAAACCTTTTAATTTGATGGATACCAAATTTCTTTAGCATTCCGATTTCTACACCCCTATAAATATAAACTACATAAATCTCGTAAGCTCAGACAGGAAAAAGAACACAAGTCTGAAAAAAAAAATGTATCATCGAAGGAAACTCAAATTTAATCTGCCTGGAGTTGCAATCGATCACCCTGAAATACCATCAGCAAAAAGAAAAGAAGAAGAAGAAAAGAGGGAAAGGGAGAAGCATTGCAAGGGAAAATCAGTTGTATGCGTGCACGAAGATTTCACCAAAACTAAAGTTATTTTGAGTATAGATTGTATCGACGAAATCAAGAACCTCGAAGGCGATCAAGTACAACAGAAGCAACAGTGCACCGATGATGTGAAAAACCTTGAGGGCGAACACCTTGAAGACGAAGAAAAAGAGAAACAAAAGAGTCGTGGCTTTGCAGACATTGTAAAGCCTGCTAGTGCTAAGTACTATGTTTCTGTTAGTTTGGAAAATTTACTCGATGGTGAATATTGCTGCAAGGGTACTCGAGACAGACGTAGGTTGATGCAAAACTACCTCATTAGATGGGCTCCTACAGGTATTCAGTTTGATATTGATTTTTTTAAGATTCATGAATCGGTTTTGAAACTTGAAGTGGTAAGACATTATGACAAAGGTTCCTTAAACGTGCCTTACGAAGAAGTAGGGACTTCTAGAGGTACTAAAGTTGTTGGTAGAGCTAAAATTCCTCTTTGGGATTTCTTACAAGGTGATCCCAAGAAACCTGCGTCAGCTGATTTTTTATCTGGTGACGAAAACCGCAGTCAAGTCATTCAACTGGTAAAGATGGACGGATCTGATCCAAAAAACCAAGGAATTCTGCAAGTTCATACGACTGTTAAAAGATTATCAAGCCGACTAAGGTTATCAAGCCGACTAAACGAGGTTTTAGTAAGGTTTTAAATAATACTTTAGGATGGATTTCTGGATCCCCTTTGTAGACCTTTCCTCGATCTTTATTATTTGTATGTTCCATCTTATGGAAACTTTTTAATCTATTAACAGTTTGGGACGTACAGATGATGGAACCTTTTTTTCCGTAGTTAATTACTTTCATGGTATCTGATTTTATAGTGTTTCGTCTCTTATTTTGCACTGTGAATGTGATTCTTTCTAGAAGCATGTTTATTGATGGGGTTAGTATAATATGATAGTTCTACGCTTGCTTTAACAGCATCAAACATACAGGGAAGATTACAAAATAGCAACATTAGTATTAATTATTTTTTGCTGTTTAACAGCAACAAAGATTCAGAATTGGGGAGCCTGAAGTTATAGAAAACAATATGATCAACTCCATGTCTTTTCGTGCATTGTTATCGAGACCAATATTAAGCAACTAATGATATCATGTATGAGAATGAATTCCAGTTTTTTTTTTTTTTTGACTCTTAAAAGTTTAAAATTTTATTGAAAAAGAAAAAGAAAAAGAGAAATACAAGATGAGAGGCGCCTAAGCGCAACAAGAGAAGGCAAAAGCCGATCCCAACAAGCTGCAAAGAAAACAGAAAAACTGCTCAACAGCACAAAGACTAGCCGAAACACACATCAATTCCTATAACTTCTTCTTGGGTATAGGGGTTCTTTTCCCTTTACCCAAATCCTGGGTGCTAGGACCCAAATCCTTGATTTGTTTCAAGGAATGGAAAGAATGTACAACCCCTCCAAGGATTTTCTTAACCTCGGTTTCTTTACCTCCACGAGGAAGACAAAGCAAAGAACTAAACTTTGTAAGTGTGTCCACGTTTTCTTCTTTAGACATTAGTTTCCACCGACTGACCTCTTCCACAGACTTTACCTTTGCGACATCCAAGACCTCATTGTCTGTCTCGTATTCAGATTCTTCATTAGAATCTTCACACGTATCTACTTCAGGGACATCTTCCAAATTTTCAGCAGCTTCTCTACTTGAATTTTGTATCACAATCCTCTACTACTCTTGAATCATTTTCTATGTTCTTAGGAATCTCTTAAATAACAGTTTCGTGATCTCGATCCTAAAACATTATAGGGATTCAAGTAACATATTGGAATTTGCTCATGTGAGCTTGAGCTTTTATTCTTCTTCGCGTCACGTCTTACTTTTAATAAAAGGCTCTTCAATTACATCACCAATCGCTACTGTTTTTGAGACTTCTACAACCCCATTGGAGAATGAATTCGATTACTTGGGTATACTATAAGTATGACGATACCTCCTTCTCTTGTTCATCCGGTCATATCTTATCTTCTTCAAAATTTTGCAAAATATCGAATACAACAAGTTTGAATGATAGTGGCAGTGATATACTTTTGAAAGTAACTTGAAAACATGTTCGAGAGTTACTTCCCTAAACACACCAAATTGAGAACATTAAGAACAAAATATCATCCAGATAGGGTTCATATTTAAGTTCTAGAATACATAAATAGGAAGAGACCAATGGGTTTTTCACTAAACCTTACCCCGACTTCATTCTTTTTCTTTTTCAAAATGGGAAGCGAAAAGAGGGCTGGTGGAAATCTTGTTGGCATTGGCCTTAGCACAAACGGCTCGAACTTCCAATCTTCATTACATACATGTTTGTTATCCACGCAGAGCTCTTCCAAACTTCTGGTTTGTATATTAAACCCCACACTGGTGCATGTAACCGAGCAAGACAACATTACAATCCACTGGACTGAAGCCAAGAACTTGGATTCTTGCAACATCACTTATCCAACAAAGCATTTTTCCAAAGATACGGCATCTACTGAAATCTCTTTGTGCAATATTTTCCATTGACCTCATCGAGCAACCAAACACTCACGGTCATTTCTAATCCTGCAGTTCTAGTTGTAGCGTAACACACCTTGCCTTGATTCCCCTAGAATCTTTGTCAAAGCCAGTCTCATCATCATCAACCTCCTTCAAATCGGCAAATTAATCAAACTACATTGATGTCCGTCACTTTTATTTTTCGATTGAGATTGTAAACTAACATTCTATCCGACCCTTCAATCCAAAACAAAACACCAAGGATAACAACAACACTAGAATTCCACCCAGGTCCACACAACATTATCATCACATGAAACTTGAAAAGTTTCCCATTCACCAGATCGAACAAAATATCTCAACAATGAAATTCTTCGAGGGATCCTTAAACCGTGGGATACGTACAACCTTGAAACAACTTGCGAATGATGATGAATACTCACTAAATATACCACTAACATGAAATGACATAGCCGAGGGTGGAGAAGGAAGTGAGACCTGTTTTTGAGTTAGTGGATTACAAACATGATAAGAGACTTTCTCCATTCGAGGATAGAAATTAAGAACAAAGTACCAAACCATCACTAGAACCTAAGAGGCATAACTTAGCTCATTGAAATGGTTTCGATTCAATAGAAACTTGCAAGAGAACAAATGTTCACACCTTAACTCGAATGGAAATCGGGTATGCCATCTCGGACTTCAAATGTTCATCAGAAACGTAACAATGATATGTGTGATACTGTATCCATGGAATAGATTTGTTATTGACATAAAACCATTTGACAATGAAATTAGGTGTGAAAGTTTAGATAACCATACCTTAGATAAACATTTAAACTTATAGATTGAATTGAGAGGAAGAAAAGTAAAGATCTCCATCAAGAGATCATACATTAATGAAGCCATCCAGCAATTACGATCCTAAAATCCTCTAGATTTCACCGATAACTCGTGAGAAAACTAAAAAATCCCCAAATATCTTTCTCTTGTTATTCCACGGAGGAGTAGAAAAGGAGGATTGATTGGGCTAACTTATAATATTCTTAAGGGAAACAGGTCCAGTGTCGTGGAGCTATCTAATGGGACGGCACATAGGCCCTCATATACCAATTTAAGTATACGAGTCCTGGACCTTGGTGATGAAGTGCAGAAGTACGCTTGAGCGGTGGCCGTTTTCCCCTAAATCTGTAAGTAAAGCTTAAGAAAAGTTTGCTAATGTCTGCGCTAGCTTTTAGAAACTGGAAGTAAAAGAAGAAGAGGGTTTTGGTTATTCCGTATTTATTTTGGGTTATGAAATAATACAGACGATTAAGGTGTTGGAAAATATTTATAACAATCGTATTCAACCGAGGAAAAATACTTAGCTTGCACCGATGTGTGATTGTTGTTCCAGGAGATGCAACGATGATAGTAACAAAAAACCGTAGTAGAGGCACGTAGGAGATCTGGTTGACCTAAAGGTAATATTGCCTGCTACTCCTACGAGATGCTATAGCAGTTGGCAAGTCACCTCCAGGATACAACTACATTAGTATTCCTCTTCGTAGCATACAAAGAAAATACTTCTTAGAACTTGGCGTGATGAAGAAGAACTTAAAAAACTTAAAACAATATCGATTAGAAAACTATTTTTCGTAGAATTGTTTGTTTCTGAAAACAGAGTAACCTTAGAACAAAGTTGATTATCAAAACTATTTTCAGAGAATAAAACTTATGGTTTCTTAAGTTTCTGAAAAAATTATAGCTTCTGAAGAGTTTCTGAAGCAAAGAAGTAAACAAAAACTTATTTGTTTTTCTGAGAGCAGAAGAGAAGTAGAAGAAGAAGAAGAAGAAGTTCTTCTGATGTGTTTTAAAACTAAAGCCTTAACTCGTATTTATAGGTAAGAATTCGAACGTTTGAGACACAGATCCGTAAATCACGCTTTCAATTTGTCAAGCACTTAACGAAAGTTAAGTAAACGCAGGTGTTAAAAGAACAGTGAAAACGCATTTGTCGGGAATTCAAAATTCGAGATTCTTTACGAGGTGAAATTTGTGTGCACAGGTGTCAGTCTACACGTGTCAGACGTAAGATTCTTCACGAGGTAAGCATGCGGGAGAAAACGTAAATTTTTTTTTTACATGTGTGGGTGAAGTGTAAAAAATTTCAGTAAAAAATATGCTCTTATGAACCCACACGCACACCCTCACCCTCACCCACTCCCACTCCCACGCCCTCGCCCGACCCGACCGACCGATCGGACGACGGCGGCGTGCGTACTTCTATGCGAAGCACCGCGTGGACGGGAAAGGCAACTTTGCCATAAAGTCGCACGGGTAAGGCAACCTAACCAATGGTCTAGGTCTTCCCCGAACTACCAAACTCTAGAGACCCAAAGGGCCATGCCCTTAAGGCAAAACCCATGGTTTTTAAGTCTAAAATTCTAAGTGTTTTAGACTATGTGGGACTAATGTTTTATTCATTCAAATGAAAAAACCAACTAGGGGGCAATAGGTCTTGGGTTCAAAACATGGTTCATGCATTTATTGTTTTTAACAAAACATACGTTTTTTCTAACAATCCCCCACATGAATGATAAAACATGTCGATAAAACACGAGAAAACAGAAGCATCAAAAATTAGGCTAAGGTGTCCCAATCATTGAACCTTAACTTAGTGAGAGGTTACCGGAACTGCTAGTTGTAACGGTGAACGCAATGTCTTGAACCGCCAACCGTGAATGAAATTAAGAAATAACAGCCACACATGATGCATCAACCGAAAGCTGCCAAGCTCTTGCCATTGTGCCCATTTTGGCCGTGGGCAAAAATCCCGGACTTAATGAATGTCTCTAGAGAATTATCTCAGATTCTCATAGGAAGCGGCCCCACTTCCAACATCCACAAAGGTGAGTCCATAAAGAGTTTCCTTCCACACCCCGCCTTAATCAAAGCCATGGAACCCATTAAGATCTTAAAAGATCATCCTGAAATTCTACAGGCAGCACTATCACACGGTTACACCATAGGGAGGGACAAAGATAGTGCTTTCTCGATATCACCATAAATTAGTTGTCTCATTGAACCTTGATCTCGGAAATGATCCAATCACAAGGTTGAGTATCCTTCATGGTGATTTATTCTATGAGCTTAAGTTCCATCCCATTCGATGTAGATTTAACTACCTCTCTAGATAAACCTTTCGTCAAAGGATCTGCAATATTATCCTTGGACTTTACAAAGTCTATTGAAATAATACCAGTAGAGAGTAGTTGCTTTACCGACTTGTGTCTTCTTTGTACATGTATAAACTTCCCGTTGTATACACTATTCCTTGCGCAACCAATAGCAGCTTGAATGTCACAATGGATTGCAATTAAAGACACAGGCTTGGGAAAGAGCGGAATTCCTCCCAGGAAATATCGTATCCATTCAGCTTCCTCTCCAGCTTTCTCTAAGGCTATAAACTTCGATCTCCATAGTGGATCGAGCTATACATGTCTGTTTGGAATACTTCCATGACACAGACGCACCTCCAAGTGTTAAGATGTACCCACTAGTAGACTTGCACTCATCTGAGTCTGATATCCAGTTGGCATCACAATACCCTTCCAGAACGGCAGGATACTTCTCAAATCTTAAGAAATAGTTTAAGGTGCCTCTCAGGTAACGTCGAACTCTGTAGAGACCATTCCAGTGATCCTTCCCTGGGTTGCAAGTGTACCTGCTTAATCTACTTACATAGTATGCAATATCAGGCCTTGTACAGTTCATCAGATACATAAGACTACCAATAATGCCAGAATACTCAAGTTGATCAATTCCCTCACCCTTTTTCTTTTTCAAGTTACAAGCGGGATCATAAGGAGTAAATACAGGTTTAGCACTTTCATGATTATATCTCTTAAGTACTGACTTAAGGTATAATGAGATTGACTAAGACTATATCCATCAGACATCTTTTTCGATTTTCATCCCTAAGATTACATCAATAGGGCCTAAGTCTTTCATGTCAAAGTTTTCTCTTAGCATGTTTTTAATGACATTAATAATATCAAGGTTCTTTGCCTAGTATGAGCATATGATCAACATACAGGCACACAATAACATGAGAATCATCCACAGATTTAATGTAAGCACATTTATCAGATTCATTAACCTTGAAGCCATTAGATACCATTACATGATTAAATTTTTCATGCCATTGTTTAGGTGCTTGTTTTAAACAGTACAGAGATTTATTCAATTTGCATACTTTGTTTTCACAACCTTTCACAATAAAACCTTCAGGTTGATCCATATAAATTTATTCATTTAATTCACCATATAAAAATGCAGTTTTATCATCCATCTGATGTATTTGCAAATCATAAATAGAAGCAATAGCAATCAACATCCTAATAGAAGTGATTCTAGTAACTGGTGAATAGGTATCAAAGAAATCTAATCCTTCCTTTTGTCTATAGCCTTTAGCTACCAACCTAGCTTTATATTTCTCTATAGTTCCATCTAGTCTCAGTTTCCTTCTGAACACCCATCTACAACCTATGGATTTACTACCAGGAGGTAAAACTACAATCTCCCAAGTTTCGTTTTGCTGAATGGACTCCATTCACTTATTGAAGCTTCTTCCCAAAAGGGTGCTTTCGGAGAAATCATAGCTTCCTTGTAGGTTTGAGGTTCAGACTCTACCGTAAGAGTCACAAACTCTGGGCCAAAACTTGTTTCGGTTCTAACCCTTTTACTCCTTCTCGGTTCAGTCTCATATTCTAGAAATGGGGTTTGACTAGTCGAAGGTACATCAGAGAGGTCATCATGGACTCTTTTCCGAGGTCCAGACCTTAAAGGAAATATGTGTTCATAAAACACAGCATCTCTTGATTCCATTATGGTATTCTGACCAATGTTATTGTGGTCAGAACTGATGACCATGAACCTATGTGCTTTTGTATGCTCAGGATATCCTAAGAAAACACAGTCTACTGTTTTAGGTCCAATTTTGGTTTTATTGGAAGGAGGAATGGCCACCTTTGCCAAACACCCCCACACTTTAAAGTATGCATAATAAGGTTGTCTCCCTTTCCATAATTCATATGGAGTTTTATCTGATTTTTTAAAAGGAACTCGGTTCAAGATATGGCATGCAGAGAGAATAGCTTCCCCCTACAAGTTTGAAGGTAACCCTGAACTTGTCAACATAGAATTTACCATATCTATTAGTGTTCTATTTTTCCTTTCGGCTACACCATTCGACTCAGGTGAAAAGGGTGAATTGGTTTCATGAATGATGGCATTATGTTTACAAAACTCACCTATGGGTATCACATACTCACCGCCATGGTCTGACCTTAGATTTTTAATTTTAACCCTGTTTGGTTTTCTACTTCAAGTTTATAAAATTTGAAGGCTTCCAAGGCCTCATCTTTACTTCTAAGAAGATGAACCTGACAGTACCGTGTGTAATCATCTATAAAAGTGATATACCATTTTTTACCACCTCTAGTTGGTGTTGATTTCAAATCTCCTAAATCCGAGTGTATCAGTTCCAGGGGAACTGTTCTACGTTCAATACTTTTATTAAAAGGTTTTCTTGCATATTTAGATTCAACACAAATTTCACATCTTTGATTTTTATCAATGTTTATTTTTGGTATGCATCCAAAATTAGCAAGTCTTTCTAGAGATTTGAAATTAACATATCCAAGTCTATCATGCCAAACATGTGAGTAGTCACAAACATAAGCAGAAGAAGATGCATTAACTTTCAATTTTAAAGAAGATACAATCAGCTTAATCATGTTTTCGGTGACATAACCTTTTCCTACGAAGTCACCACTCTTAGAGAGTACAACAGTATTTGACTCAGCAAAAATTTTAAAACCTTTTCCTAGTAAGATGGTTTCTGAGATAAGATTATTGCATATGTCTAGGACGTAGTGCACGTCATTCAATGCGATATTTTTCCCTGAAGTGAGTTTCAGTTCGACCTTGCCTTTCCCTAACACTTTAGCGGTGGAAGAGTTTCCCATAAAAAGTTTTTCATCATATCCTACTGTGACATAGGAGGAAAAAGCATTTCTGAACTTGCAAACATGCCTGGTGGCTCCAGAATCAAGCCACCAGTCTCTCACATTGGTCATGTTAGAGACAAGGTCGACTTCAGACACCATGCCAGTGAAATATCCAGAATCATCTACTACGTGTGCCTTATTTTTCAGTTTTGGAAAAAATTTGGTCTTTTTAGGGGCCCTACAATCCTTGGCCATGTGACCAGTTTTTCCACAATTAAATTAGTCTCTTTTGATGGTTTTTTTGGAGACACCACCCCTTGGCTTAAAATTGTTACCTCGGTTTCGACGTTTTTTACGTCTGTTACCACTTTTGCTGGATTCTCCAAGATGTTTATTTGACGCGGTTTTATCGTCCAGGACATGAGCTTTGTTGGACGTGTATTTTCTCAGCATCAGAATCTTGTCCTTGCTGCAGAGAATCTCCTCAACTTAGATCTTCTTTCCTAGCTCCACCATGGTAATCTTTCGATTCTTGTGTCGTAGCCTCCTCTTGTACTCGTTCCAGGATGGTGGAAGCTTTTCTATCATAGCAGATACTTGTAGAGCTTCATCAATATGCATTCCTTCAGCTAGAATTTCATTGATGAGTAGTTGAAGTTCTACGAATTGTTCTACAACATACTTATCATCAGTCATATTATAATCCAGGAACTTAGCCATCAAGAACTTCTTGCCTCCAGAAGCTTCAGAAAGATATTTATCTTCAAGGGCTTCCCACAATTCAAAAGCATTAAAGTTTTCTTTTGCATTGTAAAAATCGTATAAGGAGTTTTCTAGACAGTTAAGGATATGATTTTTACACATGTAATTCTTCCTATTCCACCTATCCAGTTTATCTTCATAACCACGGTCACGAAGTCTTCTGGAGGTTCTGTGTAAGGAAACTTCATCTAACCTTAGGTCCTTTAAGAAAAATAAAATTTTATACTGCCACCGTTTAAAGTCTTTTCCACTAAACTTCGGTGGTCATTCTACAGTATTTTTTCCCATGTTGTTACATCAAGTATTATAACAACCAGATATTACCTTTAGAAATGTTGGAAAATATTTAAAACAATCGTATTCAACTGAGGAAAAATACTTAGCTTGCACTGATGTGTGATTGTTGTTCCAGGAGATGCACTGATGATAGTAATAAAAAACCGTAGTAGAGGCACGTAGGAGATACTCTGAACTAAAGGTAATATTGCTTGCTACTCCTCTGAGATGCTATAGCAGTTGGCAAGTCACCTCCAAGATACAACTACTATTAGTATTCCTCTTCGTAGCATACAAAGAAAATACTTCTTAGAACTTGGCAGAAGTAAAGAAGAACTTAAAAAACTTAAAACAATATCGATTCTGAAAACTGTTTGTTTCTGAAAACAGAGTAACCTTAGAACAAAGTTTATTATCAAAACTATTTTCAGAGAATAAAACTTATGGTTTCTTAAGTTTCTGAAAAAACTTATAGTTTCTGAAGAGTTTCTGAAGCTAAGAAGTAAACAAAAACTTATTTGTTTTTCTGTGAGAAGAAGAGAAGTAGAAGAAGAAGAATAAGAAGTTCTTCTGGTGTGTTTTAAAACTAAAGCCTTAACTCGTATTTATAGATAAGAATTCGAACGTTTGAGACACAGATCCGTAAATCACGCTTTCAATTTGTCGAGCACTTAATGAAAGTTAAGTAAAAGCAGGAGTTAAAAGAACAGTGAAAACGCATTTTTCGGGAATTCAAAATTCGAGATTTGTTACGAGGTGAAATTGTGTGCACATGTGTCAGTCTACACGTGTGAGACGTAAGATACTTCACGAGGTAAGCATGCGGGAGAAAACTTAAAAATTCTTTTACAAGTTGTAGTTGCGGATTATCTCACAACTACACCCTCATAAGAATCCATTAAAATGATTCCTAAATCTAATTAATTTGATATGAAACTAAGAATTAAATTACTAAAATTATAAAAGTGACCCAAAGATTTTTACGTGGTTCGATCAATGTGATCTACATCCACGGTTCTTCACTAGTGATTGTATGTAATTACATGATTGTACAATTGAAACTCCATTAATGAATATTTGGAGCTTTAGAATTTCTTGGGGAAGAAGATGATAAAGAAAATAAAATCTCTCCTAACACTTTTCTCCCTCCTCCTAAAATTATCCTCTCTCTCAAAATGTGTCTCCCCTTTTTCTTATGCCTAAATGGCTATTTATATGATTTTACAAAAGATGACAGTTGTGTTGTCCCGCCATTTCGGATTTGAGAATCATCTTGCGAACCTTCGTAACTTCACTTCGCGAACTTCCTTTGCTTTCCTCGTGATTTCCTTTGCTTGCAAAATGTTCTTTGCTCGCAAGATGTCTTTTCTCTCCATAATTTCGTAAGTTATCATTTGTTGTGATATTCAGCTCCTACATCTTGCCTCTTTTTTCTTGAATATTGCTTGAAGAGCGATCTTTAAGAAAAATCCGTTGTAGTAGTCTTTGATCTTTGTTGATGAAGGAACGAGCGAAAGAATATCAAACTCAAAAAGTATATACTTGCCTCTATTCTTTTGCGAAGTTCTGAAGCTTTAAGAAGTAATTAGAAGTATCATCTTGCGAAGTATCTTGAAGAAGTATGAAGTATAAGAAATATAAAATATCCTTGAAGAAGTATAATAAGTACTCAATCCTCGAAATATATAAGAAGTATGAGGTATCCTTAAGAAGTATAAGAAGTACTCAATCCTCGAAATATATAAGAAGTATGAGATATCCTTAAGAAGTATAATATGCCACGAACGACCCTCATTATTTAGAAAAACTGCTATATTAATTTCGTGCACTGATTGTGAAAATCCAGAAAATAAAGAAAAATACTATATTAATTTCGGACATTTATGATTAAAAAAAAAAAACAATTCAACATATTTATGGAATAAAATAAAATAATTTATATTTTTTGAACAAAAATAAAGAGTGTTCGCTGATCTTCATCCTCCTCTCCTTGTCCTCTGCATTTCGAGATGCTATTTGACCATCGTTTCTGTTTTTCTGGGGTTTCTTCACAAACCCTAATTTGATTAACGATGTGTAGAAACCGATCCTCACCATTCCTCACACAACACTCTCAAGAAACCCATGATTCCCCTTGCTCTTACACTTCGTCCCCGGGTTCATCCTCCTCCCATCTAGGTGATAGGGAACATTACAATTCTTCCCAGGCTAATCGGGGGGATAGGTTACTTTGTCCCTTTGCCAATTTCGATGGTTGTCGGGGAGGAGGTGTGCACGGCAGGGGATATGCTACAAAGCGTGAAGGATTTGCACTTTCCTACAGAGCGTGACAAAGACATTTGCATAGAACGTATTCGTACTACTGTTAGATGTTTTTCCTCATGGGAATGCGTATTGAATGATATGCAGAAATGGCTGTGTGTTAAATGCATGTGTATCCATGCATGAAAAAAGACTTGAAGGTCTCCGTCACACCCTACTGAGGTCATCGCAGTTCCCTTCAATGGTTCAAGTGCAGATTTTCTAATTCATGGTGTCGAGAAACCACAAGCTGAAGTTGTCATCGCTGCTGTCAACTCTCCTCCTGTGGTTGACGATGTTGGAGCCGGTCTTACAGTGGATTTGCTTAATCAGGTTCTACAAAGACAGATCAAAACTACTGTGAGTATTTCATCGTCCATCAGGCTTCACTTCCCTCGAACCCTGAAGTCTTCTTTAGACTTTGTTCTTGCAAACCCGAATAGTCCTGCTTCCTAGATACGTTTACTTTTATTGCCTGCTTGTACCTTATGCCTTTACGATCCTAAAAGCTCTACGGAAGAACGCTCAGGTAAAAGGAGGAAACTACAGATGGGGGCGATTAACAATGCTTTGCTGACTTGGAAGGAACCCTCTGGCTGTTGCATTTTAGCTCACTAGCTATTAGATATATCTAAGCAGGCTTCACGAAAATAACATCCAGGGAAGAAAAAGAAGAATACGAAGTTGTTGGCCTGTAGAAAGAAGCTTAATTATGGCCATTATACCGCTGCCATCCGCATTCTCTCCTCCGATGGCGTAGCTCCACCAACTCCCGATACCCTTTACGAGCTTCAGCAAAAACACCCGTATTCCCAGCCTCCAACTATACCAGCGGAAGATATTCCATCTCCTTCACTTTCTGTTACGGCTAAGGATGTTTTTCTGGCTCTCAAGAGCTTTCCCAAGGGTACTTCCTGTCGGAGGGATGGACTCAGGGCACAACACTTGTTAGATTCCATGAGTGGTGCCGGCGCTGCTGTTGCCGATGATTTGTTACTTTTCATTACAGGTGTGGTAAATTTGTGGCTTGCGGGAAAATGCCCTGCCATCCTTGGTGATTTTATAGCTAGTGCTCCCATAACCCCATTGCTTAAGCCCGGAGGTGGCTTGAGACCTATTGTTGTAGGTACTATTTGGCAGAGATTATGCTCAAAATTAGCAGCTACCTCAGTTGTCAAAGCTTTGAACTTATATTTTTGGAAGTACCAATATGGGGTCAGCAATCCTTGTGGTGGCGAAGCTATCTTGCATTTCAAACAAAGGTTGTTGGAGTTGAAAGGCACCGATAATTCGAAAACTATGTTGCTCATAGATTTCTCCAATGCTTTCAATCTCGTTGACAGGTCTCGCATCATTAAAGAGGTAAGAACTCATTTTCCGAACATTTCCCATTGGGTCGAGTTTTGTTATGCAAAACCAGCCAGACTCTACTATTTGGATTCAGTCCTCTCCTTATCCAAAGGCGTTCAGCAAGGAGACCCCCTTGGTCCCCTACTCTTTGCCTTAGCGCTTCACCCTCTTTTGGAGAAAATTGCAGCTCAGTGTGAGTTAGATCTTCATGCATGGTACCTGAACGATGGTACCATCGTAGGAGACACTATGGAGGTGTCTAGAGCATTTAAGATTATACAAGAGGAAGGGCCTAGCTACGGTTTACATCTGAATGTTTCAAAGACGGAGATTTTCTGGCCATCTCATGATCCAAGAAGAGATAACGATGGTGTTTTCCCTCCAAACATTGGCAAGCCAACTGATGGAGTCAAACTTCTAGGCGGGCCTGTTAGTTTGAACATGGAGTTTTGCAGTAACATGGTGTTGTCGAGGGTGGATAAGGACGTGCATATTATGGATAAAATTCAGGAGTTGGAAGACCCACAAAGTGAGTTACTTCTTTTACGTAATTGCACTGGTGTTTCTAGGCTCTACTTTAACCTTCGCACAACAAGCCCCAAAGCTATTCAACCTGCGGTAGTCCGCTTCGATAAAAACTTGCTGAGGTACTTGCGTCGTTTAGTAGTGGGTGATAGTGCTGGTTTTGGCATGGTTCAGCAGAGGCTAGCCACTCTCCCCATTAAACACGGTGGTTTTGGTGTGCTCACAATGGCGGATACAGGTTTGTATTGCTACTTGGCGTCCCAGGCCCGGACTCATTTGTTGCAGAATTCTATTTTGGGGTTATCAACCGTTTCAGACCCATGCCACAACTTCCTGACCCATTTTCATACAAGCTTGTGATATTTCCTTATCAGATTTCAACATCAATAATACTGCCCCCCATTACATGAAGTCTCTGGCAGTTATTTATTTTGAGGTTGTCAAAAAAAGGATTCCTACAAGCTTATCTTTATCGGAGCGTGAATTCACGCTGTGGCAATGCAACCGCACAGAAAATGCTTTGGACTTCCTTAAAGCGATACCTATACCTGGGCTTAATCAAGTTGTTGGACCTAGGTGTTCAGCTCTGTTTTACAGTATCGCCTTGGTATACCCTTTTTCGAGGAAGGTAGCTTAGGCTCTTGCTGTGAACGACCTATGGATATCTACGGTGATCATGCCATTCATTGTGCTAGCGAGGTTGGGCTGAAGTTTCGGCATGACCTGGTTAAAGATGTCTTGGCTGATATATGCTACAAAGCGGGTGTTGTAGTCAGGAAGGAGGTTCCCCTTGGTTTTCTTTCCGATGATAATAAAGGTCTCAGGCCTGCAGATATTATGGTTTACAATTGGGAAGATGGCAAGGATGTTTGTATAGATGTTACCGGTGTCTCTCCCTTCACAAGTGCGATGACCAATTTTACCCCAGGACATGCTATTTCGGCTGCTATCACTCGTAAAAACAACAAGTATTTGGAAAAATGTTCTTTGCATGGTTATGGATTTGGTGTATTGGCCTTTTCCACTTTAGGTGAGCTCGGTGCGGATACAATTTCTTTTCTTAAGAGGCTGAGAAATTGCATGGCTCAACATGATGCCAATTTCAAATTAGGCAATTCTCTTTTTCATAGTTTAGGAATTGTTATTCAAAAGGGATTGGCGCTCAACTTGTTGCTAGGTTGCCCGCCATTCCTTGTAATTTTGATCCTCTTTCTTTTATGTAATTTTCTTTTCAATTATTTTAAAGTTTTTGAATCTTTTATAATTTCATGTTTTTATTATAAAAAATCCAGAAAATAAAGAAAAACTACTATATTAATTTCGTACATTTATGACTAAAAAAATAAATAAACAAGTCAACATATTTATGGAATAAAATAATAAAATATATATTTTTTAAATCTTTTATAAGGAAAAAAAATCTAGAAATGATTAAAATAATAAGATTTATATTAATTTCAAACATTTATGATTAAAATAAAAAAATTAATTCAACCTATTTATGGAATAAAATAATAAGATTTATATTTTATTGAATCTTTTATAATTTCATGTAAAATCCGAAAACTCTAATTTTCAAAGTAAAAAACTATGGATATATTATACTCCCTCCGTCCTACTATTAAATGACTTAGTTTAATTTTGCACAATTTTTAAGGCAAGCAAGGAAAATAGTATTTTTAAGCATTTTTTTACAATTATACCCATATGGATAATAACTAGTGAAATTTAGAAATGATATATCTCTCAAATTACTCAACAGATGTTCTCAAATTTCATACCCTTGAAAAGCATTTTAAAACACCTACATAACGAATATAAACATGCCTATCAAATTATGCATATTTCTTATATTTTTATAATTACCTAAAAGGATAATTTTAGAAATATCTTCTAGTTTAGTGATATAGGTCATTTATTAGTGGGAAAAAATCTAAAATCAAATAGGTCACTTAATAGTGGGACGAAGGGAGAAGTATAAAAAACTCTGATTTATACTCTAAATATTGAATGCAATAATAGATAAAATATTTGATTTTCCTAGAATTTCTAATAACTATAGGTAAAAAAACCTTTAATTAATAATAATATCGTTTTATTTTAGGATACTTACAGTGTAATAAATCTCCATTTTCTTTATTAATAAGGTAAAAAATCCTTGCAAAAAATCTTTGAGAAATCTAAAAATTTGATCTTCCTAAGCTTCCTTCTTTATAAGTTAAAAATATCCTTTGATGCCATTTTCAAATATCGAAGATTTCAATTTCCAGACGATATGTTCCATATTTTCTATACAAAAAAGTTGCAACACTAATTGTGAATATGTGAATATCTAAAAATAAGGTAGCTCTCCAAAATTATAGACATTGCACTCCAAAATTATAAAAATTACATAAGTTTTTAGGGGTTAGAATAGTATTATTTCCTATGGAATTTTTAGGCTTGGTCGTTCTCTGTATAAAGCACTCAAGTGAAGCCAAGAACTCATCGTTTTATGTTTTTGCTCCTATTCTCATCAAGTATGCTTCTCACTATTTGTATAATCATATCTGATATTATTTTGAGTTTTCTCCTAACACTATATTTTCATATTAGTTTCTTATTTGATTTTCGTCATTATCATCTCTATTCTGATTAAGGTTGTTGTCTTTCCTACTGAATCACTTTTTTTTTATTTTCCAGGCAACAATTGATTACTACAAGATCATTATTCTTTAAGGTACAGTTTATAGAGTGGCGATGCATGTTCCAAACCTGTTCGTGGTGTGTTTTGTATTTTTCCTTTCTAAACAGAAGAACGGGACAACCAGTGCGAATGTTACCACATGTTGTAACTGGTGCACTAGCACTTGAGGTTCTATCTTCTGTTGCTATTCTAATATATACCAAGGCCGTGCAAAGGTAGTGGTTTTTATTTATTATTATTATATATATAAAACTACTGAATATGTGAAACAGAAGATGATCTTAGTAAACTACATGACTTTGCTTTAATATTAACTTAGTTTGTGTTTTTAATTGCATAGGTATGCATACTAAAATCCCTTGACTTAGGTGCAGCCAAAACTTCAAGTATGAATTGTTGGATTTTGTTGTTGTCCGATTCCAACAGGAAAAAGATATATTAGGATTATTTCATTTCTTGTCTTTGGTAATTTTTTGGACCCTCTTATATTAGTTGCAGTGCTTTTTAGAGTGGGAGAATCGAAGATTAGCAAGTTAAATCTTTTTTTATTTTTTATTTTATCTGATTTAATATTTTTTTCTGTTGTTCAATGATTTATTACCAGGTTGGACCGAAAAAAACACTTGAAATGTGGTTTTAACGCTATTTTACGATGCTTCTGAAGTAGAGAATAAGAGACCGATGAACATGACAGTGTTGGTGAATTTATGATTGACGCTTGAGGGGTTGTAATTTGTAAGTGTAATGTTCTATACAAGAAAGAAAAAAAAAGTGATTAATGGTGCAAAACACATGCGCATATAAACAAAAAATTACCATCCAGCATAATCCAACTTGGTTCCCTGTTGTGAGATATCCAATCCTTTGTGTGACCCTTCGTTTTTGATGTCCTAGCATTTTTTTTGTAGTATGTAGTGTCTCTACCTCAAGACACATCGTGGTGTTTTTTAATACTATCACTGTCTCTAATGGATTTATTCGTTTGCGTTTTGATGGAAGTCCTACGAATAACTATCTCAGTTACAAGTTAATGATACTGAAAGGTGTAGGTACTTGTGTTCCAGTTTTCATTTTTTTATGCTGGTACTAGTTTCTTCCCTGAGCTCCTTACATTAAATTTGATAATAGATGTAAGGCAATTTTTCTTCAATTATTAATTTAACGTTCTGTAAAATTGATTTTCAGATTGTATAAATTTCGATTTTTTTTTTTTTTTTGTCTTATTCCGTGTTTATTTTATAAAGACTACAACCATAAGTTGAAATTCAAAATTTCGCTGGCACTTTTTTCGTTTACCATGCAAACCATGAATCCATTATAAGAGGATTCGTTTGTAACTTAAGTTAACCAAGCAACTAATTAAGATATTTTACATCATTTTTAATATCGATGATAATCAATTATTGTGTAACCTTATGACAGAGATGAGGAACAGTCAACAGAGGAGACACAAGAGTGAAGCTGTTGAGAAGGGCGAAGCAATATTCGAGGTTAGTTTTCCTTCTGTGCGTAGTTTGCATTGGCCATGTAGTCGAAAGTACTATTTTATATGGTAGAGCATTTTATATGTACATACATGTTAATCTAGCATCAGGCAAGTATTTGTGAGAGAGAAGTAAAGATTTTGTGCATCCAAAACAAGACTAGCCATCTTAGCTTAGTCTGAATTATGGTGGGTGTTCGGGGGTCAAGAAAATGACATTAACTATTAACTGATCAAATCTGTCCGATAAAAAAGATTTAGTTCTTGCATTTTTGCAGGTCCTAATTAAGCTGAAATATAGCTAACGAATATATGCCTTTTCTTTTGAAAGGGATATATCAAAAATCTAAGGTCGAGATGCCTATGCATCTTAAGTTCAACGTATGTATATTTGTACTTTGCACTATAAACTTTGTTTTTATAAATAAGTAGCTTATGTGTTATTTTTCAATCTAGGAAGTAGCTAGCGTGATTGCAGTATAGAGAATTTTGTTTGTGACTTTGTAATTAAGTTGCATCTTTACTCCATTTGTGGTTTCATTTATTCTTTTTGGCTCTTTTATTCCGGTGAAATCAAAGAGGAAGAGAAACTCTCTTTGAAGATGCAGTTGATGCCGGTGATAGGGATAGATGATGTAGATCCTGTAAGGTTTTTCTTTCTTTTATTCACTAATAAACATTTTTATCATTTACAGTTAGCGTTTTTAAGGTAGTGCTTAAAAATATTTTATGTGCACAAAGTTTTGTTTTTGTGAACTCTCATTAAAGAGTTGGATTATGTAGACAATTCTAATGAATCATAAATATGATATATAATAAAAATTGGTCGGTCAAAATCATTTTATGATTGGTGGATATTCCCTCTACATATATGTTTTTGGCACCTTTTGTTTTTAGCCCTTGCTTAATTAAAATTCCGGATCCTTTCACCTAAACAAAGAGATATCTTTGTTTACTTCGGAAGCATCGTTCGTATAATGGGAAGGATGCAAACGCTTACAAAGGAGTTGGGACTTGGGAGTGGTGATCACCGAAGCTTTTTTGTGGAGCTAAGAAATACTCATTACAATTCAAATGTTATGATGTTGATGATACATATCTTGGATTGTATTGGATGTCATATATAAATCACTTTCACTCAAGTCCGGTGTCGTTATATCAAATCCCACTTACATCGTGGATTGACTCCCACATATGGCACATTTTCTTAAGTTGGTGGAAACCTTATTACATGCTTCTGGTGTCAACATTAGATCGTTATTTATGACCCACACTACTCAATAGTTACTACAATTACATATGTATGCCCTATTGGAGTATTTTTATCGTGGCTATATCATTCTATAATTTTTATTTTAATTATTATATCATTTTACAACTTGATCTCACTGTAAACAATACTTTTGATTTGATATTATAAATATGCCCCCACAAGAATACTAATTTCAAAGAAATTAAGCCTACGTCTAACTGAATCTCAGAAAATCTCAAAACCAAGTAAGGTCTATCGACCCCACTAGACCCTACTTCACTTCTTCCCTGGTAATAGGAGAATTAGATTTCAATTAGTGACCTACTTAAACGATAATTGGTATTTTCATTGTACAATGAAGATGTTAATTAAAAGATCTTCTAGGATGGTGCGAGGGAAAGCCCTGCCTCACCAAATAAAGACCAATTCTCATGGTTTCCCATGCGTAGCACGGGTTAAGTACTAGATTACCGATATTAATGACATTACCGACATTAGGGTAGGGTGTCCCTTTTACAGAAGAACTCAATAAAGTCCTTACACCGACATTTATAAAATATATTTGATTTTTGAAAAAAGATATATATGTGCATTTTCTTAATTACTATGTATGCTTTGTACAATTTAATAGATGACAACAAGCACTAACACGGATACGACACGACACAGACACAAGAATCGACAAAATTCAAAGTCATCATGACACATACACGTTTATATAGATTAATTATATAATTTCTATATACTAAGATTATACTCTTATGTGTAGTATATGAAATATATTAGTCATGCAAATACACAAAAAAAAACTCAACTTTAATGAAATAAACTTTTATTAGCCTCAAATCTTATCTTTGTATGTAATGGCCAAACAACGTGACAAACATCACCGTATCTCTTTGATCTTCTTAATATTCTCTTCATTTTTTTGTTTCTCAAATGCGTCCAGTTGAGCCTCCAGTTGCATCTGCAGTGTGTCCATATTTAAAACACATGGTGCGCACATGTGCGTGCATCTTGTCGGTTTCCAACACGCGTATGGCGCAGAAACAACATCAATACTGGAGTGTCCATGCTACACATGATGAAAATTTATTTTATATTAATATCGTGCTATTTTTTGTGTCTCTAATGTCAGATATGAAGACTAACTATATAATATGTGTGATTTTTCATTTAATTACAAGAAGTTGGAGCCAGGAAAAGAAGTTGAGTTGGACGGGAAGCACTTCATATGCTTTGTACTATTTAGAGTTGGCAATATATATACTAATATAATGATTTTTTTTAGTTTCTCTAATATCATATATCGGTACCCATATAATGAGTGTGATTTTTCATTTACCTATAAGAAGTTGGAACCTGGAAGAGTAGTTGAGTTGGTCCCCTGATTCTTAACAAAAATATATGATTTTCGAAGAAAGATATATCAGTGAATTTTTTTTTATTAAATCTATTTTGATAGGAAACACTTTATATGTTGTGCACTATTTAGATTTGACAATCTGTTTTATATTAATATCCTTTTTTTTTAGGGTCTCCAATATCAGATATCGAACAACTATATAACAAGTGTGATTTTTCATTACATTGTCAATATCAGTACTGATATTTTTCATTTAATTGCCAACAGTACTGATATTGACAATGTAATGAACTACTTATTGATTTTAAAGGTCGGTATAGTTTTCCAAAAGTATTTTCTTTAGGAGGATTTCTTAATCTCCAACACTTTAAACAATGTATAATTAGTGAATAATTTGGTTCCATTTGTTAATCTACTAAATGACAATTGGTGTTTTCATTATACATTGCAATTTTAATAGGAACCCTTATTGGACGGGTGCAGGGCAAAGCCCCGCCACCCAAATTTGGGATCAATTCCCATCGGACCCGGTGCGTAACATAGGTTAAATATTTAAACTATTTTACTCTTGAGATTACTTACATCTATTTATTTTAGTTTATTTTTAGAATTGATTACTGTTTAGATGGCTTGAAATTAGTTTTCAAAATCATGTGAGATCTAAATTATAACATTATTATATATTTGATTATAAAAAGGTTATAACTGTTAATTATCTTTTTTTTTTATGGAAACTGTTAATTATCAATTTGTTGGATAGTAATCCTATAATAACTTATTAGAATTCTCATGGGACGGGTGCAGCATGAACCAACAGTGTAAGAAATTTCAGCAATCCCAGTGCATAGAATGGGTTTCAAACTAGTAAAAATAAAAATAAAATAGAATACTGTTGAGTTTTGTGTGCCATTAATTTTTTGCTGAAGAACAAATTGTAAATTGGAGACTTGGAGTACTAACGTAATCGTGGAGACAAAGCATTCATACAGGCTAGGATAAAGTCCTCGATCTTTCATTGATAAGAATAAACCCAGAGAAGGAGATGACATCCACACCCACGTACACATAAAAGACACCATTTTAGTTGTAAGAACAACCATGCACATACCCAACTTTATTCATACAACAACATTAATACATAAGTACTAGATTAAAAAGAAGAAGCCAAACAACATTCCTCCGTGGCTGTTTAGCTTCTCTTGTCGATTTCATAGAGGTTGACTAGCCGAAGTACAATCCTCTGCTAGAGGTTGACTAGCCAAAGTACAATCGCCGGCTAGAGGTTGGCTAGCCAAAGTACAATCCCCAGCATCAGAATAATTAACATTTCCTTCAAAGAACCTGCATGCATGGTCCATAGTGAACCAATTAATAAACATCTCTATAATCATGATATAGATCGAGAGAGAAAAATGATTAGGAGATTAAAATGGTCGATAAGAAAATTAATTACCTTCCACGGCTAGTGCCGAATTAAAATTAAAATACTTATCGTGCTCAACAATTTTTTGTATACCGTCTGAAGACCACTTGTCAAGTTTATATGTAGACTGTAGTTTGTGATCAAGCAGAGCAAAACTCACCCAAACCTACCAACCCAACCCGCCCCTCCAATATTGTTGGATCGGACTCCAACCCATCCATAGCAAGATTGTACGTACATGGGTACGTGCTTAAAAATCTATTGGATTCTAGCTAACTAGCGGGATGCGAATCTATTGGATTCAAACCCCTGGACAAAGCCATAATTATTATTTTTTTGCCAACTTTTTCTCCCTACAGTTTCCTTGTTTCACTGGATTTCTTTCTAAAAATTTGTTCGTGATTCAAATTCCTTCTTGGCTACTCCATATATAACAAAACATTACATAACTCTTATAATTAGGTCAAAGTTCAGCATGCAAAGAACGGCAATGGAAAACTGCAAGGGAAAAGCAGTTGTTCATGATTCTTCAAAACCAGCAGCAGAAAACATTCACAAAAGTAAATTCTTTCTGCATATTGATTGCATCAAAACCAGAAACCTCGAAGGCGAACCACAATATGGCTGTGCATTACTTACAGATACGGTAATCCCTTGTTACTATGTATCTGTTACTTTGGAAGAAAATTTAGTCGATGGTCGACATTGGTGCAAGGATACTCAACCCAGATGTAAATCTATTGAGAAAAAACACCTTGTCTGGAATTGTACAGATATTTGGTTTAAACTAGATTTAATGAAAATTCATGTGTCAGATTTAAAGCTAGAAGTGATTCAGCATTATGATAATGATGGTGTGCGTCGCGAAGAAGTTGGGACTTCTAATGGTACTAGAGTTGTTGGTAGAGCTAGAATTCCTTTATGGAAATTCTTACAAGGTGATGATCAGAAAAATCAAAATACACACGAAAAGCTGGAAGAGTTAAAGCGTGGTGGTGCGGAAAATCGAAGTAAATGTGTGCAATTGGTGAAGACAAACGGATCTGCAGGACCTAAAGCTCAAGAAGTTCAACAAGGTGATGATGAGAAGAAACATAAACGTGATTCGCTGGAAGATTTACTGTGTGGTGATGCAAAGCGGTGTAAACGTGTTCAATTGACAAAGATGGTCGGGGCTTCACCTAAACCTCAAGGAGTTCTACAAGTTGATATGACTGTTAAGAAAGGTGCTGTGCGCAAGAGAAAGAGGAAGCGAAAGCGGAACGGGAAACAAGCAGCTCTTCCTATGGTTACATTACGACAAAAGATGATGCGCAAATAATTTCTGAATGTCTCCATGCGATTATCATTCGCAGCCAAACTATTCTAGTATATGATTCAATTTAATATTCTTCATTTTTAATTCCATTTTTTTTCTTGTTGGAAACTCGAAATTCTTTTGGTTCTTGCTTGGTCTAGGACTCTAGGTTAACATGTTTTGGCCATGTAGGTCATATAATTAAGTACATATATATTGTCGTCTGTTTCAGGAGGCCTTGATTTAGAATAGAAAATCGATTCATAAAAATATGCAAAAGATGCTAACAAGTAACAACATATATGGCTTTGATGAAACAGATACAATAAATATCTATAAATTAAGGAGAAATCTTCTCTTCAATTTACCCCTACTTTTTGTGATGGCATTTGGAAGAATGTTGGTAGCATGAAGCTTCGTGAAACAGAAGACACTGTCGAAAAATTGTCTTTGACAAAGTTACATCTTCATTTCACATGGTTGAGGCCTTGGAGGTAGGTGGCTAAGCAAATTGATGATTCTTTTCAGATAGTGTGAGAATGTGGGCTACCATCAAGTATAGAGATGTAGTACTAGTACTATGATTAACTGAAGTGTCTCGATAACGCTATATGCACACCTCCTTTCATGATCAGAAAAATCCAATGGCTGCATTGACCATGCCAAGTGCAAACCCATTGCCTGTTGTTTGTTTTTTAATCTCGGAGAGCCTTGAAGGGATTCGAGTCTAGTAATTTTCAGTGAGCCTCGTTATGTTTTTCGAGTTAAGGTAATGTACAAAATTGTTTATCTGGTTTAAAGTTGAGTGTTTCTCCTATGTAGAAGGCGTTAATCTTCTGTGGCGTACAATCGTGCATTATTACATCTGATGCATTTTATTGCATTTTTGATTACTTGGTTTTATAAAGCATACCTCTGATAGCTTGTCAACAACGGTTTCGTGGTGTAGTTGGTTATCACGTCAGTCTAACACACTGAAGGTCTCCAGTTCAAACCTGGGCGAAGCCATTAACCTTTTTTTTTTCCTTATTTTTATACTTGGATTCTAAATTTTATACTTTCCTTATTTTTTTCACTGGGACTCTAAACCTTTTAATTTGATGGATACCAAATTTCTTTAGCATTCCGATTTCTACACCCCTATAAATATAAACTACATAAATCTCGTAAGCTCAGACAGGAAAAAGAACACAAGTCTGAAAAAAAAAATGTATCATCGAAGGAAACTCAAATTTAATCTGCCTGGAGTTGCAATCGATCACCCTGAAATACCATCAGCAAAAAGAAAAGAAGAAGAAGAAAAGAGGGAAAGGGAGAAGCATTGCAAGGGAAAATCAGTTGTATGCGTGCACGAAGATTTCACCAAAACTAAAGTTATTTTGAGTATAGATTGTATCGACGAAATCAAGAACCTCGAAGACGATCAAGTACAACAGAAGCAACAGTGCACCGATGATGTGAAAAACCTTGAGGGCGAACACCTTGAAGACGAAGAAAAAGAGAAACAAAAGAGTCGTGGCTTTGCAGACATTGTAAAGCCTGCTAGTGCTAAGTACTATGTTTCTGTTAGTTTGGAAAATTTACTCGATGGTGAATATTGCTGCAAGGGAACTCGAGACAGACGTAGGTTGATGCAAAACTACCTCATTAGATGGGCTCCTACAGGTATTCAGTTTGATATTGATTTTTTGAAGATTCATGAATCGGTTTTGAAACTTGAAGTGGTAAGACATTATGACAAAGGTTCCTTAAACGTGCCTTATGAAGAAGTAGGGACTTCTAGAGGTACTAAAGTTGTTGGTAGAGCTAAAATTCCTCTTTGGGATTTCTTACAAGGTGATCCCAAGAAACCTGCGTCAGCTGATTTTTTATCTGGTGACGAAAACCGCAGTCAAGTCATTCAACTGGTAAAGATGGACGGATCTGATCCAAAAAACCAAGGAATTCTGCAAGTTCATACGACTGTTAAAAAGATTATCAAGCCGACTAAGGTTATCAAGCCGACTAAACGAGGTTTTAGTAAGGTTTTAAATAATACTTTAGGATGGATTTCTGGATCCCCTTTGTAGACCTTTCCTCGATCTTTATTATTTGTATGTTCCATCTTATGGAAACTTTTTAATCTATTAACAGTTTGGGACGTACAGATGATGGAACCATTTTTTCCGTAGTTAATTACTTTCATGGTATCTGATTTTATAGTGTTTCGTCTCTTATTTTGCACTGTGAATGTGATTCTTTCTAGAAGCATGTTTATTGATGGGGTTAGTATAATATGATAGTTCTACGCTTGCTTTAACAGCATCAAAGATACAGGGAAGATTACAAAATAGCAACATTAGTATTAATTATTTTTTGCTGTTTAACAGCAACAAAGATTCAGAATTGGGGAGCCTGAAGTTATAGAAAACAATATGATCAACTCCATGTCTTTTCGTGCATTGTTATCGAGACCAATATTAAGCAACTAATGATATCATGTATGAGAATGAATTCCAGTTTTTTTTTTTTTTTTGACTCTTAAAAGGTTAAAATTTTATTGAAAAAGAAAAAGAGAAATACAAGATGAGAGGCGCCTAAGCGCAACAAGAGAAGGCAAAAGCCGATCCCAACAAGCTGCAAAGAAAACAGAAAAACTGCTCAACAGCACAAAGACTAGCCGAAACACACATCAATTCCTATAACTTCTTCTTGGGTATAGGGGTTCTTTTCCCTTTACCCAAATCCTGGGAGCTAGGACCCAAATCCTTGATTTGTTTCGAGGAATGGAAAGAATCTACAATACCTCCAAGGATTTTCTTAACCTCGGTTTCTTTATCTCCACGAGGAAGACAAAGCAAAGAACTAAACTTTGTAAGTGTGTCCACGTTTTCTTCTTTAGACATTGGTTTCCACCGACTAACCTCTTCCATTGACTTTACCTTTGCGACATCCAAGACCTCATTGTCTGTCTCGTATTCAGATTCTTCATTAGAATCTTCACACGTATCTACTTCAGGGACATCTTCCAAATTTTCTGGCAGCTTCTCTACTTGAGCTGTATCACAATCCTCTACTACTCTTGAATCATTTTCTATGTTCTTAGGAATCTCTGAAATAACAGTTTCGTGATCTGATCCTAAAACATTATAGGGATTCAAGTAACATATTGGAATTTGCTCATGTGAGCTTGAGCTTTTATTCCTTCTCGCGTACGTCTTACTTTTAATAAAAGGCTCTTCAATTACATCACCACTCGCTACAGTTTTTGAGACTTCTACAACCCCATTGGAGAATGAATTCCAGTTACTTGGGTATACTATAAGTATGACGATACCTCCTTCTCTTGTTCATCCAGTCATATCTTATCTTCTTCAAAATTTTGCAAAATATCGAATACAACAGTTTGCAATGATAGTGGCAGTAATATACTGAAAGTAACTTGAAAACATGTTCGAGAGTTACTTCCCTAAACACACCAAATTGAGAACATTAAGAACAAAATATCATCCAGATAGGGTTCATATTTAAGTTCTAGAATACATAAATAGGAAGAGACCAATGGGTTTCTCACTAAACCTTACCCTGACTTCATTCTTTTTCTTTTTCAAAATGGGAAGCGAAAAGAGGGCTGGTGGAAGTACTGTTGGCATTGGCCTTAGCACAAACGGCTCGAACTTCCAATCTTCATTACATACATGTTTGTTATCCACGCAGAGCTCTTCCAAACTTCTGGTTTGTATATTAAACCCCCACACCTGGTGCATGTAACCGAGCAAGACAACATTACAATCTACTGGACTGAAGCCAAGAACTTGGATTCTTGCAACATCACTTATCCAACAAAGCATTTTTCCAAAGATACCGGCATCTACTGAAATCTCTTTGTGCAATATTTTCCAGTTGACCTCATCGAGCAACCAAACACTCACGGTCATTTCTAATCCTGCAGTTCTAGTTGTAGCGTAACACACCTTGCCTTCTGATTCCCCTAGAATGCTGTCAAAGCCAGTCTCATCATCATCAACCTCCTTCAAATCTGGCAAATTAATCAAACTACATTGATGTCCGTCACTTTTATTTTTCTGATTGAGATTGTAAACTAACATTCTATCCGACCCTTCAATCCAAAACAAAACACCAAGGATAACAACAACACTAGAATTCCACCAGTCCCACACAACATTATCATCACATGAAACTTGAAAAGTTTCCCATTCACCCAGATCAGAACAAAATATCTCAACAATGAAATTCTTCGAGGGCTCCTTAAACCGTGGGATACGTACAACCTTGAAACAACTTGCGAATGATGATGAATACTCACTAAATATACCACTAACATGAAATGACATAGCCGAGGGTGGTGAAGGAAGTGAGACCTGTTTTTGAGTTAGTGGATTACAAACATGATAAGAGACTTTCTCCATTCGAGGATAGAAATTAACCGAACAAAGTACCAAACCATCACTAGAACCTAAGAGGCATAACTTAGCTCATTGAAATGGTTTCTGATTCAATAGAAACTTGCAAGAGAACAAATGTTCACACCTTAACTCTGAATGGAAATCAGGGTATGCCATCTCAGATTTCAAATGTTCATCAGAAACGTAACAATGATATGTGTGATACTGTATCCATGGAATAGATTTGTTATTGACATAAAACCATTTGACAATGAAATTAGGGTGTGAAAGTTTAGATAACCATACCTTAGATAAACATTTAAACTTATAGATTGAATTCAGAGGAAGAAAAGTAAAGATCTCCATCAAGAGATCATCTGTTAATGAAGCCATCCAGCAATTACGATCCTAAAACCCTCTAGATTTCACCGATAACTCGTGAGAAAACTAAAAAAATCCCCAAATATCTTTCTACTGTTATTCCACGGAGGAGTCTGAAAAGGAGGATTGATTGGGCTAACTTATAATATTCTTCTAAGGGAAACAGGTCCAGTGTCGTGGAGCTATCTAATGGACGGCACATAGGCCCTCATATACCAATTTAAGTATGCAGTCCTGGACCTTGGTGATGAAGTGCAGAAGTACGCTTGAGCGGTGGCCGTTTTCCCCAAATCTGTAAGTAAAGCTTAAGAAAAGCTGCTAATGTCTGCGCTAGCTTTTCGTAGAAACTGGAAGTAAAAGAAGAAGAGGGTTTTGGTTATTCCGTATTTATTTTGGGTTATGAAATAATAACAGACGATTAAGGTGTTGGAAAATATTTATAACAATCGTATTCAACTGAGGAAAAATACTTAGCTTGCACTGATGTGTGATTGTTGTTCCAGGAGATGCACTGATGATAGTAACAAAAAACCGTAGTAGAGGCACGTAGGAGATACGCTGACCTAAAGGTAATATTGCCTGCTACTCCTCTGAGATGCTATAGCAGTTGGCAAGTCACCTCCAGGATACAACTACTGTTAGTATTCCTCTTCGTAGCATACAAAGAAAATACTTCTTAGAACTTGGCAGCAGTAAAGAAGAACTTAAAAAACTTAAAACAATATCGATTCTGAAAACTGTTTTTCAGAGAATTGTTTGTTTCTGAAAACAGAGTAACCTTAGAACAAAGTTGATTATCAAAACTATTTTCAGAGAATAAAACTTATGGTTTCTTAAGTTTCTGAAAAAATTTATAGTTTCTGAAGAGTTTCTGAAGCAAAGAAGTAAACAAAAACTTATTTGTTTTTCTGAGAGCAGAAGAGAAGTAGAAGAAGAAGAAGAAGAAGTTCTTCTGATGTGTTTTAAAACTAAAGTCTTAACTCGTATTTATAGGTAAGAATTCGAACGTTTGAGACACAGATCCGTAAATCACGCTTTCAATTTGTCGAGCACTTAACGAAAGTTAAGTAAAAGCAGGCGTTAAAAGAACAGTGAAAACGCATTTGTCGGGAATTCAAAATTCGAGATTCTTTACGAGGTGAAATTGTGTGCACAGGTGTCAGTCTACACGTGTCAGACGTAAGATTCTTCACGAGGTAAGCATGCGGGAGAAAACGTAAAAAATTTTTTACATGTGTGGGTGAAGTGTAAAAAATTTCAGTAAAAAATATGCTCTTATGAACCCACACGCACACCCTCACCATCACCCACTCCCACTCCCACGCCCAGGCCCTCGCCCGACCCGACCGACCGACCGGACGACGGTGGCGTGCGTGCTTCTGTGCGAAGCACCGCGTGGACGGGAAAGACAACTTTTCCATAAAGTCGCACGGGTAAGGAAACCTAACCAATGGTCTAGGTCTTCCCCCAACTACCAAACTCTAGAGACCCAAAGGGCCATGCCTTTAAGGAAAAATCCATGGTATTTAAGTCTAAAATTCTAAGTGTTTTAGACTATGTGGGACTAATGTTTTATTCATTCAAATGAAAAAACCAACTAGGGGGCAATAGGTCTTGGGTTCAAAACATGGTCCATGCATTTATTGTTTTTAACAAAACATACGTTTTTTCTAACAATCCCCCACATGAATGATAAAACATGTCGATAAAACACTAGAAAACAGAAGCATCAAAAATTAGGCTAAGGTGTCCCAAACATTGAACCTTAACTTAGTGAGAGGTTACCGGAACTGCTAGTTGTAACGGTGAACGCAATGTCTTGAACCGCCAACCGTGAATGAAATTAAGAAATAACAGCCACACATGATGCATCAACAAAAAGCTTCCAAGCTCTTGACATTGTGCCCATTTTGGCCGTGGGCAAAAATCCCGGACTTAATGAATGTCTCTAGAGAATTATCTCAGATTCTCATAGGAAGCGACCCCACTTCCAACATCCACAAAGGTGAGTCCATAAAGAGTGTCCTTCCACACCCCGCTTTAATCAAAGCCATGGAACCCATTAAGATCTTAAAAGATCAACCTGAAATTCTACAGGCAGCACTATCACACGGTTACACCATAGGGAGGGACAAAGATAGTGCTTTCTCGATATCACCATAAATTAGTTGTCTCATTGAACCTTGATCTTGGAAATGATCCAATCACAAGGTTGAGTATCCTTCATGGTGATTTATTCTATGAGCTTAAGTTCCATCCCCTTCGATGTAGATTTAACTACCTCTCTAGATAAACCTTTCGTCAAAGGATCTGCAATATTATCCTTGGACTTTACAAAGTCTATTGAAATAATACCAGTAGAGAGTAGTTGCTTTACCGACTTGTGTCTTCTTTGTACATGTATAAACTTCCCGTTGTATACACTATTCCTTGCGCAACCAATAGCAGCTTGAATGTCACAATGGATTGCAATTGAAGACACAGGCTTGGGCCAGAGCGGAATTCCTCCCAGGAAATATCGTATCCATTCAGCTTCCTCTCCAGCTTTCTCTAAGGCTATAAACTCCGAGATCCATAGTGGATCGAGCTATACATGTCTGTTTGGAATACTTCCATGACACAGACGCACCTCCAAGTGTGAAGATGTACCCACTAGTAGACTTGCACTCATCTGAGTCTGATATCCAGTTGGCATCACAATACCCTTCCAGAACGGCAGGATACTTCTCAAATCTTAAGCAATAGTTTGAGGTTCCTCTCAGGTAACGTCGAACTCTGTAGAGACCATTCCAGTGATCCTTCCCTGGGTTGCAAGTGTACCTGCTTAATCTACTTACATAGTATGCAATATCAGGTCTTGTACAGTTCATCAGATACATAAGACTACCAATAATGCGAGAATACTCAAGTTGATCAATTCCCTCACCCTTGTTCTTTTTCAAGTTACAAGCGGGATCATAAGGAGTAAATACAGGTTTAGCACTTTCATGATTATATCTCTTAAGTACAGCTTCAGCATAATGAGATTGACTAAGACTATATCCATCAGACATCTTTCTGATTTTCATCCCTAAGATTACATCAATAGGGCCTAAGTCTTTCATGTCAAAGTTTTCTCTTAGCATGTTTTTAATGACATTAATAATATCAAGGTTACTGCCTAGTATGAGCATATGATCAACATACAGGCACACAATAACATGAGAATCATCCACAGATTTAATGTAAGAACATTTATCAGATTCATTAACCTTGAAGCCATTAGATACCATTACATGATTAAATTTTTCATGCCATTGTTTAGGTTCTTGTTTTAAACAGTACAGAGATTTATTCAATTTGCATACTTTGTTTTCACAACCTTTCACAATAAAACCTTCAGGTTGATCCATATAAATTTCTTCATTTAATTCACCATATAAAAATGCAGTTTTAACATCCATCTGATGTATTTGCAAATCATAAATAGAAGCAATAGCAATCAACATCCTAATAGAAGTGATTCTATTAACTGGTGAATAGGTATCAAAGAAATCTAATCCTTCCTTTTGTCTATAGCCTTTAGCTACCAACCTAGCTTTATATTTCTCTATAGTTCCATCTAGTCTCATTTTCCTTCTGAACAACCATCTACAACCTATGGATTTACTACCAGGAGGTAAAACTACAATCTCCCAAGTTTCGTTTTGCTGAATGGACTCCCATTCACTTATTGAAGCTTCTTCCCAAAAGGGTGCTTTCGGAGAATTCATAGCTTCCTTGTAGGTTTGAGGTTCAGACTCTACCGTAAGAGTCACAAACTCTGGGCCAAAACTTGTTTCGGTTCTAACCCTTTTACTCCTTCTCGGTTCAGTCTCATATTCTAGAAATGGGGTTTGACTAGTCGAAGGTACATCAGAGAGGTCATCATGGACACTTTTCCGAGGTCCATACCTTAAAGGAAATATGTGTTCATAAAACACAGCATCTCTTGATTCCATTATGGTATTCTGACCAATGTTATTGTGGTCAGAACTGATGACCATAAACCTATGTGCTTTTGTATGCTCAGGATATCCTAAGAAAACACAGTCTACTGTTTTAGGTCCAATTTTGGTTTTATTGGAAGGAGGAATGGCCACCTTTTCCAAACACCCCAACACTTTAAAGTATGCATAATAAGCTTGTATACCTTTCCATAATTCATATGGAGTTTTATCTGATTTTTTTAAAGGAACTCGGTTCAATATATGGCATGCAGAGAGAATAGCTTCCCCCTACAAGTTCGAAGGTAACCATGAACTTGTAAACATAGCATTTACCATATCTATTAGTGTTCTATTTTTCCTTTCGGCTACACCATTCGACTCAGGTGAAAAGGGTGAAGTGGTTTCATGAATGATGCCATTATGTTTACAAAACTCACCTATGGGTATCACATACTCACCGCCACGGTCCGACCTTAGATTTTTAATTTTAACCATGTTTGGTTTTCTACTTCAAGTATATAAAATTTGAAGGCTTCTAAGGCCTCATCTTTACTTCTAAGAAGATGAACCTGACAGTACCGTGTGTAATCATCTATAAAAGTGATATACCATTTTTTACCACCTCTAGTTGGTGTTGATTTCAAATCTCCTAAATCCGAGTGTATCATTTCCAGGGGAACTGTTCTACGTTCAATACTTTTATTAAAATGTTTTCTTGCATATTTAGATTCAACACAAATTTCACATCTTTGATTTTTATCAATGTTTATTTTTGGTATGCATCCAAAATTAGCAAGTCTTTCTAGAGATTTGAAATTAACATATCCAAGTCTATCATGCCAAACATGTGAGTAGTCACAAACATAAGCAGAAGAAGATGCATTAACTTTCAATTTCAAAGAAGATACACTCAGATTAATCATGTTTTCGGTGACATAACCTTTTCCTACGAAGTCACCACTCTTAGAGAGTACAACAGTATTTGACTCAGCAAAAATTTTAAAACCTTTTCCTAGTAAGATGGTTTCTGAGATAAGATTATTGTATATGTCTAGGACGTAGTGCACGTCATTCAATGCGAGAGTTTTCCCTGAAGTGAGCTTCAGTTCGACCTTGCCTTTCCCTAACACTTTAGCGGTGGAAGAGTTTCCCATAAAAAGTTTTTCATCATATCCTACTGTGACATAGGAGGAAAAAGCATTTCTGAACTTGCAAACATGCCTAGTGGCTCCAGAATCAAGCCACCAGTCTCTCACATTGGTCATGTTAGAGACAAGGTCGACTTCAGACACCATGCCAGTGAAATATCCAGAATCATCTACTACGTGTGCCTTATTTTTTTCAGTTTTGGAAAAAAATTGGTCTTTTTAGGGGCCCTACAATCCTTGGCCATGTGACCAGTTTTTCCACAATTAAAGCAGTCGCCTTTGATGGTGTTTTTGGAGACACCACCCCTTGGCTTAAAATTGTTACCTCGGTTTCGACGTTTTTTACGTCTGTTACCACTTTTGCTGGATTCTCCAAGATGTTTATTTGACGCGGTTTTATCGTCCAGGACATGAGCTTTGTTGGACGTGTATTTGCTCAGCATCAGGCTCTTGTCCTTGCTGCAGAGAATCTCCTCAACTTAGATCTTCTTTCCTAGATCCACCATGGTAATCTTTCGATTCTTGTGTCGTAGACTCCTCTTGTACTCGTTCCAGGATGGTGGAAGCTTTTCTATCATAGCAGATACTTGTAGAGCTTCATCAATATGCATTCCTTCAGCTAGAATTTCATTGATGAGTAGTTGAAGTTCTACGAATTGTTCTACAACAGACTTATCATCAGTCATATTATAATCCAGGAACTTAGCCATCAAGAACTTCGTGCTTCCAGTAGCTTCAGCAAGATATTTATCTTCAAGGGCTTCCCACAATTCAAAAGCATTAAAGTTTTCTTTTGCATTGTAAAAATCGTATAAGGAGTCTTCTAGACAGTTAAGGATATGATTTTTACACATGTAATTCTTCCTATTCCACCTATCCAGTTTATCTTCATAACCACGGTCACGAAGTCTTCTGGAGGGTCTGTGTAAGGAAAATTCATCTAACCTTAGGTCCTTTAATAAAAATAACATTTTAGACTGCCACCGTTTAAAGTCTTTTCCACTAAACTTCGGTGGTCTTTCTACAGTATTTTTTCCCATGTTGTTACAGCAAGTATTATAACAACCAGATATTACCTTTATAAATGTTGGAAAATATTTAAAACAATCGTATTCAACTGAGGAAAAATACTTAGCTTGCACTGATGTGTGATTGTTGTTCCAGGAGATGCACTGATGATAGTAATAAAAAACCGTAGTAGAGGCACGTAGGAGATACTCTGAACTAAAGGTAATATTGCTTGATACTCCTCTGAGATGCTATAGCAGTTGGCAAGTCACCTCCAAGATACAACTACTATTAGTATTCCTCTTCGTAGCATACAAAGAAAATACTTCTTAGAACTTGGCAGAAGTAAAGAAGAACTTAAAAAACTTAAAACAATATCGATTCTAAAAACAGAGTAACCTTAGAACAAAGTTGATTATCAAAACTATTTTCAGAGGATAAAACTTATGGTTTCTTAAGTTTCTGAAAAAGATTATAGTTTCTGAAGAGTTTCTGAAGCTAAGAAGTAAACAAAAACTTATTTGTTTTTCTGTGAGCAGAAGAGAAGTAGAAGAAGAAGAATAAGAAGTTCTTCTGGTGTGTTTTAAAACTAAAGCCTTAACTCGTATTTATAGATAAGAATTTGAACGTTTGAGACACAGATCCGTAAATCACGCTTTCAATTTGTCGAGTACTTAACGAAAGTTAAGTAAAAGCAGGAGTTAAAAGAACAGTGAAAACGCATTTTTCGGGAATTCAAAATTCGAGATTTTTTACGAGGTGAAACTGTGTGCACATGTGTCAGTTTACACGTGTGAGACGTAAGATTCTTCATGAGGTAAGCATGCGGGAGAAAACGTAAAAATTCTTTTACAAGTTGTAGTTGCGGATTATCTCACAACTACACCCTCATAAGAATCCATTAAAATGATTCCTAAATCTAATTAATTTGATATGAAACTAAGAATTAAAGTACTAAAATTATAAAAGTGACACAAAGATTTTTACGTGGTTCGATCAATGTGATCTACATCCACGGTTCTTCACTAGTGATTGTATGTAATTACATGATTGTACAATTGAAACTCCATTAATGAATATTTGGAGCTTTAGAATTTCTTGGGGAAGAAGATGATAAAGAAAATAAAATCTCTCCTAACATTTTTCTCCCTCCTCCTAAAATTATCCTCTCTCTCAAAATGTGTCTCCCCTTTTTCTTATGCCTAAATGGCTATTTATATGATTTTACAAAAGATTACAGTTGTGTTGTCCCGCCATTTCGGATTTGAGAATTATCTTGCGAACCTTCGTAACTTCACTTCGCGAACTTCCTTTGCTTTCCTCGTGATTTCCTTTGCTCGCAAAATGTTCTTTGCTCGCAAGATGTCTTTTTTCTCCATAATTTCGTAAGTTATCATTTGTTGTGATATTCAGCTCCTACATCTTGCCTCTTTTTTCTTGAATATTGCTTGAAGAGCGATCTTTAAGAAAAAATCCGTTGTAGTAGTCTTTGATCTTTGTTGATGAAGGAACGAGCGAAAGAATATCAAACTCAAAAAGTATATACTTGCCTCTATTCTTTTGCGAAGTTCTGAACCTTTAAGAAGTAATTAGAAGTATCATCTTGCGAAGTATCTTGATGAAGTATGAAGTATGAAGTATAAGAAATATAAAATATCCTTGAAGAAGTATAATAAGTACTCAATCCTCGAAATATATAAGAAGTATGAGGTATCCTTAAGAAGTATAAGAAGTACTCAATCCTCGAAATATATAAGAAGTATGAGATATCCTTAAGAAGTATAAGAAGTATGAAATATCCTCGAAATATATAAGAAGTATGAAATATCCTTGATGAGAGTGATAAATATTGCCTCTGTTCATGTGAAATTATTGCCTCTGTTCATGTGAAATTATTATTCCATTTTTTGTGAGGATTCTTGCTGAGAAGATAAAGACTCTGTTCATGTGAAATTATTATTCCATTTTTGGTGAGGATTCTTGCTGAGAAGATAAAGAACATAAAATATTTTCTTGGGTATCCATAGTTGCCTCTGTTCTTTATCTATGAAGGAGAATCCTTGAGAAAATGTTGAATAATTAAATTGCGTCTCTATTCTTATCTTGTCTCTGCCTCAAGTGGTAACCCTACTAACTTCTGAATTTTTCTGCAAATTTCTGAATTTTGAACTTCTAAATATTTTGAACTTCTAAATAGTGTTGCGAATATAGTGTTGCGAATATAGTGTTGCGAATATAGTGTTGCGAACATAGTGTTGCGACTGAGAAATATGAATGTTTCTGCGAAGTTTCGTGGTATTATCCTGTAAAATTTTGTAAAATACGTGTGCGCATATAATGTTTATGTAATGATTATGTTATGAAATGTGTATGCAATGCTTATGCCATGAAATGCTTATGCAATGCTTTTATGATGCGAATATGATGCTTGAATGATGCGAGTATGATACTTGTATGATGCGAATACTTTTTCAATGTATATTTCAAGTTTCTGTTACTTAGCTCATTTTGATGCGGTAAAATAGATATATCTTTGAGTTGCCTCCATTCATATAATCATCTTCGTAAGTTTATTTGTGTATTTTCTTATATGTATCCGTCTTTGATCGCGAATGAAATCGCCTCTTCTAGTATGACTTCATGATATATATTCTTGTAAATATTCTTCAATGATATTGATGGAATTGTCTTCTTTGTTAGGACTTCATGATATATTCTTGTAAAAATTCTTCAATAATATTGATGGAATTAATTTCATTAATTGCTGTGGTCTTATCATGCCTTCCTAAGTAAATGTCTTATTTTTCCACCTCTTTTGTAGCGACAAAATCGCAGGACGTTCTTACACTTTCATGCAAAAACCCATTGATCTTGCCTTATCTTTTTTGTATAGTATTTTAGCCTCTTCAGGAAGTGTTGCGACAATATGACAGGTCTAAATATTCTTGCGAACATAAAGCCCCATGACATTGCCGTCTTGCGATGAAATCGCAGGACGTCTCTACACTTTCATGTAGTGACCCATTGATCTCATCTTAACTTCTTTATTATGTTCTGCGAGTTCTTTTTTCTTTTCTTTTCTTTCTTTCTCTCTTTTTTTTTTTTTTTTTTTTTTTTAGAAGGCTCGCAGAAGTAAAATTGTTGCACAAATATGACAAGCCTTTATGTTCTTGCGAACAATAAGCCTCGTGACATTTGCGTCTTATAGCACGTATCAGCTCCCTAATGGAGGGTGCTGCCCTTTATCTTCCTCCTGGTTTCCCCTTCAAGGAAGCGTACATCGACCATACAAGGTTAGCTCTTCCCATCCGGGTTTCGCAACAACCAGCTTTTGATCGCAACCTCTTATCCTTTTTCCTATAGGGATTATAGTTACGAGGTTGCACCCTATGGGGTATCTTTGGGCCAAGTGCATCATTTGCCAAGACTTGTCAAAAATGGAAGATGTGGTTCAACCTCACCCGGCACTCTTGACTCAACCGTGTACCTCGGCGCCTTGATCGTTTTCTGCACTTCTTGGGAAAGACAGTATGCCTTAGTCGCCCAACCTAAATCCTCTTACACCACATTTTATATTGCGTAATGTCGCTAGATTAGGTGAGAATCCAAGGTGTCTAACCTGGATAGGTACCCCATTATTGGGTTGTACCCCTAAAATTTTACCATGTACTAAGGGACCTTGGTGGTGTTCCGGTTACCCTTAGCCACGTTTATAGGTACCCCCTTAAATGACGTACTTTAGGACTTTTCCTCTTACGAAATATAGCTTCGCGAACTTGGGTGTACGCCACAAAGGTTTGCCTGTGTAAAATTTTCTGCGGCTCTCTTTCTTTTTTGGAGGCTGATCACAGATTGCGGTCTTTTGTTCGCAAATAAATTTTTGCGTCTTTCTTTAATGAAAGCTAATCGCAATTGATTTTTGGCGGTATTTTTTCGCCTTTTATAAATCGAATCATAATTATCTTTATTCGTAAAAACTGATCATAAATTTTTCATGTATATAAGATGTTGAATGTTTTCATAAAATCTTTAGTATAAGAAGTATGAGAAGTATTCATATCACGTCCTTAAATCAAAATTGTTCTATAGAAATATAGGAATTTAATTTTCTATGTTTTTTGTAATTTTGAAGTCTTTGAAAAAAAATTTGAGATCTTTAAATTTTTGCGATAAATTCATTTTTGAATCTTGCGATTGTATCGCTTTTCACCAATCTAAAAAATCTTTGAAATATTTTGAAATCTTAGAAATTGTAGAAATATTGCGAGTATATCGCTTTTGGTAAATAAAATCAAAAATCTTTTGTCTTATGTAAATAAAATATTCAAGGAAATGGTACTTACCTTTTACGGCTTGTTGTTATCTCTTGATCTGCCTCTTGTATAATGTTGTGTCATACCAACTGTTCTAGCCATTTCTTGCGAAATATGACTGTGAAATAATCTCCCATTTTGTTCTTGCGAAATAACCAAAAATCTTGCGAAGTAATAATTTGCACGAAGTAAACGAACATCTGCGAAGTAATGATTTACACGAAGTAGACGAACATCTGCGAAGTAAACATTTGTACGAAGTTAACATCTGCGAAGGAAATATTTACGATATAATTTATGCTGCGAAGGTTCGCAAGGTAAATATTTGCGAATATGATAACACTTTATGTAGTTGCTAAAATATAAAGTGTTATTTTATTTTGTTGCCATTATTGGTGGATTATTGGGTGGTTTAGATCTGTTTTCTTTCTCATGCTGATGCTGATGCTTCATTATTCCTTAGATGTACCAAGTGATGTCAATGATTCCCTCTCTGGTAATCACAAAGCTAATCTTCGCATGAACCACCCTTGAAGTAAACGTCTTATATATCTCTTCTTCTCAATCTGATGTTATCTTTGCGTCTTTACGAGTTAACTTCCTTTCCGAATTGGCTCATTTGTTCCAAAGTGATTTTGCTCTATGCATGGGAAAAAGTCCATGTTCTTCTTTTTGTTATAAAATGTAACAGATTCAATGTGTGTGCTCAGGACAAGGTTTCTGTTTACGGATTAAAGTTGAAAATCCAAGTCTTGATATGTATGGTGCAGTGAGAGAGCTCTTGGCTGATGTTGTTATAATCTTGCTGCGAACGTTTCTAAAAAAAAAAAATTCTTTACAGAATTTCGAATCCACGGTATTTCTTTATAGCTGCGAACGTTCGTAAGAAACATTCTTTGCTAATCATTTCTGCTCAAGTTGCTGGGAGTCAAATATTCAAAAAGGAATTGATCGCAAGCTCTTACTTATGAATTTGAGCTTTCCCAAGTCGATTGAGTTGATTTGAAGCATCTCTCGTTCAAAGTCTTTGAATATCACCTTCAAATGTGGTGGAATTACTCAGCATCTGAAACTTAGTCTTCCAATTCTTTGACAGAGTCCTCCAAATTCCTCACCAGAGTGAACACGATATCCTTTGTCTCCTATTGTCCCCACCATCACGGGGTCATGCAAGAGGATATCTTCAGTTTGTTGCGTACAGGATTGTTTCTTTCAGGATCCACGAAATGAAAAACAGTATTATCCATGAAATAGAAAACAAGTGCAACACTAGCCAAGTCACCACCTGCGAACTTTAAAGTATTTTTAACATTCGTAAGAAACATTCTTCTTGCGAACAGTATCCTTCTCATACACTTTAAAGTATAGCATCTTAGTCTTCCAGCACACGTGACTAAAGCATCCTTGTCTTCTGAGCATACACCATCGATACTATCATCATATGGTCCATTAACGAATAGGTAAAGTTGATCTCCCAAAACACCCACTTCCATATATATCTTCATACGAGTAGTTGTGATTCTGTACTTCATTTGTAACTTCATTCGTAAGAATTAGTAGCTGCAAACTTTCTTCTTCGTATACTTCTTCTTTTGTTCGTAATGGGGATAATTTCTTTCGTAAGTACGTAAATGAACGTTTGTATGTAAATGAACGTATGTACGTAAATCTTCTTTTGTTCTTTTGCTTACTTATATCTCCCTGGACAGTTTATGTAACTCGAATTGTCTTGTGCAAAATGAAATACTGAACTTCACCCCGTCCTACTGAATTTCTTCTCCTTCTCCCTGGACATTTCTCTGTATGATTACTTCGCAGTTTTCAATCAAAATTAACAAAAGTCTTTTTTACGAACGTTCGTAAGATTCGAACCCATGATGACATTTATCCCGTTTCTTCATAGGAATGACATTTCTTCGTCAGTGACACAGAACTTTGCAAAAAATTTGCTGCAAACGATCAGTAAATTTAGTTAGCAGTTTATAGACCATTAAGATGAGTAATGTTTGCCTATGAAGAATGAAAACTTTCCATATATTATACTTGTTTTTGTTCTGCGAAATGTAAATCTCTAAATCTCTAACCAACAGAAAATCTTGAAATTTGACTTTGTCAGAAATTCTTTAAACAAATTTGTAAAACGAGATTTAGTTACTACAAATTTATAGCAAAAACATTTTTAAATTCAAAATTTCCATAATAAATCAATTTTCTACAAAAAGCAAAGTTTAGATCGCAAAAAATTTATTTTTCAATTTGTGTTTTGAAACTCCCAAATTTTGAAAAATGAAACAAAGAATAAGAAAAGTGAGAAGAAATTTGTCCTTTTTGGAAGCGATTGTTGATGTAGCATGTGTAAATTTCATTTTGCTTGACGATTTCTCCATATCCATATCTCTCTTCCTGAACTACTACTAATGTGTTTGCTGTTTGAAGATGCCAATAAAAGAACTTCCATTTCTGTCTTCAAAACTCATAGATCCGGTACAATTCATCACCAACAGTAACCAATTTTTCTAACTTTCTTGAACCAACAAGGTTAGCCCCTCCTTCTAGCGCCAATTATGTAGTTGCGGATTATCTCACAACTACACCCTCATAAGAATCCATTAAAATGATTCCTAAATCTAATTAATTTGATATGAAACTAAGAATTAAAGTACTAAAATTATAAAAGTGACGCAAAGATTTTTACGTGGTTCGATCAATGTGATCTACATCCACGGTTCTTCACTAGTGATTGTATGTAATTACATGATTGTACAATTGAAACTCCATTAATGAATATTTGGAGCTTTAGAATTTCTTGGGGAAGAAGATGATAAAGAAAATAAAATCTCTCCTAACATTTTTCTCCCTCCTCCTAAAATTATCCTCTCTCTCAAAATGTGTCTCCCCTTTTTCTTATGCCTAAATGGCTATTTATATGATTTTACAAAAGATGACAGTTGTGTTGTCCCGCCATTTTGAATTTGAGAGTTATCTTGCGAACCTTCGTAACTTCACTTCGCGAACTTCCTTTGCTTTCCTCGTGATTTCCTTTGCTCGCAAAATGTTCTTTGCTCGCAAGATGTCTTTTCTCTCCATAATTTCGTAAGTTATCATTTGTTGTGATATTCAGCTCCTACACAAGTGTGGGTGAAGTGTAAAAAATATGCTCTAATTCACCCTCCCCCGACCGACCGACCGGACGGCGGCGGCGTGCGTGCTTCTGTGCTAAGCACCGCGTGGACGGGAAAGGCAAAACTTTGCCATAAAGTCGCACGGGTAAGGCAACCTCACCAATGGTCTAGGTCTTCCCCCAACTACCAAACTCTAGAGACCCAAAGGGCCATGCCCTTAAGGAAAAACGCATGGTATTTAAGTCTAAAATTCTAAGTGTTTTAGACTATGTGGGACTAATGTTTTATTCATTCAAATGAAAAAACCAACTAGGGGGCAATAGGTCTTGGGTTCAAAACATGGTCCATGCATTTATTGTTTTTAACAAAACATACGTTTTTTCTAACATAAGGCACCTCCGGTTTTGTAAACTTTTTTAAATGAGAGAACACTTGGATTGATTGAGCCTTCAAAGGTCAAGGCACTTGAAAAAGGAAAAACCAGATTGCTGAGATGGAGATGTTTTTTGGAAATGATCAATTTGGTCATGGTATTAGAGGTGCTGAAGTCAGCGACTTATGAAAGTTTTGTTCACTAGCTACTTGATTATTTGTGTTGTTTATAGCATAAGTGGAAGGTTTCCACATTGGGATGTTTTGTGCATTCAGAAGATTTGGTCTTGGGGTTTTTGAGGTTAATGGTCAACATACAAGCTTTGAGAGATGAAGGTGTCACCATACAACCGAGGTCACTTACCATAACCACTGAAAACTTAAGGAGATTTTACAAGAGATTAAGGGTATGGGTTTGATTCTTATAAATCTTCGTTCCTTAGTGTTGTTCATGCATTTGCAGCAATGAATAAATCAACTTGGAAAACTAAATTGAATGCTTACAGGAAATGGGGTTGGACAGAAGATGAAATTCTAAATGCATTTCAGGTGTATCCTACCTGTATGATGTACTCCACAAAGAATATAAGCCTCACCATGGATTACTTTGTGAATCAAAGGGGTTATAATGCATCTTTTATGGCCAGATACCCAATATTTTTTGGTTTTATCATGGAGAAGAGGTTTATAAGGTGTTCTGCTTACCAGATTTTAATTTCCAAGGGTCTGGTTAAGGATCAAATTTCCTTATATTCACTTTTTCATTTCAATGAGCATATGAATGAGAAGTTTTTCTTGGAGAAGTTTGTGATAAAGTATGAGAAAGGAGCTCCCCAGTTGTTAAAGGTATACCATAGTTTACAATTTAGTTCTTGTTAATCATTTAGGGAGATATTTATATGCTGTTGTGTGCTTTCGGAGTCCTTCTCCACACTTGTCGTAAAGTTACTGCCTCCTCTTTTACACATTTGTTGTTGTATGCTTGTTTGATTGTCAGCCAAATGAAATTATGTGTAGCATGCAGTCACCAGTTACCTATTTATCTTTTGATATCAAGAAGGTATACCATAGTTTACAATTTACTACTTCTTAATTACTTACAGAGATAATAATGTATCCTAGCATTCATGTATTCCTTTAAAATTTTGGGTCATACTTCCTCTTCCTCCAGAACCTGCTTCCTTTTCTCCTTAGGAAGTTGGATGTGAATATGAATCAGAAGCCAAAAATATTGCTGGGCATTCTGGCTTAGAACGATAGAGTTACTTTATAAGCGTCAGGATTCTCTATTGGAGATCTTGAATAGGCCATTGTGATTCCTTGGTTTAGTCAGTGTATAGGTGCACTCCAGGGTCTAACCACTAAGAAGGTGTTTTGCAGTTCTTTATTGCTTGGTTCAATTTACAGCATAATGTCTATCAAGTAACTTGACGAAAGATGTGTATATTAAGAACTATCGAAGAGCATACATTTCTAAGGTTATTAACGTTCTAATCTGACAAGTAGATATCGCTTTTAGGGTGATAGTTGTTTATATTGTTCCGTAGAATGTGAGATTCCTTCCTACCTACTCAGAATTCCAATCTTTTGGAGTGAAACTAAATGAGTTCCTGCTGTTTATACTTTGTTGTTTTTATTAATCTTATAGTTATCCTCTGCATAAAGGCTTTTAGAATTAAAACTTTGATCAAATTCAAACGAGTTGGTTGTTTACCATCTATCTTGTTGGTAATTTTACAGGTTTGAGAAGCATGTAGTGTACTGCTGGTGGGTTATACATAAATTCAAGGAAGTAGTCCCCTACTACTATGTTTCTGTTAGTTTGGAACATTTACTCGATGGTCCGTATTGTTGCAAAGGGTACTCAAGACGGGAAGTAGGTTGATGGGAAAATCCCTAATTAGATGGGCTGCTGCAAGTAATTAGTTTGATATTGATTTGTTGAAGATCCATGAATCAGTTTTGAATCTTGAAGTGATTAGACATCAATACATCATGACAAAGGTGACATGTATGTGCCTTCCGAAGAAATGGGACTTGTAGAGGCACTAAAGTTGTTGGTAGAGCTAAAACTCCTTTATAGGATTTTTTTACAAGGTGATCTCAAGAAACCTGTGTCAGCTGATTTTCTATCTGGTGATTGAAACCGCAGTAAGTCATTCAATTGGTGAAGATGGACGGCACGTTCTGATCCTTAAAACCAACGACTCCTGCAAGTTCATACGACTGTTAACAAGATTATTAAGCCTACTAAACGAAGTTTTAGTAAGGTGTTAAATAATACCCTTTGTAGCCTTTTTGTCGATCTTTGTTTTACCGACAATTATTATTTGTATGTTCCATGTTATGGCAACTTTTTATCTATTAACAGCTTGGGACGTAAATTTCTTCATTCACTGATGATGGAACCTTTTTTTCCAAGGTATCTGATTTCATAGTGTTCTTTCTCTTATTTTGCACTGTGAATGTTAATTCTTTCTGGAAGCCTGTTTATTGGAGGAGTTCTAAGGTTTGTTTAACAGCATAAAAAATTCAGGGAAGATCACAAAAAAGAAATAGAAACATTAAAATATATGATCAACTCCATGTCTTTTCGTGCATTGTTATGCAGCCCAAATTAAGCAACTAAGGATCTCAAATATGAGAATGAATTCCAATTACTTGGGTATATCATAAGTCTGACGATATCTCCAAATCTTGTTTATCCAGTCAAATCTTATCTTCTTCAGAGAATAAGGTTTAGAAAGCACTAAACAAACCTCTAACGATGTAAACTGGTCACAACATTTAGCAAGTAGAAAAGCAGTACTATGAAATTTAACAGTAATAGAGACATCAAACACAATAGTTTGCTATAATAGTACTGCCAGTAATAAACAGAAATTATCTTGATAACATGTTGGAGAGTTACTTCTCTAAACACACCTAATTGAGAACATTAAGAACAAAATATCATCCAGATAGGGTTCATATTTAAGTTCTAGAATACATAAATAGTAAGAGTCTAAGAGACAAATGGGTTTCTCACTATACCTTACCCTGACTTCAATCGTTTCTCTTTTTCAAAATTTGAAGAGCAAAGATCACTCAAGAGGGCTGGTTGAAGTACTGTTGGCATTGGCCTTAGCACAAACGGCTCAAATCTCCTACCTGCATTGCATACATGTTTGTTATCCATGCAGAGCTCTTCCAAACTTCTGGTTTGGATATTTAACCCCCAAATCTGGTGCTTGTAACCGAGCAAAACAACATTACGATCTACTGGACTGAAACCTAAAACTTGGGTTCTTGTAACTTCACCTGTCCAATAACGCATTTTTGCTAAGATAGCGTCCATTGAAATATCTTTGTGCAATATTTTCCAGTTGACCCCTTCGAGCACCCAATTACTCACTGTCAAATTTCATTCTTGTAATTTTTTTCTAGCATAACATACGCAGCCTTCTGACTCTCCAAGAATACTATCTGAGTAACTATACTTATCAGCATCAAACTCCACATCTGGCAAATTAATCAAACTACATCGATGTCCGTCACTTATATTTTTCTGATTGAGATTGTAAACTACCATTCTATTCGACCCTTCAATCCAATAAAACACACCAAGGATAACAACAATACTAAAATTATACGAACTCCACAAAACATCTTCATCACACCTAACTTGAAAAGTTTCCCATTTACCCAGATCAGAACAAAATATATCAACATCAAATTGTTGAATCAACCTTCCACCAATTCAACCAATCACTCCTCCAATTACACCACCAACCTTTACCTAACATGGACTTCCTTGTATTCTACACCTACTCCACCAACCTTCACCTAACATGGACTTCCTTGTTTTCTTCATTTACCTACTCCATTATTTAATTTATTTAATTATTTAATTCATGTAATGTTGGTTATAAATTCCTCCAATTTTGGAGATAAAGAATAACAATTATTTTTGAGTTGAACCTTAAGTTTAACATGGTATCAGAGCTCCATGGTGAGTTGAGTGCTTCTTAGTAATAGTGAGTGCTTCTTTACTTCGATTGATCCTTCTTCCGCTGGCTTAAGGTTCTTGTTTTTTTCTTTAGACACTTATTGAAACAAGTAAGTTGTACTACCGATTTTATGATAAACTTGTTATGTTGAGTTTATGATTGTCCTTTTTAAATCCTACTTAAACTTGTTAATCCATTTATCTTGGACTAAGTAAGTTGTACTGCTGTTTTTTGTTTCGTACAAACAGTTATCATCTTTGATCAAGATTTTTTTTATTGAGTTTTTTTTTCTTATAAGAAAACCCCTGTTAAGTTTGTTTTCATATATTTGGTTGATTTGTCAAACTTAATTTCTCTGTGCAAGAGAGAAAACTTGATTTGAATTTAAACTTTTACCGTTTTTACCGTTATAGGACTTGTTCCTCTTATTCGACTACTCATTTAATTTTTAGCTACTAGATAGAATCTAGCCGGTTTGTTTTTCACCCCCCAGAAACAGTTGTGTACACAATCAGTTCATTTGTACCTTTTTTTTTTTAGTCATTTGTTTAAAAAAAATAAAATTATAAAAAAAATATACGCTTGCCAAGTTTTTCGCAAGCTGCTTGCGACCTGTATTCATACTTCATATAATTTCTTCTTTAATCGTGATAATGTCTTCCGTTAGACGTTGTGTTTACTATGGAAGCAATTCACACTTCGTGGAGAAATGTTTTAAGAAAATTGGCTATCCCGATTGGTGGGACGCCTATAAAATACAAATAAATATCGACCAAAGAGGGGTAGATACATGTACTTCAATGATGACTATGACAACCGATACTCATTATTCCGTGGTGGAATCTCATTCTTTGGTAAGCCCGAACCTTTTCCAGCAATCAAGTAAGGTTGACGTCGCTTTACTTGCTAGTGATTCTGGAAAAGATCATGGTTGGATTCTCGATTCTAGTGCTACGGGTCATATGACGTTCGATGCCTCTATTTTGAAAGATCCGTTGCTACCTGCGTATACAACTATTTCCAACGCCAACGGTGTACCGTATCCAGTTACCGGAGATGGGAGAGTTGATTTAACACATTCCTTGTCCCTAGAACACACATTATTGGTTCCTTCTCCTTCAAATAATCTCTTGTCTGCGGCACAAGTAACCACACAGTTAAATTGTTTAGTACTAATCTACCCCACTTTCTGTCTTCTTCAGGATCTCGGCAACGGGGAGATAATTGGGCGAGGTACTAAGAGAGATGGTTTATATTACATCAACGATGTTTGTGAAGGGAGATCTCTTTCAGTTAAAAGGTCTTCTTGTGCATCTAAAAATCAGATCTTACTGTGGCACCGCCGGTTAGGACATGCTTCTTTTAGATATTTGGAGAAATTGTTTCCTGATTTGTTTAAGTCTTGCAAACTATCAGACTTTAAATGTGATACTTGCATTCTTACAAAGAGTCATCGTACTACTTACCCAGATAGTTTCAGTAGAAGATACGTCCCATTCGATTTAGTTCATTCTGATGTCTGGGGACCTTCTCGTATTACCAGTACTTCTGGATTTCGGTGGTTTGTTATCTTCACCGATGATTGTACTCGTATGACTTGGCTCTATTTAATGAAGAATAAAAGTGATGTGGCTGATCGTTTTCGTGCATTTCATAAAATGATTCAGACACAATTTTCGGCTAACATAAAGGTCCTTCGTTCTGATAATGGTGGTGAGTATGTTAATGAAGTATTACAAGGATACTTTAGAGAACATGGAATTATTCATGAAACTAGTTGCCCGTCTATGCCACAACAAAATGGTGTGGCGGAAAGAAAAAATCGCCAGTTACTTGAAATTACGCGGGCATGCTTGATTGGGTCAAATATGAAGCCAAAATTCTGGGAAGAAGCCATTACTAGTGCAGTATATCTTCTTAATCGAGTACCAACAAGTGTTTTAAAATTTTAGACACCTTTGGACAAATTAGCTTCGTTTGTAACAATACCTTCTCATCTTAAGCTTCCTCCACGGGTATTCGGTTGTGTTGTTTTTGTACATCTGCAGAAACATCTACGTACAAAGATAGATCCTTGTGCTATCAAATGTGTTTTTATTGGTTATCATCCATTCCAAAAGGGTTATAGGTGCTATCATCCTCAAAGTCATAAATTTTATGTTACTATGGATGTCATCTTTTCTGAGCAAGAAATATTTTACTCATCTGATGTATCTGATTCTCCTCTTCAGGGAGAGAGTGTTATTGAAGAGTTGAATTGGATGGATTTGTTTCCGACTAATAGTGAAATAAATATGACAGCAAATGAAACAAGCATAAGTACACATCCAACTCTCAGTAGTTCAAGAATTGAAGATATACAAGTCACGGAGCCGGTTCAAGAATTCGATATCCCTGTTTCCGAAGAAATTGACACCCCTGCTCTTGAAGATCCATCTCTCTCTTCACCAACAGTACCTACATCTAATTGTCCTCCAGCCAGTGCCGATGTCCCTGAGGTAAGCATAGATTGTTCGATTAATACTAATGATACTTGTGAACTACCTAACACCGACAGGTACCAGTTGCCACCAAGGAGTAATCGTGGAGTTCCTCCAGATCGTTTTTCACCTGAATCAATAAGGAAGGTGAAATACCCTATTGAGAATTACGTGTCAACTCATAGATTATCAAAAGAGGGAAAAGAGTTTGTCAGTCAAATGGAAGATGTTACTATTCCCAGAACAGTAGAAGAAGCATTATCTAATCCGAAATGGGCTGGTCCTATGAAAGAGGAGATGGTGGCACATGAAGAAAATGGTACATGGGATATAGTCTCACTACAAGAAAGAAAGAAACCAGTTGTCTGTAGGTGGGTATATACTATCAAGCATAATCCAAATGGCTCTATTGACAGGTATAAAGCAAGACTTGTGGCTAAAGGGTTTACCCAGACTTATGGTATTGATTATCAGGAGACGTTTTCTCCTGTTGCAAAAATCAACACTATTCGAGTATTATTGTCTTTGGCAGCAAATCTAGGCTGGCCTCTACAACAGTATGATGTAAAAAATTCTTTTTTACATGGTGACTTGCGAGAAGAAGTCTACATGACACTACCTCCAGGTTATAATTCTCCAAACAATGCTAATGTTGTGTGTAAGTTAAAGAAGACTTTATATCACTAGGCCAAATATCAACATAGGTGACATTTCAAACCTGTCACTGTATCGATTCCATGACGGTTCAGGTGAAATTTGAAAGTGTCACCAATGTCGATGTCACCGTAGGGGTTATCTTATACTGACGCTTATGAACTGTCACATAACTGTCACCAATTAGCCTTTAAAACTGTCATGAAGTATATTAAACCGTCATTGTAACAGACATCCACGACGGTTTTTTATTGAAAACGCCACCTTAACGATGTTATGGTGACTTTTTTCCCAAAAAACCGTCAATATGATGTTAAAAAGCGTCGGCATAAATATTATTTCCAACGGTTTTCTTATATAACCGTCAATATATGTACATTTTGCTGACGTTTTTCTTTACAAACAGTCACTTTAACACTCTTACAGTGACTATTCTATTTTATATAAAACTGTCATGGCATCTGTGTTAGAGCTGGCAAACGGGCGGGTCGGGGAAGTTATTCTTCACAGGTTGGCATTTCTTCAACCCGCGCCCGTAGCGGGTAAAGCTTGCGGGTTTACGGGTAACCCGACTTATTTAATTAAAAATAAAATTAACAATTAATTAACTTAATTTATGACAAATTTACATACATCTGATCCACACCAGTGGAAAGTATATGGAAAAATTACATCTTATCCGCATCATGAAATTTACTTTCCATTGATCCACACACATATTTACAATTCATCGAAACTGAAATTTAATTACAATTATTTTATATGATTTGCAGGTTATTTTTTTTAATTGTTTTAAAGTAGGAGGTTCCTAGTCGGTTGAACAAGTAAGCTTAAATGCAGGAGTAATATCTATTTCCATTGGTGCCGCATGATCCATCTCCACTTTATCTGACCCCACCAAATAAGAAATGTCGGACCACACTTTATCTTTTGTCCCGTGCTCCCTTTTTTTCTTGACTGTTCTTTTTTCACGCCTCCTATATTTTCCATGATGAGCCATCTTACTTTAAGATTTTGAAAAATCTTGGTTATTGAACAAATTATTCCCCGAAAATTCCGGTGAAATTTTTAATTTTTCAATAGAATCGGCTAAATTGCTATAATTGTGTCTTTGCCACTAGCTCTTTCCTTTCCTTGTTTCTATGTGACACCATGAACACTACTGCGTCACCAATTCCCGCATCAGCAAGACCATTATCAAACCCATAATCATATCCTCGATTTTTTTTTGTTGTCAATCACCATTCAACCAAGACCAAATCTAGGCAGAACCAATTGTAAATAAACAAGACAAGCACCACCGAAATCACTTTAATTGTCGCCATGGGGAAGTTTAGAATAATCACCATTGTTGTATCCATTCATATCACCACTGCAAATTCCGACCAGCCGATACACAGACCCTAACTTTGTTTCACTGCCATCTTCTTTTCTTCCTCTTCTACCATTTCTCTGAGCCCCTTGTTCACGGCCACGGTGAGAACAAATCAAGACTTCGTATCAATTGACACCAAAAACCCAAAAAATCTGATGTTGCTAGTCATTTCTCAAATGAGAAATTCAATTCAAGTTCAACTTCAGACCATCCATTTCATAAAAACCCCATCAAAACACTTCACAAAATAACGACCTTGTTTAATTGCAAAATACGTATACAATTAGATATCATTCAATTACAAATCTAAATTTCAATCTCAACTCAAATTCAAACAAGAGATAGATCCCACGAAATTCTTACCCAAAAATGAAACTGATGCCCAAATTAAAATCCCCAAATCAAACAAATCAGATGTTCCTGATGCTGTATGTGTATGTGAGCTTTTAATACCATTGACTAATAACTAGCAGCAAAACAAAATTAGGGTTCATTTGATTTAGTATTGTGTTTGAAAAATTAATTAAGAGAAGATGGGTGCAGTAGTTGTGATCGATAGAGAAAAATGAGAGGATATTGTTTGGTAGTTGAAGTACATGATGGTAAGTGATATATGGTGGAGGCGATAGGGGCGGAGATAACAAAAGGCAGAGGAGATATTCCCAAACTTAATAGGTCATTGTTTAGTAAAGTATAAGGGTAATAATTGATTTGAAATGAGAAACAAATACTTCAAAAAAAAAAAAAAAAAAGTGAATCCGAGTGTAAATGATGGATGGACCAGATTTCGTTTGATCAACTCATACGGATTGAGAAAACAATCTGACGGTTGAGATTGTATTTGCTATGGTCATACGGATTGAGCTTATTTGTGTTTCGCATTGTGCTACTACAACCTCATGTATTCGGTTTATTATCAACCTTGGACATGAAAAAAAAATCCAAAAAAAATATTAATAAATTTAGGACATTGTTATCGACATTCTGATATAAAAAAATCCAAAAAATGTATAAAAATGAATCTGGAAAATGAAAAATGAATTCCATAATTGTTGTGTTTCTTTGTGCTTTCTCTTTGTGTTTTTGTGCTTTCTCTTTGTGCTTCCGGTTTGGATTTCGACTAGCCGCATAGGTCATGAAGTAATTTTGAAAATCCATACAGATCATGAAGTAGCTTTAGTTCACACTGGTAAACTTAGATTAGCATGATACATCATCGAAATCGATAAAAATGAAGCTCAATGTCGATTTGAACTTCAAATGTGGTATAACATCATATAAACTATGAACCAAGAAGCTCCATGAGGGTTCAAACTTCAAACTTAACATGATACATCATCTAAATCAATAAATATGAAGCTCAATGTCGATTCGAACTTCAAATATGGTATTACGACATAAAAACTATAAACCAAGAAGCTCTGGGAGGGTTCTGACTTCAAACGTTTCATGATAAATCATTGAAATCGGTAAATATGAAGCTCATAATCGATTGGAACTTCAAATATGTTATAACGACATAGAAACAATGAACCAAGAAGCTCTGGGAGGGTTTTGACTTCAAACGTATCATGATATATCATTGAAATCGATAAATATGAAACTCATAGTCGATTCGAACTTCAAAGGTTCCTTAAGACGACGAAGGTTGTCTATATATACCCAGTAAGTATGTATAGTCAAAAATAAGAATCCAATCACATTTGATCAATCATCAATGTATAGTATGAGTTACTGTGACGTGTTTATCACCATAATGGTCATTATACGTTATGAGATACAGTAACAGTTTTTACCAAAACCGTCATTATGAATGATGTGTCATCCCAACCGTCACAATATATCAAGTATAGTAACATTTCACAAGTGTCACCATAAACTTTGCTTATTGTAACAGTTCATATGATTACCCGTCACCATAAGCCTTTTTTGTGACGCTTGTGCGAACTGTCACGATTTATAACATCATTCAATGACGGTTGCTTATTTTGACCGTCACCTATACTTGACCAGCAAGATATTATGACGCTTTTTCCTAAAACCGTCATGGTATAAAATTTTGAACCGTCAGCAAATCCAACATTTGGCCTAGTGTATGGTTTGAAACAATCTCCCAGAGCATGGTTTGGTAGATTTCGCATTACAATGAAGAAGTTTGGGTATATACAGAGCAATGTTGATCATACCTTGTTCCTTAAAAGAGTAGGTGACAAGATAACTGCTCTTATTATCTATGTAGATAATATGGGGGTAACAGGAAATGACCCTGAAGAGATGAGTAATCGAAAAATTGCTTGTATTCTCGAGTTTGATATGAAAGATTTGGGTGGACTTAAGTACTTTTTGGGTATTGAAGTTAATCGATCCGAGAAGGGAATTTTCTTGTGTCAGCGAAAATATGTGATTGATTTGTTGAAGGAAACTGGTATGACTGGTTGTACGCCAATCGAGTCTCCTATGGAACAAAACCATGGTCTTGAAGAATGTTCTGATCAAATACCAGCAGACAAAGGGCAATATCAGAGGTTAGTTGGTCGCTTGATTTATCTTTCTCATACAAGGCCAGATATTGCTTATGTTGTAAGTGTTGTAAGCAGATTTATGCATAATCCGGGTCAGCAACACATGGATGCAGTCACCAGGATACTAAGATATTTGAAGTCCGCACCAGGCAGAGGTTTGATGTTTTAAAAACATGGACATCTTGATGTATCAGGTTACACTGACTCAGACTGGGGAGGTAAAGGTGATAGGAGAAGATCAACATCTGGGTATGTTACCTTTGTTGGAGGAAATTTAGTGACATGGAAGTCTAAGAAACAACATGTTGTTTCCTTATCCAGTGCTGAAGCAGAATATAGAGCAATGGTAAAAGGCATTTGTGAATTGTTATGGTTGAAAAAGATTATGGGAGAGCTTGGTTTCCCATCTGAAAAACCTATCAAGTTGTTTTGTGATAATCAGTCAGCAATCAAAATTGCAGAGAATCCGGTGCAACATGATAGAACGAAGCACGTGGAAATTGATAGGAACTTCATTTATGAGAAACTTGAAGAAAAAATTATTGAAGTACCATATGTCCGAACAACACAATAGCTGGCAGATATTCTGACTAAGGCCGTATCAAATAATATATTTAACGATTCACTTGTCAAGTTGGGAATTTGTGACATATATGCACCACCTTGAGGGAGAGTGTTGAATCAACCTTCCACCAATTCCACCAATCACTCCTCCATTTACACCACAAATCTTTACCTAACATGGACTTCCTTGTATTCTACACCTACTCCACCAACCTTCACCTAACATGGACTTCCTTGTTTTCTTCATTTACCTACTCCATTATTTAATTCATGTAATTATTTAATTCATGTAATTATTTAATTCTTGTAATTATTTAATTCATGTAATTATTTAATTCATGTAATGTTGGTTATAAATACCTCCCATTTTGGAGATAAAGAATAACAATTACTTTTGAGTTGAACCTTAAGTTTAACACAAATTTCTTCGAAGGCTTGTGAAATTGCTCCGTAGGCATATGAAATGCAGGGATACGTGCAACCTTAAAACAACTTACGAATGATGATTCATACTCACAAAATATACCAATAACATTAAATGGCATAGCCGAGGTTGGTGAAGGAAGTGAGACCCATTTTTGAGTTAGTGGATTACAAACATGATACCTATTTTGACACTCTGAATATAGAGAACAACAGAGTACCAAACCATTACTAGAACCTAAGAGGCATAATTTAGCTCCTTGAAATGGTTTCTGATCTATAAGAAACTGAAAAGAGAACAAATGTTGATTTCTAGACATAAAATCTGAATGTAAATCAGGATATGCCATCTGAAATTTCAAAGTGTTTTCATCAGCATCGTAATAAGCAATTGTATGATAGTGTATCCATGGAATAGATTTGTTGTTGACATAAAACCATTTGACAATGAAATTAGGGTGTGAGAGGTTAGACAACCATACCTTTGATAAACATTTGAGCTGATAGATTGAATTTAGAGGAAGATAACTAAATATCTCAATTAAGATATCATTTGTTAATGAAGTTGAAGGAGACATCCCAGCAATTGAGATCCTAAAAACCCAAGAAAATTTCAATGAGAAACCTAAGAAAATCCCCAAATATCTTTCTTCCGTTTTTCCACGAAGGAGTCCTTAAAAGAGGATTGTCTGGTACCCACTTTGCTGTAACTTCAGCGATGGAAAAAATTACCCTCAAGACACACTTCGGTGATCGGTGCGAGTGTGTGTGATAAAGCAAGCTATCTACTCCTTTATACCCCTAAGCCATGCGAGGCCATGCGTCGCGCGGTGAGAATACCCACCTTTGGGTGAGTGTCACCGCCCCTTTGAAAATTCTCCATTCCACTTTTCCTCAAATCTAATGAATGTAACACTAAAAAACTTTTTCGGTTGAAAAAACCGGCAGAGAAGAAAAAATAAAAAGAGAAAAGACTCTGTCTCTATTCTCCTCTCGAATTTTTTTTTCTTCTTTCGGCTAGGGTTCTTCTTCCCGAGATTCATTGTATAAGGAATATCAGTATTTTTCTTCTGTGTTGATTTAAGTTTTTTTTTTTCACGGTTTGATATGATGATTTGCATTGAAGAGAAGAGTAACTGAATTGAAGTTATGGTTTGAAGGAATCAATGCGAGAAGAGTAACTGAAATTAAAGTTAGGGTTTGAAGCAATCAAGCCGACATAAACATAGGTTAGGGTTTCTCTACTTTGTTTTGGTTTTTGAAACTCTAATCTCTTCATCTTTTCAGTCTTCTTATCTTTTTCAGATTAAAAAAATTAGGTTTTTCTTACTTTTGATTCTTTTTTATCTTATTTATCTTTTAGTTGATGATGGGTTTTTCTAACAATAGTGCTTTATTATTTTGTGATAAATTTTTTAATTTTAGGGTTCATTCGCAGGTCATTCAGATTTTCATAGATTCCATATTGAAGCTATTTTATTATTTTTGGATTGCAAAACAGGTATTCCGTTGATTTCTACTATGAGTTTCTATGTATTGTTATTTTTTATGTATATATATATATATATATTTGATGTTACATGCTTCACTCAATACCTTGCAGATTGCGGTTTGATTGAGCTTAAGGTTCAAGGATATGGTAACTTCCAGGTCAGTCACGTTTTAGATTAGGATTCAATTTATGTTTCTCAATAATCTCATGCCATACTTTACATTGGAGTTCTTTTCAATTCAAAATTACCGCTGATTTTATGAAATATGACTTGAATAGACTCATGCATATTTAGGGTTACATTTTCTTATGCTTGATTCATGTTGTCAATGATAAGGAGACCCTTTCACTGCTCTCTGGATCATGTCTTCTAGGTATTTATGCAGGGGTCTTTATCATATGCAATTATGTGTGCACAGGTGGTTTTATAAATTTTGTGACGATGTAGTGTATGATCATGTAAGATTAATAATGGGGAGTAGTGGTACAATTGAGAATTATACGAGTTCAAATAAGAAACACAATGAAACAAGATACGAGAATGGAAACTTAAATATTCATATGCATTAACCGTTTCTGCTTTTTATTTCACTTCCCCATAGAAGCTTTTTATTTGATTCTCATAGAAGATGTAAACTTCCCCTAAGCCTGAGTTTTTTTTTCTTTGCGTACTGCATGCTGTTCAGGTTAAAATTTAGATCTTTTTGTAAAATCTAATCTGGATTTTATTGATTTTTTTTGTTGTTGATTAGAGTGATCTAATATTTTTCCGAGAAAGTGTTCATTGATAACACCATCTTAATTTGAAAGTCAATGCACTTAAACATGGAGAGCTATGAGTCTGACAGAAAGTTGTATAAAAGTTTAAAATTTCCAGGCTTTTGTGTTATTTTTCGGACATGTGGAGATTTAACTAATACAGTAGCTATTGAACTTTCCTTTGGTATGCAGGGTAGCACTAAATTTTTGCTTCACCAACTGAACTATATATTTTAAATACCAATAGCAGAAGTTTCCATATTGGCAAAAAACATTATTGGGGTTAGTAATTTATGGATTTAGTCCTTTATTTGACCTCCAATGCCGTGTATCATCCGAACATTTAGCTATATATTATGATGCCCTGCCAGTTTCAACTCATTTCTTATTCCTTCAAATATAATTTGTGATACAGAATAAGCAGGTGAGAGCACAACCGCACTATCAGATGATCCATTTTGTTGGCCTTCCAATCGGATAGGAATATCATCATCCTCAAGAAACTAATCGGCAACTCTGATTGTCCATTTGCAGTTCTTATTTCTTTCCTTCTTTAGTTAATTAGGCTTACAAAATCTTATACATGATAGTTATCAACCAAAATGCTTACACATGTGCAACGATCATTATTTTGCTTAACCAACTTATCATAGCCTTTTTGAAAATCATGCAGTACGATTTTTACATTTAAGTTTTGCATCGGTGGCACGTCCTTGAAAGTTGAATCCGTCACGAGAGATCGATATTCCAAGAAGCTGGAAATGGAAATGATACTGGTATATGAAGTACCAGAATCAATAGAGAATTAGGGGGATGATATCATGGAGTGGAACTACTCCTAATGAAGGATCATATCAAATATGTTTTCTACTACAGCTATGTCTACGAAGAGTTTCGTATGTAATTGTTCATATGAGAAAACTTTACACGCATATATAAGATGTCAAATTTAGGTTGTTGATGTTGTTGTGAAGTTTACTGACTCTTATTACTTAATATTAGATGGCAGCATTACTCTCTCTATGGGCAATGCACTTAATGAAACTTTTTATAGGGTACCACCTATGCAAAGGAAGAAGGAAGATGTCGTGAGAAGGGAAAGGGAAAGGGAATAGAAGCTACACCATTACAGGTTGCTAATGGTTCCATTTCATCAAACATTTTGCTTCTTTCTTCTTCTTTTTGGCATTATGTAAGTAGTACTACATTTTAAAACTCAATTACTTGGCTAAATTGTATTTTTGTTTGTTTTCTGGTGTGCCAATTGTGCAGGTGTATTTGTGAACATCAAACTTTTATAATAGATGCTGAATAACGGTAACTTAGAATATTATCAAATGCCAATTGTTAGATCCTGTTTAGTAAGTCACACACTCTTCTGCTTTTGTTTAAAGTTCATTGTAATTGGTTTTCATCTTTTTCACATTCAAATGTTAGAAACTTTTGGTTAGCATCTGAAAGTAAAGTATTGTTCTTAGCATAGAGTTGGTGATATCTAACAAATTAACGTTTGGCAGCATTACAAATTAATGATTTTTTGTATTATCGTTTTCTTTTCTTAGATTTATTAAATTTTGTGATTCTCCTTTCGCTCTTATCAATGATAGTATTTATGTGTAATATTCTTGGTCCGTAATTTCTCTCGACGTATTGCAGATGTCATTGAAATTTGCATAAACTGTGACCTGCCGAGGGAATTAAACAACAGGCCTTCTGGCCGCAAAAGTTGGTAGACACCATTTCAGTTGAGACCATTTTTCTCATGGCCGCTTGAACAACATGCTTGCTGGCCATCTTCCTCATTGAGTTTGCAGAGATATATCTAAAGATCTTCAGAGGGATGCAAAATCTGGAGAACAAAAGGAAAAGACATACTGTGGAAATAAACGTATTAAGAACCACATGTTCCCGTCAAATTTGGAGCAATGATTGTACCATCATCAAGCTTATAAAGATTTTTCAGTAATTTATTTTATTTGTGAGAAATACTCTGAGGCCTACTGAATCAACTAATAGCAACTCCAAAATTGCATTCATGTAAAACCATCACTTGCCATGGGGATAACAACCCGGATGGACGATTAAGAACAATAGTATAATAGATACTTTAATAAAATTACAGTTACAAAAGTCCTTAGGAACGGAAAAAAATACCAATTACATCCGAAGCAAGCCCTAATTACTCGGTGTGTAGCACGAGTTCTTTCCTAGAATTTAGAACATAAAGACATAAAGAGAGAAATTATTTGGATGTTTTCTTAGAACAGTTTGATCTTTGCGGTAATACCAAAAATCAAGTGTAGTATTCAAAATAAAAAATGTATCCGGACAGGGCAAGGCGAAGCCGCGCGACATCAAATAAAAAATGTATCGGGACGAGGCTAGGCGAAGCCGAACCACAACAAATCAAATATCCTAAGCATGGGGCGAGACGAAGCCAGGCTACACCAAACTAAAAATCCTAAGCCGAGCCATACCAAATCAGAAATCCTAAGCATGCATTGGGATGGGGCGAGGCGAAGCCAAGCCAAGAATGCATTGGGAAAAGCCAAGCAACACCAAATACAAATTAAATCCTAAATAGCTGGGTGGGGGAAGCCCTGCGACACCAAATAAAAATGCACGACAGGGCGAGGCGAAACCACATCACACCAAACCAAAATTAAGGTTAAAAAAAAATAAAAAAAAATCTTAGATAGTTTTTGGAACCGCCCGGTGCGTAGCACGGGCACAAAATCTAGTGTGAATTTAAGGTGTTTTTGACAAATTTTTACACCAATTGCTTTTATCTTTGATGGCTTGTGCAAACCAACTAGAAAATTTTTAACCTCCTTAGTCTAGGCCAATTTATATTATTTGGGGCATGCCACTACAAGATAAACTAGATGACCGCGTGCGGTGGGGAGGCCGACCAAGAAAAATGACATGACTATAACTAATCAAGTGATATCAGACGACCTTAGATACTATAGGGTTGTATTTGATAATTATAGCCACCACTCCTCTTCTCGGCGTTGCTTTGGAGCCTGAGACATTTTCTTCCGAAAACAGAAAGAAAAAACTTTTTCTTATTTTCATATCTCTTTTAGATTGGATGATAGAAAATGCAGAATTACTTGCTCCCGAGTTAGTCGTTAGGCTGGGTAGCAGGGCTTTGCAATAACAAAATGTCCACCTCCCATTACTAAAACTAAACACATTTCGATTTAGCCCACAAACAAATGCAAAAAAACAATAATAATACATACTAACAGGAGTCAAAGTAATTAATACGGACACTAAATAGGAACCAGTCACTAATTACTTCTGTTAATCTGAAATTTTGAAAAGAAAATGGAAGTGGTTCAAATGTGGGATGATTTTTTCCTCGTATTGTTAAATTCCGGGTCGGGTCGGGTCGGGATGAAACGGACATCCAGTTCTAGGTGATATACCCGACCCATAATCCGTCATCTTCTTCACAGACGAAAGTTCAAAGTATTCCCTGTTTTATTATTCAGTAAAAATTGATTCTCTAATTGTCAAATTTGCTATCCTAAAAATCTCAATCACTTGAATGGGTACTATTGTGTTGTAGTTTAATGACAAATTGAAGGAGATATATCTTTTATGGCTTGGTAATTCCTTGAAAGTGATATGGGAACAGAGAATTGAATTTTTTTTTATTTTTTTTTTAATGAAAACGAAACTGAAATTGATCGATTACGATCGATCTAATGGATATTTTTATAATCTTTGAACGGTGGGTTTGTTTGCCTGGGAATTTTAGGGGCGACCCCAACGCAATTAGGGGCGACACTAAAGGACAACAAAGGTCACCCAAACGTAAAATTAAGCTACCCCTTATTCGCGATTTTTCTAAATGGCAACTATGCCCTTATATAATCGGTAGCCAAAACCACAATCGGTAGGTTACAAACAATCGGTAGGTTAAATTGAATCATTAGCTACCGATTAATGTATGGATATTTCGTGTTTGAGACGTAGCCATAATCGGGAGGTTAACTGGTTACATTACCTTCCGATTATAATAATCGGGAGGTTAATTGGTTACATTACCTTCCGATTATAGGTTGCCCCAAAAATGAGTTTATTCCTAAAATCCATTTTCTCCAAAATTTTGAAATCTTCCATAATCGGTAGGATATTTGGCTACCGATTATAAGTAGCCCCACATCGGACCTTTGCCAAATTTCTACTTGGATCTGGGTGCAGAGCCACCCCTAACCATTTGGTTCGTGTTTGAGACGTAGCCATAATCGGTAGTTTAACTGGTTACATTACCTTCCGATTATAGGTTGTCCCAAAATGAGTTTTTTTCTAAAATCCATTTTCTCCAAAATTTTGGAATCTTCCATAATCGGTAGGATGTTTGGCTACCGATTATAAGTAGCCCCACATCGGACCTTTGCCAAATTTATACTTGGCTCTGGGTGCAGAGCCACCCCTAACCATTTGGTTCGTGTTTGATACGTATCCATAATCGGGAGGTTAACTAGTTACATTACCTTCCGATTATAATAATCGGGAGGTTAACTGGTTACATTACCTTCCGATTATAGGTTGCCCCAAAAATGAGTTTTTTCCTAAAATCCATTTTCTCTAAAATTTTGAAATCTTCCATAATCGGTAAGATATTTGGCTACCGATTATAAGTAGCCCCACATCGGACCTTTGCCAAATTTCTACTTGGATCTGGGTGCAGAGCCACCCCTAACCATTTGGTTCGTGTTTGAGACGTAGCCATAATCGGTAGTTTAACCGGTTACATTACCTTCCGATTATAGGTTGTCCCAAAATGAGTTTTTTTCTAAAATCCATTTTCTCCAAAATTTTGGAATCTTCCATAATCGGTAGGATGTTTGGCTACCGATTATAAGTAGCCCCACATCGGACCTTTGCCAAATTTCTACTTGGCTCTGGGTGCAGAGCCACCCCTAACCATTTGGTTCGTGTTTGAGACGTATCCATAATCGGGAGGTTAACTAGTTACATTACCTTCCGATTATAATAATCGGGAGGTTAACTGGTTACATTACCTTCCGATTATAGGTTGCCCCAAAAATGAGTTTTTTCCTAAAATCCATTTTCTCTAAAATTTTGAAATCTTCCATAATCGGTAGGATATTTGGCTACCGATTATAAGTAGCCCCACATCGGACCTTTGCCAAATTTCTACTTGGATATGGGTGCAGAGCCACCCCTAACCATTTGGTTCGTGTTTGAGACGTAGCCATAATCGGTAGTTTAACCGGTTACATTACCTTCCGATTATAGGTTGTCCCAAAATGAGTTTTTTTCTAAAATCCATTTTCTCCAAAATTTTGGAATCTTCCATAATCGGTAGGATGTTTGGCTACCGATTATAAGTAGCCCCACATCGGACCTTTGCCAAATTTCTACTTGGCTCTGGGTGCAGAGCCTTCCCTAACCATTTGGTTCGTGTTTGAGACGTTGCCATAATCGGAAGGTTAACTGGTTACATTACCTTCCGATTATAATAATCGGGAGGTTAACTGGTTACATTACCTTCCGATTATAGGTTGCCCCAAAAATGATTCTTTTCCTAAAATCCATTTTCTCCAAAATTTTGAAATCTTCCATAATCGGTAGGATATTTGGCTACCGATTATAAGTAGCCCCACATCGGACCTTTGCCAAATTTCTACTTGGCTCTGGGTGCAGAGCCAGGGCCGGCCCTGAGGCAAAGTCAGCAAAGTTTGACTTTGGGGCATCAAATGCCTAGGGGCAACAAAATCGTAAGATTTTATTGCGAATATGTAGTATCATTTGGATTTGTTAGTAAATATTGTTTATTTTATCCGGCAGTTCAAGCATATTATAGAAAGTTAGAGATATCTTAGGCATTACGATTATTCTTCGATTAATCTTTCTATTGAAATTAAATTTCAAACTGTTTCTATATATCTAGGTTACTACTTAACTTGATTTGACGAAAGCCATGAACATAAAATTCTTGGACAAAGTGTCTCACTGAATCATAATTAGAAGTCAAATTCATTAAAGAAATTTTTTTTACGAAGGATGTATCCTCCATGGCTCCATCAATATATACAGTAGTAAGGAACGATGGGATTACCAAACCAAGTGACATACATATATTACTGTAGTCTTTTTTAGCTTCCATAGCAATCTTGTCTGCCCCATTATTACTTCTTGCGGCACACACAAACACACAACAATATCCAAAAAGCGAAAATGCCTTCTACAATCCGAGAACATCTTGGATAAACACACACATAGGAGAAGAAAAAGCATTTATCATATTTTTTACAATCGCCCTCCATCACGATTTGAGAAAGGCCCAACTATGAAGTTGCTGCAATCAAATACCAGCTTCAAGAAGAGCCCACGCTTCAGCGTGTTCAGAAGTTGAAGCGCAAAATTCGCAACTGCTCGGGACACCTTGAAGTTCCCTGCATCATTTCTCAAAATTTAACTAATACCAGCAATATTAGTTACCGAGTCAAAGCAACATCAAAATTAAAATTAACCCATAAGGATAGTGTTGTTAACCAAGGCACCACAGGCTAAATATGCCCAAATGAATGCATCTGAGAGCCATAAGGGCCTGAGTTACAGTAATGTTACTTCTTACTCAATCAAGATGAGTGCATACAATTTGAACCAAAGCAGTACATACAATTATGATCAGTACATACAATTAAGATATGAAATATAAACAAAGCAGATGATCATTCATGGCTACCACGTTATAAATTTGATGCAAAAGAGATTACGTAAAAAAAGATCTTATTTCTACCGAACATAGGGGCAACTTTTCAAAATCCGCATTGGGGCACCAAAATCATAGGGCCGGCCATGTGCAGAGCCACCCCGAACCATTTGGTTCGTGTTTGAGATGTAGCCATAATCGGAAGGTTAACTGGTTACATTAACTTCCGATTATAATAATCGGGAGGTTAATTGGTTACATTACCTTCCGATTATTCTAATCGGAAGGTTAACTGGTTACATTACCTTCCGATTATAGGTTGCCCTAGAATGAGATTTTTTCTAAAATCCTTTTTAATCGGTAGGTAAAGGTGTTACAAAGCTTACGATTAGGTTTTAATAATCGGGCACAAAATACCTTTCGATTATGAAGGGGCATATAAGTATTTTCAACCTATTTTGTCTTTTTGTGTCGCCCCTAATTATGTCGGGGTCGCCCCTAAAAGTGCTAGGTTTGTTTGTTAATGAAATTTTACTGAAATTTGGGATCAATTTGATTGATTACATCAACTATAACCTTAATTTTGTGAAATTGTGATATTCGAAATTTCAATTTTAAAAAAACACGCAATTGGGGGATATGAAAACTAATTGGGGGATATAGCTACAGGACAAAATAGGTGTCCCAATAGCAATTCTGGGTGACCCCCTATGTAATTATTTTTTTAATTCTTAATCTAACCTCCACTAATCAGGATTAGTGATTAATTAAAATTAGTAAAATGTTAAGTATTTGGGGGATAAATTACCTGGCGAGATTGGGGTAAACCCAGATTAATTGGGGTATACCCAAATTTAAATGGACATTTGCACTTACTAAGGGGAGGCCAAAATGTGGTGAATTTACCTTTTTACCCTTTGACTAATTAACCCTATTACTTAAACTAATAACCCTATTACATAATCTAATGATTATTAAATTTAAAACTTAACAAAACCTTTAATCTTCTCTTAATCTTCCCTTCTTCTTCTTCATCTCATCTAAAAATTGAAGAGTTTGATTATCTTGAAAAATGGTTGATTCCAAACGATCAAGAGATAACATAGATTCAACAGGAAATATCAAAAGATCCAAATCAGAGAAAAAAGGTAAGGGAAAAGATGAAACTAGCAAACCCGAAAGTTCAATCCCTGAGAATGTTGAAAACAACCCTCCGCCGGTGAAAAGAAGACTATAAGTTGATTTCTAAACTCAACCCAATATTGTTTGGTGTTTTTTGATTGTTAGATTAGGTTAGAAACTAAAAAATTAGAATTTCAGGGTTTTTGGCCGGCGTGGTCGATAGTTTAACATCATGCCAGCTGCTGTTGTTTCTTAAGCGCCGGCGTTGTATGAGGATGAATAACCTGCCGACATTTCATATAAGACATGGCGATTGTTAGAAAATAACTAGGGCTGGCATGCAATACCAACAACATCATGTCGGCTTATTTGTAGCCGGCATTATATTATACTTGTACCTTGCCGACTTTAGGCATCAGAAACTTGATATCTTTAAGTTATAGCCGGCATTATGATTTAATAAAACATTTCCGGCGTTGTTTTGGTCGGCTAGGTGAATAATTATTACCATGCCGGCCACCTATTGGTCGGCAGTTTATATATTATATACCTTGCCGGCTATTGGATGACAAGAACCAAATTTCAATGTGTAACAATTTTGATCTCTTATTTGTGTTCAACAGTGTTGTTTGTTTTTATATCTCTTATTTGTGTATTGCTTAGGTTACCAGAGGAAAAAAAAAAGAAGATCTACCTTGTTCGGTTATTCCAGAAGAGCTATTAGAATATATTGACGCAATTTATCCCAATGTAGAAGATCCTAAAGATGAAACTGAAAAGAATTGCCCTGTAAGAAAACTATGTTTGATGGGTAAGGAAGATCCTGAAGAATTTATAAAGTTTATGAACAGTCCTAGCAATCCCCTCAACTATGTTGAATGCACATCATCATATAAGGAGGAAGAAGAGGAGGTTGATCTAAGGACCTTTTTCAGGGCATCTGACTTTTCTGGAGTGAACCCCTATTACAATGAGGCCGATGACTACATAGGTCCAGATAAGGGAAAACCAAAAGCTGATGCTGGTGAAAATGCTAGTGATGGGGAGGAAGATAACAACAATGAGAAGGATCCTTGAAATTCTTAAACTTTATTATGTTTTACTTGCTTTAGAAACTTAGATTCTGGTTTGAACTATTATATTATGTTTTGAACTCTTAGATTGTGGTTTTAGACTTGTTAAACTTATTTTAATAGACAAAGTACTGGAGGCCGGCATAGTAAGAAATCTATACCTTGCCGGCGTAAATGTTAGTTGCACCTTTTAGGTACAAAGTACAACCCATTGAATGCTCAACGGCTAGAAATTTCAAAATCAAGATATTAGGTATGGTGTTATTATAAAAGCATTCCCAAATTCATCTTCAACCTTGCATAAAGAATAGAAGTTTCCAAACCAAATATTTGTAGTCTTTGTACACTTAGTGGTCATTTTGCAAACGATTGTCCCTTTGAAGGAAGAAAATGAACTATTGAAGGTTGTAAGGCATTCTTATTTCTCATGAAAGCTGCAATAGGAGGTGTATATCATCCGTATGCTTCAAAATGCACTTGTTGTGGGTTTTTCTATTGGATAGATGAGCGCCTAGCTCCTTATGAAGATGAAGTTGCTAAAATCAACCTTCTACCATGCACAGATCCATATTGCGACGGTAAGATGAAGCTAATTATCTCTCCTAAGAAATTGTGTAACGGAAAAAGATACTATGTCCCAAATTTGTTAGGGTTAAGTTTTTAACGTTTGTATGCTTTAATTAAGGTTTGTATCCGATGTATAGTCGGTGATGTATAGTCTGAAATTAAACTCCTGTCGATGGTTGTTCTGTCGGCATGGATATTATAATACACATTGCAGGATTGATTACATTCATGAACAATTTTTGAGTAAGCTCTTAGACGGCGTGGTTATCCTACAACACAATGCCGGCGCAATTAAGGCCGGCAACTTGGAAAAAGACGGAACATGCCGGCCTGATAGTAAAAAACATTCAGGAACAATCTTTTTAAGGGAGTTATCTTCCGGCATGGTGAATTTCATAAACATTTCCGGCATGGTAAACGCCGGCATTTTGGTAAAAGCAATACCTTGCCGGCCATATGAGGCAACTTTTTCCTTTATTGTCATGCATTGTGGCTGGCAGTCTGATGAGATAATACCGTGCCGACCATGGGAAAGCCGGTAGGGTTGTGTAATAACTATGATGCCGGAAAATTGAATATACATCCAAAAAAACACATCCATTTCATTCATTTGTAGCACTCCAAAGTACATTACACAAAACACTCATGCGATTACAAAAGTACTCCAAAAAGTACGAATGTTTTGTCTAGTACTCCATTGTACACTACACAAAAAGCTTCCTTATTCCCTAATCATAATCACTCCTCACTCAAATCTATTGGAAGGAGTTCATTCAAATCAGTCAAATCTATGGGACATTCCCTAGACTCATCTATAACATTCCAAAGGGCCATGTTGTCCTCATAAATTTTCATCCATTCCTTGCTCTTATTGTCTGTGAACTTGTCCCACAAACTAAACCTACATAGAGGAGGTAATGGACATTCCTTATTGAGTTGTAGACCAATAAAATGATTTTGATCCACCAAAGCAATGACAATTCTTCTATACTTGAGTTGGTCCACGCAAACCGCATGTTTCGGTGAAAATGCTATAGATAGTCCCTCACTAAAGAAATATACCACGCAATTCCACGTATCCGCCAATAAATGGCCACACTCCGGAATTCTCAACCAATGCTCCCATTTGATCGGTGCATTTCCCTCCGGGTCTTTAACACTAGTTAGTAAACCTTTGAAAGTTGCTTCTTTCTCCTCCATGGAACATTCTAGCATCATTGAGATATGGAACTCTTTGTCATTTTCTAGTCAAGCGGCCATATTCTTTCTAATGTATTGGCATTGCGTGAGATTCTCTTCAACCGCTCCACTTAGGTGTCCCAATTGTTGCGAGATAACGTGAAACCCACAATTTCCATCTTTCGGAACATCGTCGGTACCAATCACGAAATATTGAATAATTGGAGGGAGTTGATTGCGATACTTTTGCAACACCGGTTGTACTACCTTCTTTGGACGACCTTTTTTCTTCACAACATATCATTGGCTTGCTTGACTCTCAAGATGTAGAGTTCCATTTGTATTCAAGTTAGAGACCGTTGGTGTAGTTGAATCCTTCATTGGACGACCCCTTTTCTTTCCAATAAATTCCACACTTGCTTGACTCTCAAGAGATAGAGTGCCATTTGTATTCAAGTTAGAGACCGTTGGTGTAGTTGAATCTTTCCTTGGACGACCTCTTTTTTTTTTGCGGGCTCCTCCTTTTATTGCGCCTCAGTATAAACATGTCCAGATGGATTGCACTTTGTACTCAAATGCTCTTTAATGTTTTTCTTTTTGGATTGATCACTATTTGTACTTAAAAAATCTTTAATTTGTTCTCTTTCAGATTGATCTTCATCGCAATTTGTACTCAAAAATTCTTTGAGTTTTTCTATTTCTTCCGCCCTCGTCTTTTTGGTAGTTGGTCTACCATTAGGATCTTGTTTCTCCGGTTCTTCAAGTTCTTCCATAAAAGAGTAAACAATCAGCATCAACTTGTCCTTCATAGTTTATTTGTCCAACCTATTCAATGTGGGGTACTTATCGAGGATTATTCGCCCAAGATCCATGTCGCCAAACTCTTCACCGGGATCTTCTCTTGGATCCGGTTTGAAAGATAATTGCTTCCAATAAGGATCGATATCATCAAGTGGAATGGGAGTTTTATACCTACCAAGCATATGACGACACGGAAGTCCGATAGCCTTCGTTATCCTACATTTATAAGGAGTGTTCGGGTCATCAAACTGATTATACTTTTTAAACAATGTGAGATGTTTCATCATGAAATGTATTGCCCAATGCGAGACGTTTCTATGTATACCAACAAGCAACCAATCATCCTCCTTAAACTCCTTCAACTTTCGGAAGCTACTTTCTTGGATTTTTTTTTATCTTGTCGATATCATTATTTGCGTACTCATGGATAGCATGTTGTACCGTCACAATCCCATTTTGACTCGTGAAAAGTAGACTTTTTATTCTCCCATGAGCTTGCTCTACCATACTTGTGGCCTCAAGTTTGAAATGTTTATAGTCGTAGGTAAAAGAATACACAAAACTCTCTTTGTGTGGAATCAACCATTGTCTCTTGCAATATTTCACTACTTTGGGGTAATTAGTGCCCCAATCATCCTCGAACTCCTTCAAGTTTATCTCATATCTTGCCACACTCATCGACCAATACAACTTATCCCACGCTTTCATGAATAACCCAAACTTGATCTCACCTTCTTTCCATTCTTTGTCTTCTTTCTTCTTCTTTTCCTCTCTCTCCTCTTTAGTTAGTTTACTAAGACGTTCATCTTCCTCCTTTTCACGTTTAGTACCTTTCTTTGCCTTTGACTTTTGGATATGATTCCTACAATTCTTTCTAAGATTGCATGGTATATGCCAAGTGCAAAGGAAATTTTGTGCATTGGGAAAGACTATCCTCACGGCGTTCATTATTTCTTGCTCATTTTCGGTGACTATAACCCCCAGAGTTTCGTCTTCGTGGTAGAGAAGCTTCAAAGTTTCCAATGCCCAAATATAGATATCATCCTTCTCCCGATCCATAAAACTCCATGCCACCGTGAACGATTGTTTATCCGAGGTTTGTCTTACAATGTTCAACAAAGGCATGTTGTACCTATTCGTCTTATAAGTACAATCCATGAACAAAACTTGGTAAAATAAACACGCCAATTGAATCATATCGGGGTGCGCAAGAAAAATACGATCCACCTTCCCATCTGATGACTCATGGTGTCTCACCATGTAGTTGTATTTGTGTGCCAACCATTGTGATTCTTCCATCACCTTTCTTCCATCCCATTCAATTATTTTAATGGTTGCATTGGCCGCATAAATTGTAGACAATGAAGAGAGGTTATGCGGGTCGTCCCTCTTGAACCTACGAAGGATCTTGCTTGGTTTAATTCCCCAAATTGTTATTACTTGTTCGAACTCGTGCGGTTTCAACTTGGCAACTTGACAGTGCCCAACAAAACATTGCGGATCTTTATGGTTATGCCAACCAACATCAACTCTACTCATTTTCCACATGCTATCGATTTTTTCTTTCCTCCCAAAAATAATCTTGAATGGGCATTCACACTTTTTAGACTTCGTCTTGTACACCCTAGTCGTCTTCTTATCATACACATAACCCTTTCTCTTGTGACTTTCGTCCGGTGATCCATAACACTCGCATACCATTTCAAACCGCATAGATTTTTGTTGGTTGTTTTTCACTAGAATGAACATCTTCTCTTTTGCTTTATCAACAATCCAATTTACCACGTCCTTTTTGTCCTTCCATTCCAAATCATTAGCATAATGTTCGGAAGTATCGGGACCCCTAATTTTCTGAGCTTGAGGCTGATCCGCCATAGGTACCAATGCCACAATCTACAAAACATCAAAAGTGTAGTTAATATGTATTACCACGGTCGGCATGGTCGACATAGAAAACACTGTCGGCAAAAAAAGGCCGGCACGTAATAGAATATAAACAATGCCGACATAGAAACAGCCGGCACTGTCTTAAAACATGAAAATGCCGGCGTAAGCATTTTCAAGTAATGGCTCATGTGTTTCAAAAAAAGGGAAGTCTGCAAGGTTCAAATTTTATACTCTGCCGGCGTGGTACTGCTCATGAAAAGTAGGCACGTTCGGCAAAGTAGAACTACGCCGGCCTTGAGGGCCGGCATGATCGACAAGCGTCGACCTTGACGACCCTGTACAACAGAAGTGAAAAAAATAAATCAAAATTGATCATTTGCATGGAAAAATCACAATCTCAACCACCTAGGTTGTCCACCTGATTACTTGCAGCTCCATTATCTTCTTCTTGGTCATTGGACTCTACGTTTGGTTCGAGACATTCATCACTTCCATACCCATCTTGAGTTTGAGGAAAATAAAAGTGAGGATCATGAAAATAATCCATTCGATCATGGTCTGGTAGATCATCATACAAGTACTCGTCTGTAGGAGGAAAGTTAGAAGGCTCCCCCACTTCAAAATCAGGATTTGAATCACTCATTTCAATCATATCACAAATTTCACAAAAACTCTAACTTTTCCCCCCAAAAAACCTCCTCTACTACTTCATACTAATTCTCTCTCTAAATGATTTCTAAAACCCAACATATAACTAAATCAACTAACTAATCTAATAATTTTAGTTAAATTAGAGTTAATCATTGTGGGGGCATTTTAGCCATTTAGAAAAAGTTAAGGGGTGGCTTAACTTTACTTCAAAATGACCCTATTTTGTCTTATTGGGTATACCCCAATTAATCTGGGTATACCCCAATCAAGCCAGGATAAATTAATATGTATTTATTTTTATTTGAATTTGTGTGGGTTAGTTGAGAGTGAATGAGGGAAAAAAGTTTTGAGTGGAATGTTTTTTTTGAAAATAGAAGATGATTGTGATGAGAGAATTGCTGCTAAGAGGATGAAATTTTGGTTTTTTTTCTTTGAATCCACCATTGTTGTAGCTGAAAAAGCTCGGTGCTGGCAGGGTATTCAACCAAAAAACCATGCCGGCATTTGTCGGAAATTTTCAAAAATTGTTTGCCACTATCCGGGGGGGTTCGGGAAATTTTCAATTTTTTTTCAGGTTTTGATCTTCAAAACCTATTTTTTCTGGTTTTAATTTGTCTACTTCCGGCACAGTTATCTGATTTTCGAGCATGCCGGAACTACTTCCGGCATGGTTTTTGCTTAAATTTCTATGCCGGAACATGATGAAAAGTATCCAAAAACTTGATTTTTTTTTTCATTTAACTACCGGCATTGATAGATTTATATCGAGCATGCCGGCATTTAGTTCCAGCATTGAATTTCATCACTTCTGGCATGGTCTTCATCATTTCCGACATGTTCTTCATCACTTCCGGAGTGGTCTTTATCCTAAATAACCATGCCGGTACTCACTTCCGGCGTGGTCTTCATCCTAAATTTCTATGCCGGCACATGATGAAAAGTATCCAGAAAATTGATTTTTTTTTCACTTGACTACTGGCATGGAAAGATTTATATCGAGCATGGAAAGATTTATATCGAGCGTGGTATTTATCCTAAATAACCATGCCGGCACTCAGTACCGGCGTGGTCTTCATCATAAATAACCATGCCGGAACTCACTTCCGGCGTGGTCATCATCACTTCCGGCTAGCTTGGATAGTTTTGGTTTGGCTTGGAATGTGGGGCCAAGGGGTATCCATGGGCGTATGGCATGGCTAGAGCCAAGGCGAGGGCGCTTGGCTTGGCATGACGCGACTAGCATGGCTAGGGCCAAGGCAAAGTGTGTTTGGCATGGCGCGGCTAGCTTGGCTAGGTTTGGTTTGGCTTGGAATATGGGGCCAAGGGGTAGCCATGGGCGTATGGCATGGATAGGGCCAAGGCGAGAGAGCTTGGCTTGGCATGGCGTGACTAATATGGCTAGGGACAAGGAAAAGTGCATTTGGCATGGCGCGTCTATCTTGGCTAGGTTTGGCATGTGGGGCCATGGGGTAGCCATGGGCGCATGGCGTGGCTAGGGCGCTTGGCTTGGCATGATGTGACTAGCATGGCTAGGGCCAAGGCAAAGTGTGTTTGGCATGGCGCGACTAGCTTGGCTAGGTTTGGTTTGCTTTGGCTTGGCATGTGGGTCCAAGGGGTAGCCATGGGCGTATGGCATGGCTAGAGCCAAGGCGAGGGCGCTTTGCTTGGCATGACGTGACTAGCATGGTTAGATCCAAGGAAAAGTGCGTTTGGCATGGCGCAGCTAGCTTGCCTAGGTTTGGTTTGGCTTGGCATGTGGGGCCAAGGGGTATCCCTGGGGCGCGTGACCAAGCTACGGTTTTGGGCCAAAGGTCGTGAAGGGACAGAGGTGCGGCTAGCATGGTTGGCATTCCTTGGCGCGTTCGGTGTGGCTGGCATGATTTTCCATTGGCACAGAGGTGAGGCTAGCATGGTTGGCATGCCTTGGCGCGGTCGGTGTGGCTAGCATGATTTTCCATTGGCACATGCGGGAATTAGTGTTTGGTTCGTCATAACCCTAATTTGAAAAATATACCCGGGTAATTATTTTAGAGACACATTAAATATTTCAGTAAATTTGCCTAGTAAATGCTTGTTGCTTTAAATGTTGTGACATTACTGTCTGCTAGGGTTTAGTATTTTACGATTTTAACCCTAAGCTAAAAATCACCATCAATAATAGCTTAATTTAAATCATTAACAAAACAAAATCAAAATCAAAATCAAAATTATAACAAACCCATTACTTGTCATTCGTTTTTGGTTGCAAAAATGAGAAGTAATCATTAAAATGAGTTGAAAATGTAAGTTGCGGAGAGAAGTTCGGCTAGGAATTATGTGAAAAACTTTGTCGAACTAGCCGAACTCAACTTTTAATGGAGGTTTTTATTTCAGAGAAAAGTTCGGTTACGTCGAATTTTTTTTTTCCTTTAGTTCGCTTACGTCGCAATTTTTTTCTCCTAACATTTCGGTTACATCGTAATTTTTTTCTCCTAACCGAACATTACGTCGCAATTTTTTTCTCCTAACCAAACTTTTCTCTGAAAACCTATATATTGAGTTCGGTTACGTCGCAACTTTTTTCATTTTTTTCTCCTAGCCGAACTTTTAGTTCGGTTACGTCGTAAAAAAAAATTCCTAACCGAACTTTTCTCTGAAACAAAAAACTCCATTGAAGCTGAGTTCGGCTACCTGTGTTTTTAGAAACATTAACCGAACTACACTTGCAGATGAGTTCGGTAACCTGTTCTTGAAATGTTGTAGCCGAACTTTGTAAACCAAACGGAAATCAATTTGTAAATTGTTCATTTTTAGGAATGTTTTGGTCAATTCAAGCACCATTAACTAAATTTGAAGTATCCATGAGTACCCAAAACATCATACTCTTGTTGTGGCTCTTAAAGAAAAAGATCTAAGGTATCATCACATGAATCACTCATATCATAATTACTAAACTCAAAAAAAGATTTTTTGGGTTCACCCATATCCTTCTTCTTCTTATCTCTCTCAAAAAAATGTTAAAAACAAAACAATCTAACTTATAAAACACTAATCACTAATCACTAACTAAGTTTATCATCAAGGGTAAAGTGGGTATAATTTTTTTATAAGGGGTGACCAAATATTACTTCTAATATCCTCCCAAAAACTTATGGGTAGTCCCCAAAAGATGGTTCCAAAACTAGCCATACATTTGAATAAACTTGAGATCATAATACGTGCCTTGCGAAGAAGTCGAGACTTCTAGCGGTGCTTGAGTTGTCGGTAGAGCTAAAATTCCTTTATGGGATTTCTTACAAGGTGATCTCAAAAAACCTGTGTCAGCTGAATTTTTATCTGGTCATGAAAAGAGAAGTAAAGTCATTCAACTGGTAAAGATGGAAGGATCTGATCCTAAAAACCAAGGACTTCTGCAAGTTCATATGACTGTTAACAAGATTATTAATCCAACTAAACAAAGTTTTAGAAAGGTGTTAAATAATACTTTTGGCTGGATTTTTGACTCTCCTTTGTAGACCTTTCATCCATCTTTATTTTACCGACAGTTATTATTTGTAGGTTCCATCTTATGGAAGCTTTTTAATCTATTAACAGCTTGGGACGTAAATTGTTCATAGTTACTTTCATGGTATCTGATTTCAGAGTGTTTTTTCTCTTAGTAATTTGCAATGTGAATGTCATTCTTTCTAGAAGCATGTTTATTGAGGGGGTAAGTTGACATGTTTATTGTGAATGTCTCGATCCCTCACACGGGTGCCTTGTTTAGTTGTTATTAGAACTTATGTTTCGGTTCCATCATAGAAGAAGGGAAATCTCTCTACATGTTAGTATCTCAGAACTTGTAGCCTTATCACAACATTCGAGCCAATTTTCATAAGTGCGTAGCTATTCAATTGGTTAGTGGTTTTTCTGTGTTATAACCACTGCTCCTAAACACGAAAACATGGAGGTATAGCATGACAGTACGAGATTAGGAGTTTGTGTATTGCTTAAGTTGACATTTCTGAAAATAAATAAATCTAAATAAACTCTGGGAAATTAGAATCTTGACAGCCTTGATATCAAGGTGAAGCGAATGTGTTATCTTGAATGATTTGCACACCACTCGCTGATCAGGCTATACGTATGTCCCCTTATTTCTCAATCTTTAGAATCTTTACATGTTCATCTCATTATTAATAAATGTCAAGGCTTCCCTAATCATTCAAACAAAGATGGGTAGAACATGGCCTTCATTACCGAGATATTCGTATGCTTTAATGATGAAACATATAATTAACAAATGTAAATTTACACAAACACCACAAAAAAAAAACTGTAAATTTGAGACAATGTTTTCGAGTAACGTGATTTCTTGTATTAATATACTTTTTTTTCTCTTTTGTATACAGTATATATACAGTCAAAATTTACATTGGCAATTCCTGATAAAATGCGGAAAAAACCAATGGGAGGTGAAGAAATCTATTGATTTCCTATAGGTTAAGAATGTTAAGAAGTGAAACTCGGTTTTTGATCAGGCACCTAAAGACAGATTCTAATCCATCTTCAAGATCTTGAAGGTTCATCTCAAGGGCAGCCAAGGACTTCTGAACTTCTTTCGCTTCAATGACTTTAGATTTCAATGCAACATCGACCTTGGTGACTTCATTGACAACTTGTTGGGTTGCACTTTTGGTTGTCAACATTGAGACTAGTGATCTTTGCTTTGGTGCGGATAGGATAAACAAGACAGATTCAAAAACTGCAAGAGTAGTTGCTTCGACTTCTATTAGGATATCAGTGACAACTTCCTTGTTCTTGTTGGTGTTTTTCTTAAGATCTGCGAGGCATTTTTGGATAACTTTGCAGACTTTCTTTCTTGAGGTCATGTATGCGTCAAACTCATTTGATCTCCTTCGGATAGACGATTGAAGATCCTGGGAAGATTGCTTCATCATAGACAAAACATCCTTAATAGTTGCACAAACATCCAACAACATGACAGATCTGTCCAAGACTGCGTCTAAGCATTTTCCATCTACGGTAGATAGGAAATCCTCAACACATTCATACAAGTCCTTTAGACCAACCAAGTTGTTGGAGATGGATGAGGTGAGATCAGAAGATCTCAATTTGCACAATTGTGCCTCAACTGCAGCAGCGAGGGGGCTGGATCTGGTGGGCAAACTGATTGAACGAGCGTGGAAACTTTTCTTTGGGGAAGACATTTTCGCTTTAATTGAAGAGGAATGAGGTATTAGAAAGATATAAAAGTTAATGTAGATGTTTTGATGATGCTCATTGCTTCATCCAGTGCTCCTTTTATAGTCAGGCTACAAGCTACAGCAGGGGACGTATTCATGTGGTTGAACTTCCTCTATGTTCGCCGTTGTCTCTGCATGGTTTCAAATATGGGCGACAAAAATGTGGCCCTTACTAATGAAGGTATCATGTCGATCTTAAGTTGTTACATAAATGCATTTTATTTTATAAACCAACTCCTATAGTATACAGATCAAGAGATGGTATAATGCATCAACGTGCATGGAAAGACCAATACCAATCAAGAAGAGATCCCTAATGAATTAGTACACGCTCGGTGGTATAGTGCTGTTAGTTAATGATCAATATATATTTTCTGACAATTGGAATCTCGACAGCCTTGGTTTCTCATTATATATTGTTGGAATTAATTACAATAATCGAATGCAAATGGGAAATAATACTTAGATTACACTGATAGTAGTAACAAACAACTCAATAAACTTAGTAGAGGCACGTATGAGATACGCTGAGCTAAAGGTAATATTGCCTGCTACTCCTCTGAGATGCTATAGAAATTAACAAATTACCTCCAGGATACAACTACTGTTAGTTCTCCTCTATGTGTAGCATACACAAAGAGAACCCTTAGAACTTGGCAGCAAAAGTAAAAACAAAAACACAAATTGAAAATACAAATTGTTTCTGAGTAATGTAAAAACAATTTTATGTTTCTGTAAACTATATTTTTGTGAACTAAAATTCTGTAAATCAAGAAGTAGTTATACAAAATTATGTTTCTGTAAACTACAACTTGTTTCAGAAAAGAACTGAACGTTTTCTGAGTTTTAAGACAAATATTAATAAGAACTTAAGTTCTGAAAATAATTAGAGAAGAAGGAGAAATTCAGAAGATAAGAGTTCTGAATGGTATGTTTTTTAAACTGAAAGCCTTAACTCGTATTTATAGGTAAGAATTCGAACGTTTGAGACACAGATCCGTAAATCACGCGTTCAATTTGTCGGACGAGTAAAAGCAAAAAGCATCCGTTAAAATAACAGTAAAAAAAAAAAAAACGCATCTGTCGGGCAAGATTCTTCTCGACGAGAAATCTCTGTGCACAGGTGTCCACACGCGTGAGATGCACAGGTGTCCACACGCGTGAGATTAAAGATTCTTTACGATGAAAACAGTTAAGAGAATTCACGCGTGAGAATTAACCGTGTGTGACTAAAGATGCTTCTAGTGGCTGTCGGATATCCAAAACCGAGAAGGCAAAGAATAAAATTCTTTACATGTGTGGGAGAAGCGTGTGGTAAATTTCAGCAAAAAGAAAGGATGGGTCGGATACACCCACACCCACACCCGCTCCCGCTCCCGCGCCCGCGCCCGCGGGGGAGCCGAGCCGAGCCGAGCGTGCGTGCTTCTGTGCGAAGCACCGCGCGAATGGGAAAGGCAATAAGAAATGCAATAAGGTTTAGGCAACCTTGCCATAGTCTAGGGCTTTCCCCATACACAAAGGTCTAAAGACCCAAAGGGCCATACCCTTAAGGCTAAACCAATGCTATTTAAGTCTAAAACTCTTAGTGTTTTAGTCTATATGGGACTAATGTTTTATTCATTCACATGAAAAAACATCTAGGGAGCAATAGGTCTTGGGATCAAAACATGGTCCATGCATTTTTTTTTTTTTTTTTTGATTAAAACAAAACATTGATTTTTTCTAACAATCCCCCACATGAATAATAAAACATGTCGAAAAAACACGATAAAACATAAGGCAACAAAATAGGCTAAGGTGTCCCAAAGATTGAACCTTAAATTAGTGAGAGGTTACCTGAACTGCTTGTTGATACGGTGAACACAATGTCTTGAAACGCCAACAATGAATGCAATTCAGAAATAACAGCAACACTTGATGCCTCAACCGAAGAAAACAGCTGCCAAGCTCTTGCGGTTGTGCCCATTTTGGCCGTGGGCTAAAATCCCGGACTTAATGAATGTCTCTAGAGAATCAACTCAAATTCTCATAGGAAGCGGCCACACTTCCAACATCCACAAAGGTGGGTCCATAAAGAGTGTCCTGCCACACCCCGCTTTAATCAAAGCCATGGAACCCATTAAGATCTCAAAAGATCATCCTGTAAATCTGCAGGCTGCACTATCACATGATTACACCATAGGGAGGGACAAAGATAGTGCTTTACCAATATCACCATAAATTAGTTGTCTCATTGAACCTTGATCTTGGAAATCCAATCACAAGGTTGAGTATCCTTCATGGTGATTTATTCTATGAGCTTAAGTCCCATCCCCCTCGATGTGGATTTAACTTCCTCTCTCGGTAAACCTTTCGTCAAAGGATCTGCAAGATTATCTTTGGATTTTACAAAGTCTATCGAGATAATACCAGTAGAGAGTAGTTGTTTCACCATCTTGTGTCTTCTACGTATATGTATAGACTTTCCGTTGTATACATTGTTCTTTGCGCAACCAAGTGCAGCTTTACTGTCACAGTGGATGGCGATTGAAGACACAGGCTTGGGCCAGAGTGGAATTCCTCCCAGGAAACATCGCATCCATTCAGCTTCCTCTCCATCTTTTTCCAAGGCTATAAACTCAGACTCCATAGTGGATTTAGCTATACATGTCTGTTTGGTAGACTTCCATGAGACAGACTCACCTCCAAGCAAGAAGATGTACCCACTAGTAGATTTGCACTCTTCTGAGTGTGATATCCAGTTGGCATCACAATACCCTTCCAGTACAGCAGGATACTTCCCAAAACTTAAGCAATAGTTTGAGGTCCCTCTCAGGTAACGTAAAACTCTGAAGAGAGCATTCCAGTGATCCTGCCCTGGGTTGCAAGTATACCTGCTTAATCTACTCATAGAGTAAGCAATATCAGGTCTTGTACAGTTCATCAAATACATAAGACTACCAATAATGCGAGAATACTCAAGTTGATCAATACCCTTACCCTTGTTCTTTTTCAATTTACAAGTGGGATCAAAAGGAGTAGATGCAGGTTTACCATTTTCATAATTAAATCTCTTTAGTACGGTTTCAGGATAATGAGATTGACTAGGACTATATCCATCAGACATCTTACTGATTTTCATCCCTAAGATTACATCAGTAGGGCCTAAGTCTTTCATGTCAAAATTATCTCTAAGCATGCTTTTAATGGTATTAATAATATCAAGGTCACTGCCTAATATGAGCATATCATCAACATATAGGCATACAATAACATGAGAATCATCCACAGATTTAATGTAAATACATTTATCAGATTCATTAACCTTGAAGCCATTAATTATCATAACATGATCAAATTTTTCATGCCACTGTTTAGGTGCTTGTTTTAAACCGTAAAGAGATTTGTTTAACTTGCATACTTTGTTTTCATAACCTTTTACTATAAAGCCTTCAGGTTGATCCATATAAATTTCTTCATTCAATTCACCATATAGAAAAGCAGTTTTAACATCCATCTGATGTATATGCAAATCATAAATTGAAGCAATATCAATCAACATTCTAATCGAGGTGATTCTAGAGACTGGTGAATAGGTATCAAAGAAATCTACTCCTTCCTGTTGTCTATAGCCTTTAGCTACCAACCTAGCTTTATATTTATCTATAGTTCCATCTGTTCTAAGTTTCCTTTTGAACACCCATTTGCAACCTATGGATTTACTTCCAGGAGGAAAGTCTACAAGCTCCCAAGTTTCGTTTTGCTGAATGGACTCCCATTCATTTAATGAAGCTTCTTCCCAAAAAGGAGCTTCTGGAGAAGTCATAGCTTCCTTGTAGGTTTGGGGTTCAGACTCTACCGTAAGAGTCAAAAAATCTGGGCCAAAACTTGTTTTAGTTCTAACCCTCTTACTTCTTCTTGGTTCAGTCTCATACTCCAAAGTTGGAGTTTGACTAGTCGATGGAACATCCGGGAGGTCATTATGGACCCTTTTCCGAGGTCCAGACCTTAAAGGAAATATGTGTTCATAAAACACAGCATCTCTAGATTCCAATATGGTGTTCTGACCAATGTTATTATGGTCAGAACTGATGACCATGAACCTGTATGCAATTGTATGCTCAGGATACCCTAAGAAAACACAATCAACTGTTTTAGGTCCTATTTTAGTTTTCTTGGGAAGAGGAATGGCCACCTTGGCCAATCACCCCCACACTTTAAAGTATGCATAAGAAGGTTGTTTACCATTCCACAATTCATAAGGAGTTTTATCAGATTTTTTAAATGGAACTCGGTTCAAAATATAGCAAGCAGAGAGGATAGGTTCCCCCCACAAGTTCGAAGATAACCCTGAACTTGTCAACATAGCATTTACCATATCTATGAGTGTTCTATTTTTTCTTTCAGCTACACCATTCGATTCTGGTGAATATGGTGCAGTTGTTTCATGAATGATTCCATTATGTTTACAAAACTCACCTATGGGTATCACATACTCACCGCCACGGTCTGACCTAAGAGTTTTAATTTTAACTCCTTTTTGGTTTTCTACTTCAAGTTTATAAAACTTGAAAGCCTCTAAGGCCTCATCTTTACTTCTAAGAAGATGAACCTGACAGTATCGTGAGTAATCATCTATGAAAGTGATATACCATTTTCTACCACCTCTTGTTGGTGTTGATTTCAAGTCTCCTAAATCCGAGTGTATTAATTCCAAAGGAACTGTTCTACGTTCAATACTTTTATTAAATGGTTTTCTTGCATATTTAGATTGAACACAGATTTCACATCTTTGTTTTTTATCAAAGTTTATTTTTGGTATGCAACCTAAATTAGAAAGTCTTTCTAGCGATTTGAAATTAACATGCCCAAGTATATCATGCCAAACATGTGAGGAGTCACAAACATAAACAGAAGAAGATGCATTAACATTCCATTTCAAATTAGATACACTAAGCTTAATCATGTTATCGGTAACATAACCTTTTCCTACGAATTCACCATGCTTAGAAATCACAACAGTATTGGACTCAGCAATAATTTTAAAACCTTTTCCTAGCAGGATGGTTTCTGAGATAAGATTTTTGCATATGTCTGGGACGTAGAATACGTCATTCAATGCGAGAATTTTTCCTGAAGTTAGCTTCAGTTCGACCTTGCCTTTCCCCACCACTTTCGCGGTGGAAGAGTTTCCCATGAACAGTTTCTCATCATCTCCTACTATGGCATAGGAAGAGAAAGCATTTCTGAATTTACAGACATGCTTGGTGGCTCCAGAATCAAACCACCAGTCTCTCACATTAGTCATACTAGAGACAAGGTCGACTTCAGACACCATGCCAATGAAATATCCAGAGTCCTCCACTATGTTTGCCTTATTTTTCTGTTTTGGATCATATTTGATCCTTTTAGGGGCCTTACAGTCTTTAGCCATATGTCCAGGTTTACCACAATTAAAACAGTCGCCTTTGATGGTGTGCTTAGTGACACCACCTCTAGGCTTAAAATTGTTACCTCTGGGTTTTCGACGTCTGTTACGTCTATTACCCATTTTGCTGGATTCTCCAGGAATTTTCTTTGAAGCAGGTTTATCGTCCAAAACATGAGCTTTGTTGGACATGTTTTTGCTCAGCATCATGCTCTTTTCCTTGCTGCACATAAGCTCCTCAACCTGGATCTTTTTGCCAAGCTCCACCATGGTGATTTCACGAGTCTTGTGTCGCAACCTCCTCTTGTATTCGCTCCATGAGGGTGGAAGATTTTCAATCACAGCCGATACTTGTAGAGCTTCATCAAAAGTCATGCCTTCAGCAAGAATCTCGTTGATGAGGAGTTGAAGTTCGACGAACTGTTCTACCACAGGATTTTCGTCAGTCATGTTGTATTCTAAGAACTTAGCCATCAAGAACTTCTTACTTCCAGCAGCTTCAGCATGATATTTTTCTTCTAGAGCTTCCCATAAATCAAAAGCATTAAAATCTTCTTTTGCATTATAGAAGTCATACAAGGAGTCATCAAGACAGTTAAGAATATGATTCTTGCACAAATAATTCTTCCTATTCCACCTGTCCAATTTATCTTCATTACCACGGCGATGAAGTTTTCTCGAGGGTTTTTCTAAAGCATATCCATCTAACCTTTGGTCGTTTAAGAAGAATAGCATTTTAGACTGCCATCTCTTAAAGTCCTTACCACTGAACTTTGGTGGTTTTTCTACAGTATTCTTTCCCATGTTCTTACAAAAAAGAATATTACAGTATTACAATATTACAATAAGGCAAATATTACCTTTAGATTGTTGGAATTAATTACAATAATCGAATGCAAATGGGAAATAATACTTAGATTACACTGATAATAGTAACAAACAACTCAATAAACTTAGTAGAGGCACGTATGAGATACGCTGAGCTAAAGGTAATATTGCCTGCTACTCCTCTGAGATGCTATAGCAATTAACAAATTACCTCCAGGATACAACTACTGTTAGTTCTCCTCTATGTGTAGCATACACAGAGAGAACCCTTAGAACTTGGCAGCAAAAGTAAAAACAAAAACACAAATTGAAAATACAAATTGTTTCTCAGTAATGTAAAAACAATTTTATGTTTCTGTAAACTATATTTCTGTGAACTAAAATTCTGTAAATCAAGAAGTAGTTATACAAAATTATGTTTCTGTAAACTACAACTTGTTTCAGAAAAGAACTGAACGTTTTCTGAGTTTTAAGACAAATATTAATAAGAACTTAAGTTTCTGAAAATAATTAGAGAAGAAGGAGAAATTCAGAAGATAAGAGTTCTGAATGGTATGTTTTTTAAACTGAAAGCCTTAACTCGTATTTATAGGTAAGAATTCGAACGTTTGAGACACAGATCCGTAAATCACGCGTTCAATTTGTCGGACGAGTAAAAGCAAAAAGCATCCGTTAAAATAACAGTAAAAAAAAAAAACGCATCTGTCGGGCAAGATTCTTCTCGACGAGAAATCTCTGTGCACAGGTGTCCACACGCGTGAGATGCACAGGTGTCCACACGCGTGAGATTAAAGATTCTTTACGATTAAAACAGTTAAGAGAATTCACGCGTGAGAATTAACCGTGTGTGACTAAAGATGCTTCTAGTGGCTGTCGGATATCCAAAACCGAGAAGGCAAAGAATAAAATTCTTTACATGTGTGGGAGAAGTGTGTGGTAAATTTCACCCACACCCACACCCACACCCACACCCACACCCACTCCCACTCCCACGCCCACGCCCACGCCCACGCCCTCGCCCTCGCCCGCGCCAATGGGGCATTAATATATCAATGGGGGTTAATATATCTATGTATCTATTGGTTAAGAATGTTAAGAAGTGAAACTCGGTTCTTGATCAGACACCTAAAGACAGATTCCAATCCATCTTCAAGATCTTGAAGGATAATCTCAAGGGAAGCCAATGACTTCTGCACTTCTTTTGCTTCCATTACTTTGGATTTCAATGCGAAATCGACCTTGGTTACTTCATTGACAACTTGTTGGGTTGCAGTTTTGGTGGTCAACTTTGAGACTAGTGACCTTTACTTTGGTGCGGATAGGAAAGACAAGACGGATTCAAAAACTGCAAGAGTAGTTGCTTCGACTTCTATTAGGATATCAGTGACAACTTCCTTGTTCTTGTTGGTGTTTTTCTTAAGATCTGCGAGGTATTTTTGGATAACTTTGCAGACTTTCTTTCTTGAGGTCATGTATGCGTCAAACTCATTTGATCTCCTTCGGATAGACGATTGAAGATCCTGGGAAGATTGCTTCATCATAGACAAAACATCCTTAATAGTTGCACAAACATCCAACAACATGACAGATCTGTCCAAGACTGCGTCTAAGCATTTTCCATCTACGGTAGATAGGAAATCCTCAACACATTCATACAAGTCCTTTAGACCAACCAAGTTGTTGGAGATGGATGAGGTGAGATCAGAAGATCTCAATTTGCACAATTGTGCCTCAACTGCAGCAGCGAGGGGGCTGGATCTGGTGGGCAAACTGATTGAACGAGCGTGGAAACTTTTCTTTGGGGAAGACATTTTCGCTTTAATTGAAGAGGAATGAGGTATTAGAAAGATATAAAAGTTAATGTAGATGTTTTGATGATGCTCATTGCTTCATCCAGTGCTCCTTTTATAGTCAGGCTACAAGCTACAGCAGGGGACGTATTCATGTGGTTGAACTTCCTCTATGTTCGCCGTTGTCTCTGCATGGTTTCAAATATGGGCGACAAAAATGTGGCCCTTACTAATGAAGGTATCATGTCGATCTTAAGTTGTTACATAAATGCATTTTATTTTATAAACCAACTCCTATAGTATACAGATCAAGAGATGGTATAATGCATCAACGTGCATGAAAAGACCAATACCAATCAAGAAGAGATCCCTAATGAATTAGTACACGCTCGGTGGTATAGTGCTGTTAGTTAATGATCAATATATATTTTCTGACAATTGGAATCTCGACAGCCTTGGTTTCTCATTATATATATGTTCTGGTTGCTGATTATCTTCTCGATCTACTAATATGCTTACATTGTGTTACATTACCGGCGACATAGCAATATTTAAACAACCAACAAATATGAAGAACTCTTAGTTTCTACACGTTAGTAACCAGGAACTTGTGGCCTTATCACAACACTCAAGTAACGTTATATGTGCACACGTAGCTATTGGATTAGTTGAATGTTTGGTTATTGCATAAGTTGACATTTAAGAAAATAATTGAATGATGCATTAATTTTCAGGAACAATTAGAATCTTTACAGCCTTGAAATCAAAGTGAAGCGAACGTGTTATCTTAAATGATTTTCGTATCACTTTCTGATTAGCCTATACATATGTTCCCTTGTTTCTCAACAATTAGAATCTCCAAATTTGATCTGTCGATAAAGGTCAATAATGCTTCAGTAATAACTGAAACTGATATTCGCTGAATTTACCGAGTGATTCTGGAACATATAATTACTGAATGTAAAATTTGCACAAACAACACAGAAGGAGATGAAACAATAATGTGAATTTGAGACAAATATGTTTCTGAGTAAAGTGAATTCTTGTATTAATATACTTTGTTTTTGTTTTGATAGTATGTACAGTAAACATCCATGAGGCATTCCCTGATAAAAGGTCGAAAATACCAATGGGGGTTAATATATCTATGTATCTATTGGTTAAGAATGTTAAGAAGTGAAACTCGGTTCTTGATCAGACACCTAAAGACAGATTCCAATCCATCTTCAAGATCTTGAAGGATAATCTCAAGGGAAGCCAATGACTTCTGCACTTCTTTTGCGTCCATTACTTTGGATTTCAATGCGAAATCGACCTTGGTTACTTCATTGACAACTTGTTGGGTTGCAGTTTTGGTGGTCAACTTTGAGACTAGTGACCTTTGCTTTGGTGCGGATAGGAAAGACAAGACGGATTCAAAAACTGCGAAGGTAATTGCTTCAACTTCTGTGATGACATCATTGTTCTTGTTGGTGTTTTTCTTAATGTCAGAAAGGCATTTTTGGATGACTTTGCAATATTTCTTTCTAGAGCTCATGTATGCGTCGAATTCATTTGATTTTCTTCGGATAGATGATTGTAGATCTTGGGAAGATTGCTTCATTTGAGAGGAAACATCCTTGATAGTTCCACAGACATCCAACAACATGACAGATCTGTCCAAGACTGCGTCTAAGCATTTTCCATCTTGAGTAGAAAGGAAATCCTCAACACATTCATACAAGTCTTTAAGAGCAACCAAATTGTCGGAGATGGATGAGGTGAGATCTGAAGATCTCAATTTGCACAACTGCGCCTCAACTGCAGCAGTGATGGGGTTAGATCTAGTGGGCAAACTGATTGAACGAGCATGGAAAGTTTTGTTCGAGGAAGACATCTTCAAATTATTTAGAAGAAGAAGAAGAAGGTGTTAGATATATACAAGTTATTGTGATATTAAGTTTTGATGAAGGTTTAGTTCCTCTGGAGCTCCTTTTATATATGGCCAACAAGGTACATGAGTTGGACATTCAAGTAGTGGAACTTCCGCTATCCTTGCCACTGTCTCTGCGTTGAGTTAAACCATTAATGAAAAACAGTGTGTCCCCTACCAATTGCATAATTTCGATATAAGTCACTGAATATATGAAAGAATAATAAACAATATATAAACAGATGTGTAATGCATATACATGCATGAGTTGATTGCTACCTAAAAAGATCTGTAAGGATACACAAGCTTGGTTGTTTAACGCTGCTAGTTCGTGATCGATATCTACGTTTTCCAACAGTTGGAATCTCGACAGCCTTAGGTTCTTAACCAACAAACATATGAACAGATGGTGTAAGATGTTTTTTTTTTAATATACGAGCAATGTGCGTGTAATTAATCATGTCTGCTTAGGGAACATTAAGAATCAAATGACTCCTTCTTTGTCTGTCTCTTGGGTGCCTGGGTTTGGTTATTATGCATAGCTTTGTTTCTATTCCCCAATGTATGTTCCTGTTTTTGTTACGTAATGACATGTCCCTGTTAAGATAATAGTTAATAAGCTACACATCCAAGTTGCAACTACTGTCGGTTTTTTGAGATGTATTGGTGAGACGAGCTGTGATACCAACAATATCTGATGCGAGAGGCAAGAAATGCCTAATGGAGATAAAACCAACAACCACATTCTACTTCATTGTTCTTTTGTTTATGAGGTGTGGACCTACTTTCTTTAGATACAAGGGAATGAGTACCGTAATGCCTTCACACCAGGGATGTGCCTTGATGGTTGGAGAAGGCTGTGACCTAGTGCTATGCATAACTTTATATGGAATTGTCTTCGGCATTGCTATTTGGTGGGCAGTCTGGATACAGAGGAATATGAGATTCTTCCATAGCGAAAGTCAAAATCAAGCTGATACAACTATTGCATTTAAATCTCTCTTATATTTGGTGGGTTATAGTTTAATGATTAGTAATTCTGGTGTATTTAGTATTTGTCTGCATGAGTTCTTCTTAGATTAAAAACTCTATTATTTTGCGTAACTTAACCAATGTTGGGTCTTGGGCTTCCCGATAGGTCAAGGCCTCTATCGGTGTGATAAAGATGAACGAGAGATCATTGGTGTCTTCTGGTACTGGGATCAGTTTGAATGAAGTTTTAACAGGCGCCAGATGCAGGGAATATCACTAAAAAATGACTTAATTAATTAACTTTGAACCCCGAATATAGCCATGAAGAAAATAATAATTTGATACGACAATTTAAACGCATCATCCATCTTTCAGTGCATTGTTATGGAGACCAATATTAAGCAACTATGTCAAGTATGAGAATGAATTCCAATTTCTTGGGTGGTATTATAAGTCTGGTGAAACCTCCTACTCTTGTTCATCCAGTCATATCTTATCTTCTTCAATGAGCAAGTTTTAAAGAGCTCTATTATGATAGACGAAAAACCCTCTAAAAATAGAAACTGGTCACAAAATTTAGCAAAATATAAAACACAAAAGTTTGCAATGATAGTGGAAGTAATAGACTGAAAGTAACTTCCCTAAACACACCAAATTGAGAACATTAAGAACAAAATATCATCCAGATAGGGTTCATATTTAAGTTCTAGAATACATAAATAGGAAGAGACCAATGGGTTTCTCACTAAACCTTACCCTGACTTCATTCTTTTTTTTTTTCAAAATTGGAAGAGCAAAGATTTCTTTTGGTGTCTATCCAAGAGGGCTGGCGGAAGTACTGTTGGCATTGGCTTTAGCACAAACCGCTCAAACATCCTATCTTCATTACATACATGTTTGTTATCCACGCAGAGTTCTTCCAAACTTCTGGTTTGGATATTAAACCCCCACACCTGGTGCATGTAACCGAGCAAGACAATATTACAATCTACTGGACTGAAGCCAAGAACTTGGATTCTTGCAACATCACTTATCCAAAAAAGCATTTTTGCTAAGATACCGGCATCTACTGAAATCTCTTTGTGCAATATTTTCCAGTTTACCGCATCGAGCAACCAAACACTCACGGTCATTTCTAATCCTGCAGTTCTAGTTCTAGCGTAACACACCTTGCCTTCTGATTCCCCTAGAATGCTGTCAAAGCCAGTCTCATCATCATCAACCTCCTCCAAATCTGGCAAATTAATCAAACTACATTTATGTCCGTCATTTTTATTTTTCTGATTGAGATTGTAAACTAACATTCTATCTGACCCTTCAATCCAAAACAAAACACCAAGGATAACAACAACACTAGAATTCGACCAGTTCCACACAACATTATCATCACAAGAAACTTGAAATGTTTCCCATTCACCCAGATCAGAACAAAATATCTCAACAATGAAATTCTTCGAGGGCACCTTAAACCGTGGAATAAGTACAACCTTGAAACAACTTGCGAATGATGATGAATACTCGCAAAATATACCACTAACATGAAATGACATAGCCGAGGGTGGTGAAGGAAGTGAGACCCGTTTCTGAGTTAGTGGATTACAAACAAGATAAGAGACTTTCTCCTTTCGAGGATAGAAATTAACCGTACAAAGTACCAAACCATTACTAGAACCTAAGAGGCGTAACTTAGCTCCTTGAGATGGTTTCTGATTCAATAGAAACTTGCAAGAGAACAAATGTTCATACCTTAACTCTGAATGGAAATCAGGGTATGCCATCTCAGATTTCAAATGTTCATCAGAAATGTAACAAAGATATGTGTGATAGTGTATCCATGGAATAGATTTGTTATTGACATAAAACCATTTGACAATGAAATTAGGGTGTGAAAGGTTAGATAACTGTTTGTAAGGCAAAATCTCTTCTACCTCAAACACAGAAATTTGTATGATGTCGTTGCCGGGAATCGATCGCTGCTTCAATCCTCACTTGGTTTGGTTAATGGAGAAAGATGGGGGTACCTGCCAAAAACCCTCCGATGCCTAAGTTAGCATGAGAATATTTTCGCTGGAGTTTTAATGGGAAAGATTGCATACCTCCTTTGTTATAAAACTCCCCATTTATACATGGATAATTTCCGTTTTACATCTTGAACTTTATGGAAGATACCAGTTTCCATTAACTGGCCCCTGCATGCCTCCATGCAGTAACAGTCCTTGAAATAATAGTCCCTGCATACCTCCCTGCAAAGAATCGCCCATGCGGGTATCAATTCAGAAATTTCCATCATTATGATTAATTAACCACATTGGGTGTGGATAGCCCATAGTGCAAAAGAAAAGGGTGTAAGCAGACGGGGCGCAAACATCCGCATGGTAATTGGACTGGGGCGTAAACAGCCGGGACTACAATATTTAAGATGGACCGAAAATCACCGAATCACCACCCAAAAATCGTTCCCGATTAGTCGCCGATTAATCGGCAACTAGTATTAATCGCGGGAAAAACTCGGCGATTGCCGCTCGCACAGGCCGCCGGGTCTGGCCGCCGGGTTTTTCCGCCGGAGGTTATCCGCTGATGTAAATCCGTCACCTAACGGAATATTCCCGTATATCCCAACACCGTTAGTAACGGCGTTAAAGTTAACCGAAGATGCTGACGACGTTTAAATTAAACGGAATATGCCAGGTATATGTTGACGCCGTCATTAACGGCGTTATGTGGGGTTACACGATTAATCGGGAATTAATCGCCGCGTAATAGCGATTAATCGCCGACGATTACCGCTGGGTGTGCTGCCGGACTTGGCCGCCGGACATTGCCGCCGGCATTGGCCACCGGACTTTGCCGTCGGACTCGGTCGCCGGACTTGGCCGTTGTCGTGACGGACTTGGGTTCCGGACTGGAAATTTGTGGAGTGGCGGTCCTAATGCGGAACTTTCTAGCCCAAGTTGGGGTTTTTGCTCATGGGATTGTGAATTGAGTGTTTGTTAGCTAGGCATAGCTTAGTTTGTTTCCCATGGGTTTGGACATGGGGGTTCTGAAGGCAAAAACTAGCCCATTTCCTTGTGTAGAATATTAGGGGTACAAACATCGCCCCCTCTTAATCCATAACCTGTTATGGGTTAAGAAGTTCGGGTTTCCCTACGGATTTGTATTTTTCTAGAGTGTTACATGACTCGCCCCCAGAAGTATAATGATTTAGCTAGGGTGTCATACATCCTATCCCCAAATGGTTGAGGTGACATACAACTCGCCCCAAGTGTGTTTTGTATAATGCTGCTCAATGCTCGCACAGGGGTGCACTTCCCTGCTGCATGTTGCTTGCACATGGAGTGATAAGTTGTGTTTTTATGCTATCTTGAATTTGCACAGGGGGCCAATCCTTCTATTCAAGATGCGCGCAGAGTTTGAGTTGTGTACATCCTCACGTGCCTGGACAGATGAGAACGTTTGCCACATTTGTTGCTGTCCCGTGTGATGGGGATAAAATTGAGATAAGGTTGAAAAGATCGAACCGCGCATTCAACATATCCGAGAGTTGTCAGTGACATTGCTGACAGTGAACTCGAACTGTATTGTTTTGTCACTTAGGGTCGACTGCGGATCCGATCATTCGTAGCAGCTTATAATTAATCCGAATAACAGTGATAAAGCATGGAATATCAAAATGACGCTGAATTGAATTTCTGAATTGAAATAACAAGATAGATACCTACTGCTTCGACAACAGCTGCCTCATTAAAACCTTTGAGTGGAAAACCCAGTGGGATAAAACCATCAAAAAAGAAAAAGAGTGCAGCACAGCAGGATTTGTATCTACTCCTAATAATAAAACTGCTTCAAGTGGAACGAATTCCATGGCTTTGAATCCTCCTTTCCATTGAGATTCCTCAAGTAGTAGGACCCCCGAGACGCTGGCCTATCCACTATGTATGGACCTTCCCAGTTTGTTCCGAGTTTCCCACAGTTTGGCTCCATCGTGGATGCTCGGGTTTTCTTCAGAACATATTCCCCTGGCTTGAATGACCGTTCTCTGACCTTGCGATCATATCCCAGCTTGATTGCATGTTGGTATCGAACTATATTATGCAAGGCTGTTTCTCTCTGTTCTTCCAGCAACTCCTTATCTAGATCCAGTATGCTGTCATTTTTTCTAGATTTGACAGCACGGGTTTTGGTAGTCTTCAGCTGCACCTCGGTGGGTATGACTGCCTCCGTCCCATATGCCAATGTAAATGGCGAAAAGCCAGTGGATCTTTTTGGAGTTGTTCGGTAGAACCATAAGAATCCGGGGAATTCTTCGGTCCAATTTCCCTTCGCCTTCTCCAATCGTTTCTTGAGATTGTCCATAATAACACGGTTGGTCGCTTCTGCCTGCCCGTTGCTCTGAGCATAGTATGGAGAGGAGAAATTATGACGAATATTCAGGACTTTGCAGAAATATTTGATCACTCCGGAATCAAACTGTTTCCCATTGTCTGATATTATCGCGTCTGGGATTCCAAACCTGCAGACGATATTTTCCCATATGAATATTTTCACATCATGTCTGGTAACGTGTACCAGTGCCACTGCTTCGACCCATTTGGTGAAATAGTTGGTGGCGGCCAATACGAATCTGACGCCTCCAGGTGCTTTTGGAAGTGGTCCGAAGATGTCCAATCCCCACATAGAGAATGGCCAGGGACTGAAAACTGGATGCAACTCGTTGGCTGGCCTTTTCGGAATTGGAGCATGTTCTTGGCATGGCACGCATTTCTGTGCATATTCTTTAGCATCTTTCTGCATGTATGGCCAGAAATATCCCTGGGTAAGTATCTTGTGCGCGAGACTGCGCCCTCCAGAATGGCTTCCACAGATTCCCTCATGAGCCTCTGCCAGTATTAGTTGTCCTTCCTCGGTTGATACACATCGCAGAAATGGCTCCAAAGCTACAGGTTTGCGGTATAACAGCCCTTCGATCATTAAGTATCTCCATGATTCCCTTTTCACCTTCGCAGCAAGTTTCTCATCTCCAGGGAGTTCGCCAGTTGTCAGGTACTGGATGTAAGGTCGACGCCAGTCTGCAGTGTTTTCAGCTCCATCTCCTGAATTATCTGTCACCGGACTGTCAATATCCATATTGTTGTCGATGTTCTCAGTTTCTCCCTGTGCTGATGTAACTTCCCTCTCTCCCCCACTAGCGTGTTCGAAAGCCAGAACAAAATGGCTGTCGGGGATGCTAGGTAACTCTTGAAAATCTACTACAATGAATCTGGCGGTATCTGTTGGCACTGCGGAAGACAGGTATGCTAAAGCATCAGCTTTCCTGTTCTCCAATCGTGGTCGCTGCCCAATAGAAAACCGTTCCAACTCATTTGCTAGCTCTTTCATATGGTCCAAATACAATGCCATTCTTTCCTCCTTTGCTCTGTAGGTCCCCAGAAATTGGTTAACTACTAGCATATAATCTGTAACCAGGTTCACGTTCTTCGCATCCAACTATTTGACAGCTTTTAAACCAATCTCGCAGCTTCATATTCGACTTCATTGTTTGATGCTTGGAAACCTAGCCTGGTCGCTTTCTCGATCCTAGAACCTTCGGGAGTAAGGATTACGCATCCTACTCCAGCACCACTAACATTTGAAGACCCATCAGTAAATACGGTCCACAATGGTTCTGGTGTATCAATCTCCATTGCAGTCTCGCCCCCAGTCTGATCAGTGACTGGCTCAGTAGGTTTGAACAACTCCTCTTCTTCTCCAGCGACCGTCTCAATATGATCCACCGGAAAATCTGCTAGCAGTGCAGCCAGTGCGTGTCCTTTTTCTGCAGTTCTGGTTTCGTACTTTATCTCATACGCCCCCAGAAAATTTGACCATATGGCTAGTCGACTGGAATCATCAGCACGTTCTAGGATTCTCTTCAGCGGGTATTCTGAGTATACTACGATCTGCCTTCCTTGGAAATAAGGCTTGAGACGACGAGATGCATGGAACAATGCAAGTGCTATTTTCTCAATTTTCTTGTACCGCGTTTCCTCCCCCGTCAATGACTTGCTGACAAAGTAAACAAGTTTCTCATATGGATCCGCAATAAACAGCACTGCACTGACAACGTTTTCCGTTGCATCCAGATAAACTCCGATAGGTTGTCCGGATTTCGGGCTCACCAAAACTGGTGGGGTTGACAAATACTGTTTTATCTCAGCAAAATCCGTTTCACACTCAGCCGTCCAACCAAAATTGACTGCTTTCTTCAGAACGTCAAAAAATGGCTTGAATCGATCCGACGAGCGTGAAATGAAACGGTTTAAGGCTGCCAATCGCCTAAACCTTACCGCACTTCTTTCTTTCGTTCTAGGGGATGGCATTTCTCTGATGGCTCTGATTTGATCCGGGTTCGCCTGGATTCCTCTGTGTGTCATCAAGTATCCTAGGAATTTTCCGGATGACAGCCCGAATGAACATTTTGCTGGATTGAGCATCATACAATACTGCCTTAAGATATCGAATGTCTTTTGCAGATCAAGAGAATGCGATTATTTTTGCTGAGATTTCACTACCATATCATCGATGTATACCTCCATCGACTTCCCGATCAGATCCTTGAACATATGGTCCACCATGTGCTGGTAGGTTTCCCCTGCGTTCTTTAGCCTGAACGGCATTATAGTATAGAAGTAAACTCCCCTATCAGTCACGAACGCGGTATGCTCTTGATCGTCCTCGAACAAAGGTATTTGATTGTACCCAGAAAAACCGTCCATGAATGACAGTCTTTGAAACCCCGCGGTTTTATCCACCAAATCTCTTATTATTGGTAGCGGGTACGGATCACTCGAACACGCTTTATTCAAATCGGTAAAATCGATACAGACACGAATTTTACCATTCTTCTTTGAACGGCTACCAAATTGGACAGCCATCGAGGATATTGAACCGGTCGAATAAATCCTGCTTCCAACAGTTTTTCGACCTCTTCAGTTACTCCATCTTTTTTGCTTTGCGCCATATTCCTGATTTTATGTCGAACGGGATGGAAATTCTCATCGATATTTAGCCTGTGGCAGGATACATTCGGGTCTATCCCTGGAATCTCAGCAAAACTCCATGCAAAAATGTCTGCATTTGCCCTTAGCAATGTAATCAAATCATCGCGTTCATGTGCCGGAAGATCTGCCCCTACGAACGTTGTCTTATGCTCCTCATCTCCAATCTGGACCTCGATCAGTTTCTCGACTGTCGGGGGTTCAGCTGCGTCCTCTCCCCTGTATGATTCTGGAGGGAGAGGGTTCTATAATTTCTATTTCTGCTTGACCCGCATGATCTTGTTTCCAGTGACTTCTGACTTCTTGTACTCATCCATTGCATTCTCATGACACTTATGGGCGGCCATCTGATCTCCTCTAACTTTCACAACTCCGTCTGGGGTAATAAACTTCAGACACTGATGATTAGATGATGTGACTGCACCGATCTCATGCAGCCAATCTCGTCCTACGATCGCGTTGTATGGTGCTCTGCAATCCAGCAACAAGAAAGTTCCCAAGACGGACTTGTCGCCCCACAGTTATCGGTATCTTCACTTTTCCGACTGCCTTTGTAACTTCGCCGCTGAAACCGATAATTGGGTTTTTATCCTCCTCGATCAGGTCATGTGGTAGATTCATAGAGGCGTAATCTCCTGAAAACAGCACACACACCGAACTTCCAGTGTCCACTAAAATCCGGTGCACACGAAACATGCCAATCCAAGCAGTTATAACGACAACATCGTTGTGTGGAGCATATACACCTACCATGTCTGCCTCAGAGAACTCAATCTTTCTGCACCCAAGCTCCTTAGTTTCTGCTCCATTACCGCTGACAAAATCGATGTGATTTGTCAAGTGCCATTCTTTCAACTGTCTGAGCTTTCTCCTGGTCTCGTCTTCCGATACCCGCCTGGTCATTGAATGGATCCTGGCGTGACTGACATTAATCACACGAGCGTTAATCATATGTGCAGTACCAAACTGACCCGGCCCTTTCCCAAAGTCCTTTTTCACGTACTGTTGCAGTTTTCCAGCGTCGATCATTCGTTGAATCTCGATCTGTAAAGAGCGGTAGTTCTCAGTTTTTTGACCATGGTCTTTATGGAACTTGAAGTATTTGCTCCTATCACATTTGTCTCGTGTTTATTCTTCCAGAGGACGGGGGGGGGGGGGGGGGGGCTGAAATCCTTGTGTATTTTTTCGTACAACTCTGTAAGAATGACGTTCAGCGGGGTCAGCTTTATATCGTGAAATTTCTGGTACCCAGATTCGGTGCGTTCGCCCTGATTTTTCTCTCGAGCATCACCACGATCATTATGCTTTCCGTTTGAACATTTCTTGGATTTTTCCTTCTTCCCATCATTTGGATGATTGGAAGATCTGTTGACTTGTTCTCGGGCTTTAGAATCATCCTCCACTCGGGCGTACTCTTCAACTCGATCATATAGTTCCTCCAAAGTTTTTGGTGGTCTCTTGACCAAAGAACTGTACACACCTCTTTGATCATGCTGGTAAGCCTGTTTGTATGCTGCAATGACAACTTGGTCGTTGGCTCCATCCACGTCCTCTAACTCTTGCTTGAAATGCCTAGTGAATTGTCTGATGCTTTCCCCCTTCCGGATTCCTAGAAGGAACAATGAATGGCATCCTTTCCGATCACGTTTTTTGTACTTATAGTTAGAGAAAAAATCATCGATCAGCTTATGGTAAGTTCCGATCGACTGTGTTGGAAGCTGATTGAACCACGTTATAGCTCCTCCAGTCAGGGACTGCGGGGAACATTTTACACATCAACTCGTCGATGTCTCGCCACAAGGACATGGCTGTCTCATAGTGTAAAACGTGCTGATCTGGATCATCAGTTTTTTCATCGAATTCTGGTAATTTTGGGACTACAAAATTTATTGGTGGCCTGAATTCTCTGATATTCTTCTTGAAAGGAGCCCCTGCTGCTCGATGTAGCCTTTCCGTCTTATCTTCTCGGGATTGTTTTTCATCATCACTCGCTCGATCATCTTGGTCAGACGAGCTTCTGTTATTGCGTTTAGGTCTCCATCCGAGGAACTGCCTTCTTTCTCATAATCCCGATCTACCGGGATATGATCACCCGATCTACCGGGATATGATCACCCGATCTCCTCTTCTTTCTCCGTGGTTCAATAGGTTCTTTTCCAGCTCTACCGTGCTCCGAACGAGCATCATAATCATTCGAAAAATCTTCATCATCGCTCCAATCTCCGAACTCGTCCTCATCATTTCTGTCGTGTTTTGCATGAGATGTAGTTCTATCTGCGCTCTGCTAAGTTGCAGCTGTCTTATCCCCTGCTTGCCTGGGTCATTTCGGAAAATCTCCTGTGACCAGCAGATTCCTGTCTCTGCGATCATTATCGATATCTTCTCTATTAAAATCTGCGACTTGCGGTCTAATTCGACCTCCAAGGCGTTGCCATACAGATCGAACCCTCTGATTTTTCAAAACACCAGCCTTAGGTCGCGGAGGATTTTCACGTTCTAGTCTCAAGATAGCATTCTCCTTCTCTAGCTCGTCCAGCCGATTCAGTAGCTGTTCCTCCTCTGTACTGAGGGTCGCGGTGCGGCCATCACGCATATCCCGTCGATTGCGTTTCTTTCTAGATGGGCTGCCGAACGCATATTTTCCATTTTCACGAACATCTGGGTTTTCCTCATCAACATCAATAACTTCGTTATCGATCAGAAGTTGTTTTTCCTTTCTCCGGTCCCGATCTGGAGCTCTTTCACTAAAGCGATCTCGATCCCGTCCACGATCCAGTGATATGTTATGAGAATGACCCTGTCTGTTTCCAGTGGGTATAGCAGGTGCGGACTGAACCTCAATTTCGTTCCTTTCAATTTCGCGTCTCCTGCGCGGTTGGGAATTGCTAGTAGAATCAGATATTCGAGCAGTCTGTCTGATTACTGCCATAGCTCGATCTAGTAAAAATACGATTTTCTTTTCTCGAAACCCTTAGTCGGCGCCACTGTTTGTAAGGCAAAAGCTCCTCTACCTCAAACACAGAAATTTGTATGATGTCGTTGCCGGGAATCGATCGCTGCTTCAATCCTCACTTGGTTTGGTTAATGGAGAAAGATGGGGGGTACCTGCAAAAAACCCTCAGCAATTAACCATACCTTAGATAAACATTTAAACTTATAGATTGAATTCAGAGGAAGAAAAGTAAAGATCTCCATCAAGAGATCATCTGTTAATGAAGCCATCCAGCAATTACGATCCTAAAATCCTCTAGATTTCACCGATAACTCGTGAGAAACTCAAAAAATCCCCAAATATCTTTCTACCGTTATTCCACGGAGGAGTCTGAAAAGGAGGATTTTTTTATTTTTTAACATTGATCTGAAAATGAGGATTGATTGGGATAACTTATAACATTGGATTGATTGGGCTAGCTTATAACATTCTTCTAAAATAATAAATTCCATCCTTTTATAGTTTTTCTTATTTCCTATTTTTTTTTCTTTTTCTTATTTCCTAATTTATTGAGACATCCTCGTGAATCATAAACATATCTCGAACTCACATTGTATCCTTGTTCCGCGCCTAGTTAGTAAGTTCGCGAATGATTCGCGAATTTTTCCGTATCACGAATTTTACTGTTTTATTCGAGTACGTTTGCAATTTCGAACCCAAGTCGCGTATTATGTGGAATTCCCGAATTATTTGCGAATCGTTCACGAATTTTACGTATCCCGAATCCCGATTGATACACCCGCTTAATTCGCCATAAATTCTTTAGCTTTTACATTTTCAAAGGCCCCATTTTTTGGGCTTTACTGCCTCCCGGGCATACACGACCCAATATTAGACGTTGTTGTAATTTTTATGAAATAAAAATGACTGAAAAAATTTGAAGGTGAAGGTGAGAGAGATCTCAAACTCACTGACCAAGCATCTAAACCACTATACCACGTCCTCTTGAAGGACTAATGTTGTATATATTATTAATATTATCATTTTATTTTTATTTTTTCTTTAAATGACTCACACATATGCATAAAAATTGGTCTATGACCTTATAAATATAAATTATTTAGTATATATAGATACCGAATTTCAGGGCCGAACTCACATTTATAAATCGAATTATACACGTACGTATGCCGTTCCGAATTACTGACGAATCACGTCTCGTTAACCGAATCTGAATTTTACAAAACCGTATAATACTCGTACGTTTGACGTCCCGTATGTTTTCCAAACTCCAAATTTCTAACTAGGGTTCCGCGTCCGCGTCGGTGTTTCCTTATGAGGGCTATAAGACCCGGTCTAAAGGGAAACAGGTCCAGTGGCGTGGAGCTATCTAATGGTCGGCACATAGGCCCTCTCATATACCAATTTAAGTATGCGGTCCTGGACCTTGGTGAATGAAGTGCAGAAGTACGCTCGAGCGGTGGCCGTTTTCCCCAAATCTGTAAGTTACATTAATCCAGAACCCTAATTTCGTTCTCCATGCAAATCATTGTTTCAGAATAGTGTTCTTAACCTTTTTATTTGCTCAGATTTTACATCACAAAATCACTGTTTTCTTCCGTCAGATCCTTTTTTTTTTTGTTCCTCCTCCATAGATCAGAACGATTCTTCTCTATCTTCTCCGTAAAGGTCTCCGGACTTAAGTTGTGGAGGTCTTGTCTACCAACCTAGAGGTCTTTTCCGAGGTTTCTTGCTTCAGAACCAATAGACAAAGTAATGGTCCGACATACAGGTTTTGAGAGATGAAGATGTCATGGAATAATCAAGTATTGTCAAAATATTCCAGACGCTGAAACCTCCCACTTATGCTATTAAGAAGAAAATAATCAAGTAATTAGTTAACAAAACTTTAACAGCATCCGGTATTAAAAAATCGGATTGATCCTTTTCAAAAACATCTCCATGTCAGCAATCTGCGTTCTATGGATTTTGAAGTCTCAATCAATCAATCCAATTGTTTCTTATTTAAAAAAGTTTCCAAAACCCGTTGTTGTTCATAACACTGAATAGATCTAGACAAACCAAAACCCACTTTTTTTATTTTCAGTTTCTCTCAAAAACTAGCACCGACATTACCGGTTTTTCTCTTCTTCTACGCTTTGTTTTTTTCTTTCTTTTTGTCATTGTTTCCTCCTCTTTCTGTTTATCAAGTGTTGCTGCTTTGGGTGCCTCAGAAATACCTCCCAATTCAAACACTTTGTTCCTGTGTCTCGGAAACATTAGTTAATCTTTTCTTTTACTACTCTTTCTTTGAATTCATGTGGTGGGTGGATGGTGCTCGTTTTGCAATACAAATAAAGAGTAGTAAAGAAAAGCTTGTTCTAATGTTTCCGAGAAACAAGGAAAACGTATTTGAGGTGGGTGGTGCTGTTGCAAAGCCCAAACAAACAACAGTTCATAAACAAGAAGGAGGAGAAAACGATGGTTAAAAGAAAGAAATAAGCAAGACGAAGAAAAGGATGAGAAAAAAACTGCTAATGTCGGTGCTAGTTTTTCTGAGAAACCTAAAGTAAAAGAATAAGAGGGTTTTGGTTATTCCGGATTTATTTAAGGTTATGAAATAATAACAAACGATTAAGGCACCTTGGGTTTTGTAAACTTTTTTAAATGAGAGAACACTTGGATTTATTTAGGGTTATGAAATAATAACAAACGATTAAGGCACCTTCGGTTTTGTAAACTTTTTTAAATGAGAGAACACTTGGATTGATTGAGCCTTCAAATGTCAAAGCATTTGAAAAAGAAAAAAGCAGAATGCTGAGATGTAGATGTTTTTGGAAATGATCAATTTCGTTAGTGAATATTGGATGATGGTATTAGAGGAGTTGAAGTCAGCGAAAGTCTTTTTTTTTGTGGTGAGTTAAATCGGTTATCGCTCGATTCGTGGAGCATATATTTTGGATGATAAATGGGATTGTAATCTCGTTATGTGATGGGATAATAGTTTTTTTTATCTTTGATGGCTTGTGCAAACCAACTAGATGATTTCTCAATCAACAAAGACTTTTTTTTTTTAATATAATAAAGACATATTTGAGCAATAAAATATTTGCAATTTATCTTTCATGTATTTGAATGTACGCGTTTTAACTATTTTAGCTAAATCTTTGGTATTTTTAAAGTTTTAATATTTTTTTTCAGATTTTATCGACAAACACGCTGAGACAAAAAAAATCGTCAGAAAGAATTTTCTTAATATTTTTTTAAAATTTAAGTAATTAATATTTTTTAAAATTTAAGTAATTAATATCTTTTTGATTTAACTGAGAAACTCACTAAGACAACCAAGATTTTAGCGAAATGCAACCAAGATCTCACTGAGACAAGCTTAAGATATGGAAATTTAGCTATAAAAATCAAACACAACCCTAAAAAGCTTGATTCGTTTTTTACTTGTTCTTTCTAATTGGTATTATTTCTTTATATCTATATAAGCTTAAGTGTGCAAAATGCTTGGAATATATATTATTAGTATAAAATTTTAAAAATTTGACTCCAAGACTTCACCGAAAATTTCCCCGAGATAAAGTTGTCTCGGTGTCTTAGTCCATCCCGAGATCTCACCACCGTCAGGCTAATTCATGGCTGAAACGAGTCAATTAATTTAGGCGAGACCTAATTTAACTAATAAACTCACGGGGACAGCCAAGATTCCACCAAGATGCAATCGAGATCTTTCTAATACAAGCTTAAGATATAAAAAGTAGTACTCCCTCTGTGTTTTTTTATCTGTCCTAATTTCTACTTTGGTCTGTCTTTTTTTATCTGTCCGCTCTGTTTATAGACATACTTTTCCCTTAAACTATCAAATATACCCTTTATTTTTTATAATTACAAAATCATTTTTAATATAAACTCAATTCCAAATCATAAATATCATTACCATATATTAGGAAAAAATCCATTCAATATTTTTTCATATTAATTGTCATTCCTTTTTTAAATAAAAATATTTATGAGTAGTTATTACATTCCTAATACTTCTATTTAGTTTTGGTAATAAGTTAAAATTAAATAGGTTAGTCAAGGGTTAGTCATGACTTTTTATAGGAAATCCTTATTATTTTGACAAAGTCAATTAGGACACTTATTTTAAGACGGAGGGAGTAATAAATATCAAACCCAACACTAAAAAACTTGATTTCTTTTCACTTTTTCCTAATAATTAATATCATTTCCTTACATTTGTATAAGTTTAACATATGCAAAGTATGAAAAATGCCTGCATATATATTTTGTTTAAAGTTTGAAAATAAAGACTCCAAAATTTCATCGAGAATCTCCCCGAAATAAAGTCATCTCGGTGTCTTGGTCACGGCCGAGATAAGATTGAGACCCCATAGCGCATCAATCTATGTTGCAACTTTAACAATAAAATACTCATAGAAAAATGTTAGAAATAAATTTCTGGAAAGCTTAAATAAACACTCAATGGACACAGCAAACAGAGGACAGAGTCACGAGTTCAACGCGCTGTCCTTAACATGATAGTTGACCAGTATTCCTCAAGAATGAGTGATGCCTATACCCTATGGTCAAGTCGTATCCAGGATAAAAATGCCTGTTGCAAGCACTGTTAGCACTACAGTACTTGCCCACTCTTACGAACTCAACATCAATGGCCCGTAATGAAATTAAAAACCCCACAGAGGGAGAGAGATGAAAAGAAGAGGATAGTAGCTCTTCTGGACACAAATTGAAAATGAAGAATTCGAGTCTTTTTTATAGGCAGAAATCAGGAAGGTTCAGTAATGACAATTGATTCTATAATCAATTCCTTGCATGAAGCCATAAATTAAATATTAAAACGGAAATAAAACAGCCAATTTAATTAATTTTTGAAATAAAATAAATTTTGAAAATTTAAAGAAAATCTTAAACAATTAAACCTGGTCATTACCGCATAAGTATTTTTGGTAAAAATATATTATGCCTGGTCAGACGCCCCCCACATTTAAGACAATATTTAATTTGATTTTCAAAGCATTTTAGGAAACAATTGAAAAGAAATTATGTCGAAAGCGTAAGTCTTGGTTGACTTGTCCACGACAGAAGCACGAGCCCTAAGCTGAAACCTTGGTGAAGACAAAAATATTTCACGTAAAGACAAAAATATTTCTCTATAAAGGAATAGCTATATAGTGAAACTCCTCTTTAGTTATACCCAATGTGGGACTAAAGGTTCTATTTCATTCACTCATAAGAAAATGAGCAAATGCTCTTAGAGAATTAAAGGTCCTAAGTTCCATTCCCACCAAGACTATAAAATCAAAATAATAAAACTCAGTTTCTCCAACAATCTAAACTGGTCTCATTGAATAGGTAGAACAAACATACCTCTTTTTAGACCATGTTCGTGTCAGAAACGCTTCCGACATTTGGACACTCGCACCTCCAGTTGTGGGTTTTTCTATTGGATAGATGAGCGCCTAGCTCCGTATGAAGATGAAGTTGCTAAAATCAACCTTCTACCATGCACAGATCCATATTGCGACGGTAAGATGAAGCTAATTATCTCTCCTAAGAAATTGTGTAATGGAAAAAGATACTATGTCCCAAATGTGTTAGGGTTAAGTTTTTAACGTTTGTATGCTTTAATTAAGATTTGTATCCGATGTATAGTCGGTGATGTATAGTCTGAAATTAAAAGCCTGTCGACGGTTGTTCTGTCGGCATGGATATTATAATACACATTGCAGGCTTGATAACATTCATGAACAATTTTTGAGTGAGCTCTTAGACGGCATGGTTATCCTACAACACAATGCCAGCGCAATTAAGGCTGGCAACTTGGAAAAAGACGGAACATGCCGGCCTGATAGTAAAAAACATCCAGGAACAATCTTTTTAAGGGAGTTATCTTCCGGCATGGTGAATTTCATAAACATTTCCGGCATGGTAAACGCCGGCATTTTGGTAAAAGCAATACCTTGCCGGCCATATGAGGCAACTTTTTCCTTTATTGTCATGCATTGTGGCCGACATTCTGATGAGATAATACCGTACCGACCATGGGAAAGCCGGCAGGGTTGTGTAATAACTATGATGCCGGAAAATTGAAAATACATCCAAAAAAACACATCCATTTCATTCATTTGTAGCACTCCAAAGTACATTACACAAAACACGCATGCGATTACAAAAGTACTCCAAAAAGTACAAATGTTTTGTCTAGTACTCCATTGTACACTACACAAAAAGCTTCCTTATTACCTAATCATAATCACTCCTCACTCAAATCTATTGGAAGGAGTTCATTCAAATCAGTCAAATCTATTGGACATTACCTAGACTCATCTATAACATTCCAAAGGGCCATGTTGTCCTCATAAATTTTCATCCATTCCTTGCTCTTACTGTCTGTGAACTTGTCCCACAAACTAAACCTACATAGAGGAGGTAATGGACATTCCTTATTGAGTTGTAGACCAATAAAATGATTTTTATCCACCAAAGCAATGACAATTCTTCTATACTTGAGTTGGTCCATGCAAACCGCATGTTTCGGTGAAAATGCTATAGATAGTCCCTCACTAAAGAAATATACCACGCAATTCCACGTATCCGCCAATAGAAGGCCACACTCCGGCATTCTCAACCAATGCTCCCATTTGATCGGTGCATTTCCCTCCGGGCCTTTAACACTAGTTAGTAAACCTTTGAAAGTTGCTTCTTTCTCCTCCATGGAACCTTCTAGCCTCATTGAGATATGGAACTCTTTGTCGTTTTCTAGTCAAGCGGGCATATTCTTTCTAATGTATTGGCATTGCGTGAGATTCTATTCAACCGCTCCACTTAGGTGTCCCAATTTTTGCGAGATAACGTGAAACCCACAATTTCCATCTTTCGGAACATCGTCGGTACCAATCACGAAATATTGAATAATTGGAGGGAGTTGATTGCGATACTTTTGCAACACCGGTTGTACTACCTTCTTTGGACGACCTTTTTTCTTCACAACATCTCCTTGGCTTGCTTGACTCTCAAGATGTAGAGTTCCATTTGTATTAAAGTTAGAGACCGTTGGTGTAGTTGAATCCTTCATTGGACGACCCCTTTTCTTTCCAATAAATTCCACACTTGCTTGACTCTCAAGAGATAGAGTGCCATTTGTATTCAAGTTAGAGACCGTTGGTGTAGTTGAATCTTTCCTTGGACGACCTCTTTTTTTTTGCGGGCTCCTCCTTGTATTGCGCCTCAGTATAAACATGTCCAGATGGATTGCACTTTGTACTCAAATGCTCTTTAATGTTTTTATTTTTGGATTGATCACTATTTGTACTTAAAAAAATCTTTAATTTGTTCTCTTTTAGATTGATCTTCATCGCAATTTGTACTCAATAACTCTTTGAGTTTTTCTCTTTCTTCCGCCCTCGTGTTTTTGGTAGTTGGTCTACCATTAGGATCTTGTTTCTCCGGTTCTTCAAGTTCTTCCATAAAATGGTAAACAATCAGCATCAACTTGTCCTTCATAGTTTGTTTGTCCAACCTATTCAATGTGGGGTACTTATCGAGGATTATTCGCCCAAGATCCATGTCGCCAAACTCTTCACCGGGATCTTCTCTTGGATCCGGTTTGAAAGATAATTGATTCCAATAAGGATCGATATCATCAAGTGGAATGGGAGTTTTATACCTACCAAGCATATGACGACACGGAAGTACGATAGCCTTCGTTATCCTACACTTATAAGGAGTGTTCGGGTCATCAAACTGATTATACTTTTTAAACAATGTGAGATGTTTCATCATGAAACGTATTGCCCAATGCGAGACGTTTCTATGTATACCAACAAGCAACCAATCCTCCTCCTTAAACTCCTTCAACTTTCGGAAGCTACTTTCTTGGATTTTTTTTTTATCTTGTCGATATCATTATTTGCGTACTCATGGATAGCATGTTGTACCGTCACAATCCCATTTTGACTCGTGAAAAGTAGACTTTTTAGTCTCCCATGAGCTTGCTCTACCATACTTGTGGACTCAAGTTTGAAATGTTTATAGTCGTAGGTAAAAGCATACACAAACCTCTCTTTGTGTGGAGTCAACCATTGTCTCTTGCAATATTTCACTACTTTGGGGTAATTAGTGCCCCAATCATCCTCGAACTCCTTCAAGTTTATCTCATATCTTTCCACACTCATCGAACAATACAACTTATCCCATGCTTTCATGAATAACCCAAACTTGATCTCACCTTCTTTCCATTCTTCGTCTTCTTTCTTCTTCTTTTCCTCTCTCTCTCCTCTTTAGTTAGTTTACTAAGACGTTCATCTTCCTCCTTTTCACGTTTAGTACCTTTCTTTGCCTTTGACTTTTGGATATGATTCCTACAATTCTTTCTAAGATTGCATGGTATATGCCAAGTGCAAAGGAAATTTTGTGCATTGGGAAAGACTATCCTCACGGCGTTTATTATTTCTTGCTCATTGTCGGTGACTATAACCCCCGGAGTTTTTTCTTCGTGGTAGAGAAGCTTCAAAGTTTCCAATGCCCAAATATATCTATCATCCTTCTCCCGATCCATAAAACTCCATGCCACCGTGAACGATTGTTTATCCGAGGTTTATCTTTCAATGTTCAACAAAGGCATGTTGTACCTATTCGTCTTATAAGTACAATCCATGAACAAAACTTGGTAAAAGCAACGCGCCAATTGAATCATATCGTGGTGCGCAAGAAAAATACGATCCACCTTCCCATCTGATGACTCATGGTATCTCACCGTGTAGTTGTATTTGTGTGCCAACCATTGTGATTCTTCCATCACCTTTCTTCCATCCCATTCAATTCTTTTAATGGTTGCATTGGCCGCATAAATTGTAGACAATGAAGAGAGGTTATGCGGGTCATCCCTCTTGAACCTACGAAGGATCTTGCTTGGTTTAATTCCCCAAATTGTTATTACTTGTTCGAACTCGTGCGGTTTCAACTTGGCAACTTGACAGTGCCCAACAAAACTTTGCGGATCTTTATGGTTATGCCAACCAACATCAAATCTACTCATTTTCCACATGCTATCGATTTTTTCTTTCCTCCCAAAAATAATCTTGAATGGGCATTCACACTTCTTAGACTTCGTCTTGTACACCCTAGTCGTCTTCTTATCATACACATAACCCTTTCTCTTGTGACTTTCGTCCGGTGATCCATAACACTCGCATACCATTTCAAACCGCGTAGATTTTTGTTGGGTGTTTTTCACTAGAATGAACATCTTCTCTTTTGCTTTCTCAACAATCCAATTTACCGCGTCCTTTTTGTCCTTCCATTCCAAATCATTAGAATAATGTTCGGAAGTATCGGGACCCCTAATTTTCTGAGCTTGAGGCTGATCCGCCATAGGTACCAATGCCACAATCTACAAAACAACAAAAGTGTAGTTAATATGTATTACCACGGTCGGCATGGTCGACATATAAAACAATGTCGGCAAAAAAAGGCCGGCACGTAATAGAATATAAACAATGCCGACATAGAAACAGCCGGCACTGTCTTAAAACATGAAAATGCCGGCGTAAGCATTTTCAAGTAATGGCTCCTGTGTTTCAAAAAAAGGGAAGTCGGCAAGGTTTAAATTTTATACTCTGCCGGCGTGGTACTGCTCATGAAAAGTCGGCACGTTCGGCAAAGTAGAACTACGCCGGCCTTGAGGGCCGGCATGATCGACAAGCGTCGACCTTGACGACCCTGTACAACAGAAGTGAAAAAAATAAATCAAAATCGATCATTTGCATGGAAAAATCACAATCTCAACCACCTAGGTTGTCCACCTGATTACTTGCAGCTCCATTATCTTCTTCTTGGTCATTGGACTCTACGTTTGGTTCGAGACATTCATCACTTCCATACCCATCTTGAGTTTGAGGAAAATAAAAGTGAGGATCATGAAAATAATCCATTCGATCATGGTCTGGTAGATCATCATACAAGTACTCATCCTAGGAGGAAAGTTAGAAGGCTCCCCCACTTCAAAATCAGGATTTGAATCACTCATTTCACTCATATCACAAATTTCACAAAAACTCTAACTTTTCCCCCCAAAAATCCTCCTCTACTACTTCATACTAATTCTCTCTCTAAATGATTTCTAAAACCCAACATATAACTAAATCAACTAACTAATCTAATAATTTTAGTTAAATTAGAGTTAATCATTGTGGGGGCATTTTAGCCATTTAGAAAAAGTTAAGGGGTGGCTTAGCTTTACTACAAAATGACCCTATTTTGTATTATTGGGTATACCCCAATTAATCTGGGTATACCCCAATCAAGCCAGGATAAATTAATATGTATTTATTTTTATTTGAATTTGTGTGGGTTAGTTGAGAGTGAATGAGGGAAAAAACGTTTTGAGTGGAATGTTTTTTTTGAAAATAGAAGATGATTGTGATGAGAGAATTGCTTCTAAGAGGATGAAATTTTGGTTTTTTTTTCTTTGAATCCACCATTGTTGTAGCTGAAAAAGCTCGGTGTCGGCAGGGTATTCAACCAAAAAACCATGCCGGCATTTGTCGGAAATTTTCAAAAATTGTTTGCCACTATCCGGGGGGGTTCGGGAAATTTTCAATTTTTTTTCAGGTTTTGATCTTCAAAACCTATATTTTCTGGTTTTAATTTGTCTACTTCCGGCACAGTTATCTGATTTTCGAGCATGCCGGAACTACTTCCAGCATGGTTTTTTCTTAAATTTCTATGCCGGAACATGATGAAAAGTATCCAAAAACTTGATTTTTTTTTTCATTTAACTACCGGCATTGATAGATTTATATCGAGCACGCCGGCATTTAGTTCCAGCATTGAATTTCATCACTTCTGGCATGGTCTTCATCATTTCCGACATGTTCTTCATCACTTCCGGAGTGGTCTTCATCCTAATTAACCATGCCGGTACTCACTTCCGGCGTGGTCTTCATCCTAAATTTCTATGCCGGCACATGATGAAAAGTATCCAGAAAATTGATTTTTTTTTTCACTTGACTACTGGCATGGAAAGATTTATATCGAGCATGGAAAGATTTATATCGAGCGTGGTATTTATCCTAAATAACCATGCCGGCACTCAGTACCGGCGTGGTCTTCATCATAAATAACCATGCCGGAACTCACTTTCGGCTAGCTTGGCTAGTTTTGGTTTGGCTTGGAATGTGGGGCCAAGGGGTATCCATGGGCGTATGGCATGGCTAGAGCCAAGGCGAGGGCGCTTGGCTTGGCATGACGCGACTAGCATGGCTAGGGCCAATGCAAAGTGTGTTTGGCATGGCGCGGCTAGCTTGGCTAGGTTTGGTTTGGCTTGGCATATGGGGCCAAGGGGTATCCATGGGCGTATGGCATGGCTAGGTCCAAGGCGAGAGAGCTTGGCTTGGCATGGCGTGACTAATATGTCTAGGGCCAAGGAAAAGTGCGTTTGACATGGCGCGTCTAGCTTGGATAGGTTTGGCATGTGGGGCCATGGGGTATCCATGGGCGCATGGCGTGGCTAGGGCGCTTGGCTTGGCATGACGTGACTAGCATGGCTAGGGCCAAGGAAAAGTGTGTTTGGCATGGCGCGGCTAGCTTGGCTAGGTTTTGTTTGGTTTGGTTTGGCATGTGGGGCCAAGGGGTATCCATGGGCGTATGGCATGGCTAGAGCCAAGGAGAGGGCGATTTGCTTGGCATGACGTGACTAGCATGGATAGATCCAAGGCAAAGTGCGTTTGGCATGGCGCAGCTAGCTTGCCTAGGTTTGGTTTGGCTTGGCATGTTTGGCCAAGGGGTATCCCTGGGGCGCGTGACCAAGCTACGGTTTTGGGCCAAAGGTCGTGAAGGGACAGAGGTGCGGCTAGCATGGTTGGCATTCCTTGGCGCGTTCGGTGTGGCTGGCATGATTTTCCATTGGCACAGAGGTGAGGCTAGCATGGTTGGCATGCCTTAGCGCGGTCGGTGTGGCTGGCATGATTTGCCATTGGCACATGCGGGAATTAGGGTTTGGTTCGTCATAACCCTAATTTGAAAAATATACCCGGGTAATTATTTTAGAGACACATTAAAGATTTCAGTAAATGTGCCTAGTAAATGCTTGTTGCTTTAAATGTTGTGACATTACTGTCTGCTAGGGTTTAGTATTTTATGATTTTAACCCTAAGCTAAAAATCACCATCAATAATAGCTTAATTTAAATCATTAACTAAACAAAATCAAAAACAAAATCAAAATTATAACAAACCCATTACTTGTCATTCGTTTTTGGTTGCAAAAATGAGAAGTAATCATTAAAATGAGTTGAAAATGTAAGTTGCGGAGAGAAGTTCGGCTAGGAATTATGTGAAAAACTTTGTCGAACTAGCCGAACTCAACTTTTAATGGAGGTTTTTCTTTCAGAGAAAAGTTCGGTTACGTCGAAAATTTTTTTTCCTTTAGTTCGCTTACGTCGCAATTTTTTTCTCCTAACAGTTCGGTTACATCGTAATTTTTTTCTCCTAACCAAACATTACGTCGCAATTTTTTTCTCCTAACCAAACTTTTCTATGAAAACCTATATATTGAGTTCGGTTACGTCGCAACTTTTTTCATTTTTTTCTCCTAGCCGAACTTTTAGTTCGGTTACGTCGTAAAAAAAAATTCCTAACCGAACTTTTCTCTGAAACAAAAAACTCCATTGAAGCTGAGTTCGGCTACCTGTGTTTTTAGAAACATTAACCGAACTACACTTGCAAATGAGTTCGGTAACCTGTTCTTGAAATGTTGTAGCCGAACTTTGTAAACCAAACGGAAATCAATTTGTAAATTGTTCATTTTTAGGAATGTTTTGGCCAATTCAAGCATCATTAACTAAATTTGAAGTATCCATGAGTACCCAAAACATCATACTCTTGTTGTGGCTCTTAAAGAAAAAGATCTAAGGTATCATCACATGAATCACTCATATCATAATTACTAAACTCAAAAAAAGATTTTTTGGGTTCACCCATATCCTTCTTCTTCTTATCTCTCAAAAAAAAATGTTAAAAACAAAACAATCTAACTTATAAAACACTAATCACTAATCACTAACTAAGTTTATCATCAAGGGTAAAGTGGGTATAATTTTTTTATAAGGGGTGACCAAATATTACTTCTAATATCCTCCCAAAAACTTATGGGTAGTCCCCACATTTTTTGGGTAGTCCCCAAAAGATGGTTCCAAAACTACCCATACATTTGAATAAACTTGAGATCATAATACGTGCCTTGCGAAGAAGTCGAGACTTCTAGCGGTGCTAGAGTTGTCGGTAGAGCTAAAATTCCTTTATGGGATTTCTTACAAGGTGATCTCAAAAAACCTGTGTCAGCTGAATTTTTATCTGGTCATGAAAAGAGAAGTAAAGTCTGCAAGTTCATATGACTGTTAACAAGATTATTAATCCAACTAAACGAAGTTTTAGAAAGGTGTTAAATAATACTTTTGGCTGGATTTTTGACTCTCCTTTGTAGACCTTTCATCCATCTTTATTTTACCGACAGTTATTATTTGTAGGTTCCATCTTATGGCAGCTTTTTAATCTATTAACAGCTTGGGACGTAAATTGTTCATAGTTACTTTCATGGTGTCTGATTTCAGAGTGTTTTTTCTCTTAGTAATTTGCAATGTGAATGTCATTCTTTCTAAAAGCATGTTTATAGATGGGGTAAGTTGACATGTTTATTGTGAATGTCTCGATCCCTCACACGGGTGCCTTGTTTAGTTGTTATTAGAACTTATGTTTCGGTTCCATCATAGAAGAAGGGAAATCTCTCTACATGTTAGTATCTCAGAACTTGTAGCCTTATCACAACATTCGAGCCAATTTTCATAAGTGCGTAGCTATTCAATTGGTTAGTGGTTTTTCTGTGTTATAACCACTGCTCCTAAACACGAAAACATGGAGGTATAGCATGACAGTACGAGATTAGAGTTTGTGTATTGCTTAAGTTGACATTTCTGAAAATAAATAAATCTGAATAAACTCTGGGAAATTAGAATCTTGACAGCCTTGATATCAAGGTGAAGCATGTTTATTGAGGGGGTAAGTTGACATGTTTATTGTGATTTGCACACCACTCGCTGATCAGGCTATACGTATGTCCCCTTATTTCTCAATCTTTAGAATCTTTACATGTTCATCTCATTATTAATAAATGTCAAGGCTTCCCTAATCATTCAAACAAAGATGGGTAGAACATGGCCTTCATTACCGAGATATTCGTATGCTTTAATGATGAAACATATAATTAACAAATGTAAATTTACACAAACACCACAAAAAAAAAAAAAAAAAAAAAACTGTAAGTTTGAGACAATGTTTTCGAGTAACGTGATTTCTTGTATTAATATACTTTTTTTTCTCTTTTGTATACAGTATATATACAGTCAAAATTTACATTGGCAATTCCTGATAAAATGCGGAAAAAACCAATGGGAGGTGAAGAAATCTATTGATTTCCTATAGGTTAAGAATGTTAAGAAGTGAAACTCGGTTTTTGATCAGGCACCTAAAGACAGATTCTAATCCATCTTCAAGATCTTGAAGGTTCATCTCAAGGGCAGCCAAGGACTTCTGAACTTCTTTCGCTTCAATGACTTTAGATTTCAATGCAACATCGACCTTGGTGACTTCATTGACAACTTGTTGGGTTGCACTTTTGGTTGTCAACATTGAGACTAGTGATATTTGCTTTGGTGCGGATAGGATAGACAAGACAGATTCAAAAACTGCAAGAGTAGTTGCTTCGACTTCTATTAGGATATCAGTGACAACTTCCTTGTTCTTGTTGGTGTTTTTCTTAAGATCTGCGAGGCATTTTTGGATAACTTTGCAGACTTTCTTTCTTGAGGTCATGTATGCGTCAAACTCATTTGATCTCCTTCGGATAGACGATTGAAGATCCTGGGAAGATTGCTTCATCATAGACAAAACATCCTTAATAGTTGCACAAACATCCAACAACATGACAGATCTGTCCAAGACTGCGTCTAAGCATTTTCCATCTACGGTAGATAGGAAATCCTCAACACATTCATACAAGTCCTTTAGACCAACCAAGTTGTTGGAGATGGATGAGGTGAGATCAGAAGATCTCAATTTGCACAATTGTGCCTCAACTGCAGCAGCGAGGGGCTGGATCTGGTGGGCAAACTGATTGAACGAGCGTGGAAACTTTTCTTTGGGGAAGACATTTTCGCTTTAATTGAAGAGGAATGAGGTATTAGAAAGATATAAAAGTTAATGTAGATGTTTTGATGATGCTCATTGCTTCATCCAGTGCTCCTTTTATAGTCAGGCTACAAGCTACAGCAGGGGACGTATTCATGTGGTTGAACTTCCTCTATGTTCGCCGTTGTCTCTGCATGGTTTCAAATATGGGCGACAAAAATGTGGCCCTTAATAATGAAGGTATCATGTCGATCTTAAGTTGTTACATAAATGCATTTTATTTTATAAACCAACTCCTATAGTATACAGATCAAGAGATGGTATAATGCATCAACGTGCATGAAAAGACCAATACCAATCAAGAAGAGATCCCTAATGAATTAGTACACGCTCGGTGGTATAGTGCTGTTAGTTAATGATCAATATATATTTTCTGACAATTGGAATCTCGATAGCCTTGGTTTCTCATTATATATATGTTCTGGTTGCTGATTATCTTCTCGATCTACTAATATGCTTACATTGTGTTACATTACCGGCGACATAGCAATATTTAAACAACCAACAAATATGAAGAACTCTTAGTTTATACACGTTAGTAACCAGGAACTTGTGGCCTTATCACAACACTCAAGTAACGTTATATGTGCACACGTAGCTATTGGATTAGTTGAATGTTTGGTTATTGCATAAGTTGACATTTAAGAAAATAATTGAATGATGCATTAATTTTCAGGAACAATTAGAATCTTTACAGCCTTGAAATCAAAGTGAAGCGAACGTGTTATCTTAAATGATTTTCGTATCACTTTCTGATTAGCCTATACATATGTTCCCTTGTTTCTCAACAATTAGAATCTCCAAATTTGATCTGTCGATAAAGGTCAATAATGCTTCAGTAATAACTGAAACTGATATTCGCTGAATTTACCGAGTGATTCTGGAACATATAATTACTGAATGTAAAATTTGCACAAACAACACAGAAGGAGATGAAACAATAATGTGAATTTGAGACAAATATGTTTCTGAGTAAAGTGAATTCTTGTATTAATATACTTTGTTTTTGTTTTGTATACAGTATGTACAGTAAACATCCATGAGGCATTCCCTGATAAAAGGTCGAAAATACCAATGGGGGTTAATATATCTATGTATCTATTGGTTAAGAATGTTAAGAAGTGAAACTCGGTTCTTGATCAGACACCTAAAGACAGATTCCAATCCATCTTCAAGATCTTGAAGGATAATCTCAAGGGAAGCCAATGACTTCTGCACTTCTTTTGCTTCCATTACTTTGGATTTCAATGCGAAATCGACCTTGGTTACTTCATTGACAACTTGTTGGGTTGCAGTTTTGGTGGTCAACTTTGAGACTAGTGACCTTTGCTTTGGTGCGGATAGGAAAGACAAGACGGATTCAAAAACTGCGAAGGTAATTGCTTCAACTTCTGTGATGACATCATTGTTCTTGTTGGTGTTTTTCTTAATGTCAGAAAGGCATTTTTGGATGACTTTGCAATATTTCTTTCTAGAGCTCATGTATGCGTCGAATTCATTTGATTTTCTTCGGATAGATGATTGTAGATCTTGGGAGGATTGCTTCATTTGAGAGGAAACATCCTTGATAGTTCCACAGACATCCAACAACATGACAGATCTGTCCAAGACTGCGTCTAAGCATTTTCCATCTTGAGTAGAAAGGAAATCCTCAACACATTCATACAAGTCTTTAAGAGCAACCAAATTGTCGGAGATGGATGAGGTGAGATCTGAAGATCTCAATTTGCACAACTGCGCCTCAACTGCAGCAGTGATGGGGTTAGATCTAGTGGGCAGCTGATCAGTTTGTATGAAGTTTTAACAGGCGCCAGATGCAGGGAATATCACTAAAAAATGACTTAATTAATTAACTTTGAACCCCGAATATAGCCATGAAGAAAATAATAATTTGATACGACAATTTAAACGCATCAGCCATCTTTCAGTGCATTGTTATGGAGACCAATATTAAGCAACTATATCAAGTATGAGAATGAATTCCAATTTCTTGGGTGGTATTATAAGTCTGGTGAAACCTCCTACTCTTGTTCATCCAGTCATATCTTATCTTCTTCAATGAGCAAGTTTTAAAGAGCTCTATTATGATAGACGAAAAAAACCTCTAAAAATAGAAACTGGTCACAAAATTTAGCAAAATATAAAACACAAAAGTTTGCAATGATAGTGGAAGTAATAGACTGAAAGTAACTTCCCTAAACACACCAAATTGAGAACATTAAGAACAAAATATCATCCAGATAGGGTTCATATTTAAGTTCTAGAATACATAAATAGGAAGAGACCAATGGGTTTCTCACTAAACCTTACCCTGACTTCATTCTTTTTCTTTTTCAAAATTGGAAGAGCAAATATTTCTTTTGGTGTCTATCCAAGAGGGCTGGCGGAAGTACTGTTGGCATTGGCTTTAGCACAAACCGCTCAAACCTCCTATCTTCATTACATACATGTTTGTTATCCACGCAGAGTTCTTCCAAACTTCTGGTTTGGATATTAAACCCCACACCTGGTGCATGTAACCGAGCAAGACAACATTACAATCTACTGGACTGAAGCCAAGAACTTGGATTCTTGCAACATCACTTATCCAAAAAAGCATTTTTGCTAAGATACCGGCATCTACTGAAATCTCTTTGTGCAATATTTTCCAGTTTACCGCATCGAGCAACCAAACACTCACGGTCATTTCTAATCCTGCAGTTCTAGTTCTAGCGTAACACACCTTGCCTTCTGATTCCCCTAGAATGCTGTCAAAGCCAGTCTCATCATCATCAACCTCCTCCAAATCTGGCAAATTAATCAAACTACATTTATGTCCGTCATTTTTATTTTTCTGATTGAGATTGTAAACTAACATTCTATCTGACCCTTCAATCCAAAACAAAACACCAAGGATAACAACAACACTAGAATTCGACCAGTTCCACACAACATTATCATCACAAGAAACTTGAAATGTTTCCCATTCACCCAGATCAGAACAAAATATCTCAACAATGAAATTCTTCGAGGGCACCTTAAACCGTGGGATAAGTACAACCTTGAAACAACTTGCGAATGATGATGAATACTCGCAAAATATACCACTAACATGAAATGACATAGCCGAGGGTGGTGAAGGAAGTGAGACCCGTTTCTGGGTTAGTGGATTACAAACAAGATAAGAGACTTTCTCCTTTCGAGGATAGAAATTAACCGTACAAAGTACCAAACCATTACTAGAACCTAAGAGGGGTAACTTAGCTCCTTGCGATGGTTTCTGATTCAATAGAAACTTGCAAGAGAACAAATGTTCATACCTTAACTCTGAATGGAAATCAGGGTATGCCATCTCAGATTTCAAATGTTCATCAGAAATGTAACAAAGATATGTGTGATAGTGTATCCATGGAATAGATTTGTTATTGACATAAAACCATTTTACAATGAAATTAGGGTGTGAAAGGTTAGATAACCAAACCTTAGATAAACATTTAAACTTATAGATTGAATTCAGAGGAAGAAAAGTAAAGATCTCCATCAAGAGATCATCTGTTAATGAAGCCATCCAGCAATTACGATCCTAAAATCCTCTAGATTTCACCGATAACTCGTGAGAAACCTCAACAAATCCCCAAATATCTTCCTACCGTTATTCCACGGAGGAGTCTGAAAAGGAGGATTTTTTTAATTTTTTAACATTGATCTGAAAATGAGGATTGATTGGGCTAACTTATAACATTGGATTGATTGGGCTAACTTATAACATTCTTCTAAAATAATAAATTCGATCCTTTTATAGTTTTTCTTATTTCCTTTTTTTTTTTTTTTCTCTCGAAAGGCGCCAATACAGGCTTATATTAATCATGTAAAATCATCAGATACATCATTGGTTGGTAAGAAATTGGAAGGGAGTCTAGCAACAAGCTGAGCCCCAACCGCTTGCTGGATGACAACACCTAACCTATGGAAAAGAAAATCTCCAACTTTGACATTTGCATCATTACTAGCCATGTAATTACAAAGCCTCTTTAGGAATGTGATAGTATCATCACCAAGCTCACCCAAGGTAGTGAAGGCGAGGACCCTTAAACCTAAACCATGCTCCGTGCATTTCTCAAGATATTTAACACGTTTGCGATCAATAGCATTAGCAATGGCTTGTCAGGGGGTAAAAGAATGTACTCCATCACCTGTGAAGGGAGAGACACCTGTCACATCCATGCACACATTATGTCCATCAATCCAGTTATAAACTAGAATGTCCGCCGGTCTTAATTCCAAGCCGTTATCAGAAAGGAGACCCAAATTGACTTCCTTTCTAGCCTGGACACCTGCACGGTAACACATGTCAGCGATTATGTCACGAACCAAATCATGACGAAACTTAAGCCCAACTTCTTTGGCACAATGTAAAGCGTGATCTCCAAAAATATCCATGTCTCTTCCACAACAAGGACAAGTACTCCCCTCCTCAAAAATCGGTATACCCAGTCTGTAACACATCACTGCGCTGAATTGTCTAGGACTTATCTTCTGATCAAGACCTTCAATTGGAACCGCTAACAAGTAGTCTTGTGCATGTTTATTCTTATTGCATTGCCACAAAGCAGCGTCACGTGCAGACAAATTAAAGTTAAGGGGTAACTATTTCGTCACAGCATTAAAATATCTAACTGCCAGAGAATAAATATTATTACCACAAAGCAGCGTAACTCTTTCCTTTTTTTTTTTTTAAATATTATTACATGAAACTAGTTGGAAGCCTAACAAGCTAGGCTCCAACGACATACTACTTCATTAATTGAACAGGTTTTTGTGCTAGCCTACCAGCGAGCCTCATGGGTAACCTTGCCAAGGGGAGCCGAAGCGGGAGGGGGGGCGAGATTGTGTCACAAGGGGGGGAAACTAACACTACCTTCCATGTTAATTCCTGCAAACTAACACTACCTTCCATGTTAATTCCTGCAATATTACGCCATTGAGGACTTGAACCTGGGACCTCCTGGAACGCATGAAATTTCGGGGAACGGGGATGACCAGCTGAGCTAGGGCCTGTTAATTTCCTTTTTTTTTTTATTATTTCCTAATTTATTGAGACATCCTCGTGAATCATAAACATATCTCGAACTCGCATTGTATCCTTGTTCCGCGTCCGCGTCGGTGTTTCCTTATGAGGTCTATATAGAGGTGTAAAGTGGGCTGTGCCAGCACGAGCACAGCCCATCACAGCACGCTAAAATTTGAGCACAGCCCAGCCCAGCACGTGACTTAGCCCAAAGACGACAAAGACGTTAGTTAAATGGGACGTGCTGGGTTTGAATAATTGGCACAGTAGCACAGCACATCACGCGGCACGGATAAGCACGTGGCACAGCCCAACACAGCACGTTAAGAAAGAACGTCATAATATGTACAAGTACACCATATAACAAGGCATACTACATCACATTTTTTGTATATTTCACAAAAGAGTCACTATTCTAGCTAGTTTTTAACATTTTATACTGACTTATTTATAACAACACATATAATATCTTAATATTTGGAAAATATATTTCAATATCGTTGTTATAATATCGTCATCTATATTTAACTAAAACATTAATTTACATGACGATAATCCAATTTTATATTTGATGGACTATTTATTTTTATTGAATAAACTTGTTAATTTTACTTGAAATAATATCAAATGGTATGTTGTCTAATTAAATTCTTGTGATAATGTCCGACTTAATGTATACATTAAGTGATTTCAAATTGTTTATACCACGTGTGCTAGCACGGCACAGCACGGCACGTTTATTCGTGTGCTGTGCCCGTGGGCTGTGTTGTGCCTAGCTTTTGACTAGTAAAGCACAGCACGGCACAACACGTTTAAATCGTTGGCACAGCACAGCACGGCACATGGCACGTGAAGCACGCGACTTCGTGTGCCGGGTTGTGCCGGGACGGCACGTTTTACACCTCTAGGGCTATAAGACCCGGTCTAAAGGGAAACAGGTCCAGTGGCATGGAGCTATCTAATGGACGGCACATAGGCCCTTTCATATACCAATTTAAGTATGCGGTCCTGGACCTTGGTGAATGAAGTGCAGAAGTACGCTCGAGCGGTGGCCGTTTTCCCCAAATCTGTAAGTTACATTAATCCAGAACCCTAATTTCGTTCTCCATGCAAATCATTGTTTCAGAATAGTGTTCTTAACCTTTTTATTTGCTCAGATTTTACATCACAAAATCACTGTTTTCTTCCGTCAGATCCTTTTTTTTTTGTTCCTCCTCCATAGATCAGAACGATTCTTCTCTATCTTCTCCGTAAAGGTCTCCGGACTTATGTTGTGGAGGTCTTATCTACCAACCTAGAGGTCTTTTCCGAGGTTTCTTTCTTCAGAACCAATAGACAAAGTAATGGTCCGACATACAGGTTTTGAGAGACGAAGATGTCATGGAATAATAAAGTATTGTCAAGATATTCCAGACGTTGAAACCTCCCACTTATGCTATTACTATTAAGAACAAAATAATCAAGTAATTAGTTAACAAAACTTAACAGCATTCGGTATTAAAAAATCGGATTGATCCTTTTCAAAAACATCTCCATGTCAGCAATCTGCGTTCCATGGATTTTGAAGTCTCAATCAATCAATCCAAGTGTTTCTTATTTAAAAAAGTTTCCAAAACCCGTTGTTGTTCATAACACTGAATAGATCTAGACAAACCAAAACCCACTTTTTTTATTTTCAGTTTCTCTCAAAAACTAGCACCGACATTACCGGTTTTTCTCTTCTTCTACGCTTTTTTTTTTACTTTCTTTTCGTCATTGTTTCCTCCTCTTTCTGTTTATCAAGTGTTTCTGCTTTGGGTGTCTCAGAAATACCTCCCAACTCAAACACTTTGTTCCTGTGTCTCGGAAACATTAGTTAATCTTTTCTTTTACTACTCTTTTTTTGTATTCATCTGGTGGGTAGATGGTGATCGTTTTGTGTTATGACCAATGGCTCTTCCAAGCACAATCAATAGAGAATTAAAATAGAAATGAAAACAAATGTAAAACAGGCACACACACAACACAAGGATTTATAGTGGTTCGATCAAGTTGATCTACATCCACTTTGGAAGACGACGATAACGTTGCACTATGATTTTGAACAAGAGTATGATTTAAAACCCTCTCTTAAGAACAAGCCTACACTTCCTGCCTTACACTCACTCTAGAACACTTAGTGTTTCTCTCTTCTTCTCACTGATATTGGGATGCTTACAATGAAACTATCATATGCCTTATATAGCATAAGAGAGAAGAGTATATGTCGACATACTCACCACACCGACAGCTTCACTATCCACCGAAAGTACTCCACTTGAGTGTTCCACCATCACCGAAAGGCTAGCTCCACTTGAGTGTTCCACCATCACCGAAAGGCTGCACTAGAAAGTGATTAGTTTTTCAAGTCATATTTTACAAATCTCCACCTTGACTTGAATACCATCACCACTCATCATCATCGTCTTCGCTCATCCCCTCAAGGGCTCTCAACACCTCTTTGACACCAACCAAGTTCAAGCATTGCTTGAACTTGATACTTGGAACTGGCTTCGTCAACATGTCTGCAGGGTTGTCCGCTGTAAGAACCTTTAGCATCGCTATCCTACCTTCCTCAACTGCATCCTTGATAAAATGATACCTGACATCGATGTGCTTCATTCTCTCATGATACATCTAGCTCTTGGTCAAGTGAATGGCACTTTGACTGTCACAGAACAAAGTTGCATTCTCTTGCTTGAAACCCAAATCACCAACCAAACCCATCAAACATATACCTTCCTTCACTACTTCCGTGGCTGCCATGTACTCTGTCTCAGTTGTAGACAATGCAACTGTGCTTTGAAAAACCGACCTCCAACAGATAGTACTACCACACAATGTAAAAGTATAACCTGTCCATGACCTTCTTCTATCAAGATCACATGCATAATCAGAATCAACATAACCCACAACATTCGTCGAATCACCATAGTGTTTATCAAACACTAAACCAACATCTGTACTTCCCCTTAGATACTTCAAAATCCACATTACAGCTTGCCAATGAGCCTTCCCGGGACTTCCCATGTATCTACTTACCACACTCACAGCTTGTGCGATATCTGGCCTCGTACAAACCATAGCATACATGATGCTACCAACTGCGCTTGCGTATGGAACTCGAGACATATACTCTGCCTCATCTGCAGTTTGAGGTGATTGCTTTCTAGAAAGTTTAAAATGAGCTTCCAAAGGAGTACTTACTGGTTTTTCATCTTTCATACCAAACCGATCCAACACCTTATCGATGTAAGCCTTCTGGACAAATGCAACTTGCCTTCAGCTCGGTTTCTATGAATCTCCATGCCCAATATCTTCTTTGCTGCACCCAAATCCTTCATCTCAAACTCACTACTCAACTTCACCTTCAGATTCTGTATCTCTGACATGTCTTGGCAAGCAATCAACATATCATCAACATACAAGAGTAAATACACAAATGAACCATCTAGGAGTTTCCTGTGATATACACAACTATCATACCATAGCCATTTGCCACCATAAACGTATCAAAACGTTTATACCACTGCCTTGGAGATTGCTTCAAACCATACAAAGATTTCTTCAACAAACATACATGGTCTTCTTTGCCAAGAACTTCAAACCCCTTTGGTTGTTGCATATAAATACGCTCTTCCAAATCACCATGAAGGAAAGCTGTCTTAACATCTAGTTGTTCCAATTCTAGATCTTTCAAAGCAACTATAAAAAGCAATGTTCTAATAGAACTATGTTTAACAACAGGAGAGAATACCTCATTGTAGTCAATGCCTTCTCTTTGCGTAAACCCCTTTGCAACAAGCCTTGCCTTTTACCTTGTTCTTTCACCATCTGAAGTACCTTGTTTCTTCTTGAAGACCCATTTGCTTCTAACAATCTTCTGCCCTTTTGGTCTTGCAACTATCTCCCAAGTGTCATTCTTGTCAAGAGACTCAATTTCTTCAATTGCAGATGCTCCCCATTATGCTGATTCTTCACCACCGGTTGTTGGATCATCCCTATCTATGCTCTCACCTAATGAAAATGCATATGCAACCAAATCAGCATGACTGTATCTCTGAGGTGGTCTGACTTGCCTCCTCTCTCTGTCTCTTGCAAGATTATACTGATGACCTTGTGCTTCTTCTTCCTGGGAAGGTTCTTGCACAATATCTTTATCATCATCATCATCAGAAACAACAGTATCATTGCTTCCTTGAACTTGCACCTCAAGTTCCACCTTGTCACCAAGCTCCACCTTATCACTAACACCCTCTTCAACTCTTCCATCTAGTTCTTCATTCTCTGGCTTCACCTTATGACCAATGGCTCTTCCAAGCACAATCAATATAGAATTGAAATAGAAATGAAAACAAATGTAAAACAGGCACACACACAACACAAGGATTTATAGTGGTTCGATCAAGATGATCTACATCCACTTTGGAAGACGACGATAACGTTGCACTATGATTTTGAACAAAATTACAAGAGTATGATTTAAAACCCTCTCTTAAGAACAAGACTACACTTTCTGCCTTACACTCACTCTAGAACACTTAGTGTTTCTCTCTTCTTCTCACTGATATTGGGATGCTTACAATGAAACTATCATATGCCTTATATAGCATAAGAGAGAGGAGTATATGTCGACATACTCACCACACCGACAACTCCACTATCCACCTAAAGTAATCCACTTGAGTGTTCCACCATCACCAAAAGGCTAGCTCCACTTGAGTGTTCCACCATCACCGAAAGGCTGCACTAGAAAGTGATTAGTTTATTCAAGGCATATTTTACATTTTGCAATACAAATAAAGAGTAGTAAAGAAAAGATTTTTCTAATGTTTCCAAGAAACAAGGAAAACATATTTGAGGTGGGTGGTGCTGTTGCAAATCCCAAACAAACAACAGTTCATAAACAAGAAGGAGGAGAAAACGATGGCTAAAAGAAAGAAATAAGCAAGACGAAGAAAGGGATGAGAAAAAAACTGCTAATGTCGGTGCTAGTTTTTAAGAGAAATATAAAGTAAAAGAAGAAGAGGGTTTTGGTTATTCCGGATTTATTTGAGGTTATGAAATAATAACAAACGATTAAGGCACCGTGGGTTTTGTAAACTTTTTTAAATGAGAGAACACTTGGATTTATTTAGGGTTATGAAATAATAACAAACGATTAAGGCACCTTCGGTTTTGTAAACTTTTTTAAATGAGAGAACACTTGGATTGATTGAGCCTTCAAATGTCAAACCATTTGAAAAAGAAAAAAGCTGAATGTTGAGATGGAGATGTTTTTGGAAATGATAAATTTCGTTAGTGAATATTGGATGATGGTATTAGAGGAGTTGAAGTCAGCGAAAGTCTTTTTTGTGGTGAGTTAAATCGGTTATGGCCCGATTCGTGGAGCATATATTTTGGATGATAAATGGGATTGTAATTACGTTATGTGATGGGATAATAGTTTTTTATCTTTGATGTCTTGTGCAAACCAACTAGATGATTTCTAAATCAATAAAGACGTTATTTTTTCTAATATAATAAAGACACATTTGAGCAATAAAATATTTGCAATTTATCTTTCATGTATTTGAATGTACGCGTTTTAACCATTTTAGCTAAATCTTTGGTATTTTTAAAGTTTTAATTTTTTTTCAGATTTTATCGACAAACACGCCGAGAGAAAAAAATCGTCAGAAAGAATTTTCTTAATATTTTTTAAAATTTAAGTAATTAATATTTTTTTGATTTAACTGAAAAAAGATTTAACTGAGAAACTCACTAAGACAACCAAGATTTTAGCGAAATGCAACCAAGATCTCACTGAGACAAGATTAAGATATGGAAATTTAGTTATAAAAATCAAACACAACCCTAAAAAGCTTTATTCGTTTTTTACTTGTTCTTTCTAATTGGTATTATTTTTTTAAGGAGCGAGTTATAACCCCAGGCCTGTCACTGTCGGTGAAAAATAGGCCCAACAAAACAAATAAGTTAAATAAACCCCAAAATACTAGAACTGTCCAAAATAACCCTTCCTTTTTCAATAAAAAAATAAAACGGACAAAGCCTCGATCTCATCGTTTCACTTTTTCTTCTTTTCTCTTTGCTCTGCTGCTCAGAAAACAAATCAAAAAATCTGTGAAATCAAATCACTTGATCTGTGAAATTAAGTGATAAACAAGTGAAACCAAATCAAAATTGACACAAATAATGACCTAAAATCAAAAGAGTGGAAGCCAAATCAGAAAAACTAGTAAAAATGGTGAAGAAGAAAGAAGACCATGAGAAGAAGAAAGATGAATTTTTACATAAAGCGATCAAAAATACTCCAAAAGGTAAATTAAATCTTTTGTTTCATGTTCTTCTTAATTTATTAAACGTTTGAATTGAAATGGATCCAAGTTTTATCTGTTTCAGTTGATACTTTTTGTATTTATTCTTCGTAAACTAGATTAGAATGGGTTTGTAATTTCTTGAATTCTCCCCTTTGTCGAATTCTACCAGTTTGGTTTCATCATAATTTTATCTGTTTGGATCGGCGTTTTATCTACTTGGTTTCATCATAATTTTATTTGTTGTTCGTTAACTGATCACTAATGATGAATTGCTCAGTAAACTGATCACTTGTGTTGATCTAATTTAGACTGAAACCAATGTTGGTTCCATTGTTTTAAATTTGGCTTCAAATTTTGGTTACACCAAACACTGTTGGTGTGTTGATTTATTATGGTTGCTGTGATGGAACCAATGTTGGTTCCATCATTCTTCCCTTGTCAAAAACGGTTCCACCAATACTGGTGACTTGGTTAATTATGGTCAGATTTGATGAAACCATTGTTGGTTGAAGTTTTTTCAATTTTGTGTAATTTTGGTTACATCAAACTCTGTTGGTGTGTTGATTTATTCCGATTGTTTTGATGAAACCGTTGTTGGTACCATCATTTTTCCCTTGTCAAAATTGGTTCCACCTTGGTGTGTAGGTTAATTATGGTCAGATTTGATGAAACCAAAAATGGTTTCATCATTCTTGCCCTGTTTGGTTCCACCAGTATTGCTTCGTCAGTGTTAGTTTATTCAATTTTTGGCTGAAATCAATTTTATTTTGCAGGGAAAAAACGTGAAGATTCATTTATGTGTTCGTTAACACATTTGTGTGTGGAGACTCCTAAGATAAAGGATTTGATAAATAATAAAAAAGTGCATGAGAAGGCCCTTAGAGAATGCCCATTTTGGAATTTCTACATACCATTCTATGACATACTTTTCCCTTAAACTATCAAATATACCCTTTATTTTTTATAATTACAAAATCATTTTTAATATAAACTCAATTCCAAATCATAAATATCATTACCATATATTAGGAAAAAATCCATTCAATATTTTTTCATATTAATTGTCATTCCTTTTTTAAATAAAAATATTTATGAGTAGTTATTACATTCCTAATACTTCTATTTAGTTTTGGTAATAAGTTAAAATTAAATAGGTTAGTCAAGGGTTAGTCATGACTTTTTATAGGAAATCCTTATTATTTTGACAAAGTCAATTAGGACACTTATTTTAAGACGGAGGGAGTAATAAATATCAAACCCAACACTAAAAAACTTGATTTCTTTTCACTTTTTCCTAATAATTAATATCATTTCCTTACATTTGTATAAGTTTAACATATGCAAAGTATGAAAAATGCCTGCATATATATTTTGTTTAAAGTTTGAAAATAAAGACTCCAAAATTTCATCGAGAATCTCCCCGAAATAAAGTCATCTCGGTGTCTTGGTCACGGCCGAGATAAGATTGAGACCCCATAGCGCATCAATCTATGTTGCAACTTTAACAATAAAATACTCATAGAAAAATGTTAGAAATAAATTTCTGGAAAGCTTAAATAAACACTCAATGGACACAGCAAACAGAGGACAGAGTCACGAGTTCAACGCGCTGTCCTTAACATGATAGTTGACCAGTATTCCTCAAGAATGAGTGATGCCTATACCCTATGGTCAAGTCGTATCCAGGATAAAAATGCCTGTTGCAAGCACTGTTAGCACTACAGTACTTGCCCACTCTTACGAACTCAACATCAATGGCACGTAATGAAATTAAAAACCCCACAGAGGGAGAGAGATGAAAAGAAGAGGATAGTAGCTCTTCTGGACACAAATTGAAAATGAAGAATTCGAGTCTTTTTTATAGGCAGAAATCAGGAAGGTTCAGTAATGACAATTGATTCTATAATCAATTCCTTGCATGAAGCCATAAATTAAATATTAAAACGGAAATAAAACATCCAATTTAATTAATTTTTGAAATAAAATAAATTTTGAAACAGAAAGAAAATCTTAAACAATTAAACCGGTCATTACTGCATAAGTATTTTTGGTAAAAATATATTATGCCTGGTCAGACGCCCCCCACATTTAAGACAATATTTAATTTGATTTTCAAAGCATTTTAGGAAACAATTGAAAAGAAATTATGTCGAAAGCGTAAGTCTTGGTTGACTTGTCCACGACAGAAGCACGAGCCCTAAGCTGAAACCTTGGTGAAGACAAAAATATTTCACGTAAAGACAAAAATATTTCTCTATAAAGGAATAGCTATATAGTGAAACTCCTCTTTAGTTATACCCAATGTGGGACTAAAGGTTCTATTTCATTCACTCATAAGAAAATGAGCAAATGCTCTTAGAGACTTAAAGGTCCTAAGTTCCATTCCCACCAAGACTATAAAATCAAAATAATAAAACTCAGTTTCTCCAACAATCTAAACTGGTCTCATTGAATAGGTAGAACAAACATACCTCTTTTTAGACCATGTTCGTGTCAGAAACGCTTCCGACATTTGGACACTCGCACCTCCAGTTGTGGGTTTTTCTATTGGATAGATGAGCGCCTAGCTCCTTATGAAGATGAAGTTGCTAAAATCAACCTTCTACCATGCACAGATCCATATTGCGACGGTAAGATGAAGCTAATTATCTCTCCTAAGAAATTGTGTAATGGAAAAAGATACTATGTCCCAAATGTGTTAGGGTTAAGTTTTTAACGTTTGTATGCTTTAATTAAGATTTGTATCCGATGTATAGTCGGTGATGTATAGTCTGAAATTAAAAGCACATCGACGGTTGTTCTGTCGGCATGGATATTATAATACACATTGCAGGCTTGATAACATTCATGAACAATTTTTGAGTGAGCTCTTAGACGGCATGGTTATCCTACAACACAATGCCAGCGCAATTAAGGCTGGCAACTTGGAAAAAGACGGAACATGCCGGCCTGATAGTAAAAAACATCCAGGAACAATCTTTTTAAGGGAGTTATCTTCCGGCATGGTGAATTTCATAAACATTTCCGGCATGGTAAACGCCGGCATTTTGGTAAAAGCAATACCTTGCCGGCCATATGAGGCAACTTTTTCCTTTATTGTCATGCATTGTGGTGGCGGTCTGATGAGATAATACCGTGCCGACCATGGGAAAGCCGATAGCGGGGTTGTGTAATAACTATGATGCCGGAAAATTGAAAATACATCCAAAAAAAACACATCCATTTCATTCATTTGTAGCACTCCAAAGTACATTACACAAAACACGCATGCGATTACAAAAGTACTCCAAAAAGTACAAATGTTTTGTCTAGTACTCCATTGTACACTACACAAAAAGCTTCCTTATTCCCTAATCATAATCACTCCTCACTCAAATCTATTGGAAGGAGTTCATTCAAATCAGTCAAATCTATTGGACATTACCTAGACTCATCTATAACATTCCAAAGGGCCATGTTGTCCTCATAAATTTTCATCCATTCCTTGCTCTTACTGTCTGTGAACTTGTCCCACAAACTAAACCTACATAGAGGAGGTAATGGACATTCCTTATTGAGTTGTAGACCAATAAAATGATTTTTATCCACCAAAGCAATGACAATTCTTCTATACTTGAGTTGGTCCATGCAAACCGCATGTTTCGGTGAAAATGCTATAGATAGTCCCTCACTAAAGAAATATACCACGCAATTCCACGTATCCGCCAATAGAAGGCCACACTCAAGCATTCTCAACCAATGCTCCCATTTGATCGGTGCATTTCCTCCGGCCTTTAACACTAGTTAGTAAACCTTTGAAAGTTGCTTCTTTCTCCTCCATGGAACCTTCTAGCCTCATTGAGATATGGAACTCTTTGTCGTTTTCTAGTCAAGCGGCCATATTCTTTCTAATGTATTGGCATTGCGTGAGATTCTATTCAACCGCTCCACTTAGGTGTCCCAATTTTTGCGAGATAACGTGAAACCCACAATTTCCATCTTTCGGAACATCGTCGGTACCAATCACGAAATATTGAATAATTGGAGGGAATTGATTGCGATACTTTTGCAACACCGGTTGTACTACCTTCTTTGGACGACCTTTTTTCTTCACAACATCTCCTTGGCTTGCTTGACTCTCAAGATGTAGAGTTCCATTTGTATTCAAGTTAGAGACCGTTGGTGTAGTTGAATCCTTCATTGGACGACCCCTTTTCTTTCCAATAAATTCCACACTTGCTTGACTCTCAAGAGATAGAGTGCCATTTGTATTCAAGTTAGAGACCGTTGGTGTAGTTGAATCTTTCCTTGGACGACCTCTTTTTTTTTTGCGGGCTCCTCCTTGTATTGCGCCTCAGTATAAACATGTCCAGATGGATTGCACTTTGTACTCAAATGCTCTTTAATGTTTTTATTTTTGGATTGATCACTATTTGTACTTAAAAAATCTTTAATTTGTTCTCTTTCAGATTGATCTTCATCGCAATTTGTACTCAATAACTCTTTGAGTTTTTCTCTTTCTTCCGCCCTCGTCTTTTTGGTAGTTCGTCTACCATTAGGATCTTGTTTCTCCGGTTCTTCAAGTTCTTCCATAAAATGGTAAACAATCAGCATCAACTTGTCCTTCATAGTTTGTTTGTCCAACCTATTCAATGTGGGGTACTTATCGAGGATTATTCGCCCAAGATCCATGTCGCCAAACTCTTCACCGGGATCTTCTCTTGGATCCGGTTTGAAAGATAATTTATTCCAATAAGGATCGATATCATCAAGTGGAATGGGAGTTTTATACCTACCAAGCATATGACGACACGGAAGTACGATAGCCTTCGTTATCCTACACTTATAAGGAGTGTTCGGGTCATCAAACTGATTATACTTTTTAAACAATGTGAGATGTTTCATCATGAAACGTATTGCCCAATGCGAGACGTTTCTATGTATACCAACAAGCAACCAATCCTCCTCCTTAAACTCCTTCAACTTTCTAAGCTACTTTCTTGGATTTTTTTTTTATCTTGTCGATATCATTATTTGCGTACTCATGGATAGCATGTTGTACCGTCACAATCCCATTTTGACTCGTGAAAAGTAGACTTTTTAGTCTCCCATGAGCTTGCTCTACCATACTTGTGGACTCAAGTTTGAAATGTTTATAGTCGTAGGTAAAAGCATACACGAACCTCTCTTTGTGTGGAGTCAACCATTGTCTCTTGCAATATTTCACTACTTTGGGGTAATTAGTGCCCCAATCATCCTCGAACTCCTTCAAGTTTATCTCATATCTTGCCACACTCATCGACCAATACAACTTATCCCACGCTTTCATGAATAACCCAAACTTGATCTCACCTTCTTTCCATTCTTCGTCTTCTTTCTTCTTCTTTTCCTCTCTCTCTCCTCTTTAGTTAGTTTACTAAGACGTTCATCTTCCTCCTTTTCACGTTTAGTACCTTTCTTTTCCTTTGACTTTTGGATATGATTCCTACAATTCTTTCTAAGATTGCATGGTATATGCCAAGTGCAAAGGAAATTTTGTGCATTGGGAAAGACTATCCTCACGGCGTTTATTATTTCTTGCTCATTGTCGGTGACTATAACCCCCGGAGTTTTTTCTTCGTGGTAGAGAAGCTTCAAAGTTTCCAATGCCCAAATATAGCTATCATCCTTCTCCCGATCCATAAAACTCCATGCCACCGTGAACGATTGTTTATCCGAGGTTTATCTTTCAATGTTCAACAAAGGCATGTTGTACCTATTCGTCTTATAAGTACAATCCATGAACAAAACTTGGTAAAAGCAACGCGCCAATTGAATCATATCGTGGTGCGCAAGAAAAATACGATCCACCTTCCCATCTGATGACTTATGGTATCTCACCGTGTAGTTGTATTTGTGTGCCAACCATTGTGATTCTTCCATCACCTTTCTTCCATCCCATTCAATTCTTTTAATGGTTGCATTGGCCGCATAAATTGTAGACAATGAAGAGAGGTTATGCGGGTCATCCCTCTTGAACATACGAAGGATCTTGCTTGGTTTAATTCCCCAAATTGTTATTACTTGTTCGAACTCGTGCGGTTTCAACTTGGCAACTTGGAGTGCCCAACAAAACTTTGCGGATCTTTATGGTTATGCCAACCAACATCAAATCTACTCATTTTCCACATGCTATCGATTTTTTCTTTCCTCCCAAAAATAATCTTGAATGGGCATTCACACTTCTTAGACTTCGTCTTGTACACCCTAGTCGTCTTCTTATCATACACATAACCCTTTCTCTTGTGACTTTCGTCCGGTGATCCATAACACTCGCATACCATTTCAAACCGCGTAGATTTTTGTTGGGTGTTTTTCACTAGAATGAACATCTTCTCTTTTGCTTTCTCAACAATCCAATTTACCGCGTCCTTTTTGTCCTTCCATTCCAAATCATTAGAATAATGTTCGGAAGTATCGGGACCCCTAATTTTCTGAGCCTGAGGCTGATCCGCCATAGGTACCAATGCCACAATCTACAAAACATCAAAAGTGTAGTTAATATGTATTACCACGGTCGGCATGGTTGACATATAAAACAACGTCGGCAAAAAAGTCAAGCACGTAATAGAATATAAACAATGCAGACATAGAAACAAATTTCAAGATCGTTTGTCTTAAAACATGAAAATGCCAAGGCGTAAGCATTTTCAAGTAATGGCTCCTGTGTTTCAAAAAAGGAAGTCTGCAAGGTTTAAATTTTATACTCTGGGCGTGCACTCGCTCATGAAAAGTCGGCACGTTCGGCAAAGTAGAACTACGCCGGCCTTGAGGGCCGGCATGATCGACAAGCGTCGACCTTGACGACCCTGTACAAAGTATGAAAAAAATAAATCAAAATTGATCATTTGCATGGAAAAATCACAATCTCAACCACCTAGGTTGTCCCCGATTACTTGCAGCTCCATTATCTTCTTCTTGGTCATTGGACTCTACGTTTGGTTCGAGACATTCATCACTTCCATACCCATCTTGAGTTTGAGGAAAATAAAAGTGAGGATCATGAAAATAATCCATTCGATCATGGTCTGGTAGATCATCATACAAGTACTCATCTGTAGGAGGAAAGTTAGAAGGCTCCCCCACTTCAAAATCAGGATTTGAATCACTCATTTCACTCATATCACAAATTTCACAAAAACTCTAACTTTTCCCCCCAAAAATCCTCCTCTACTACTTCATACTAATTCTCTCTCTAAATGATTTCTAAAACCCAACATATAACTAAATCAACTAACTAATCTAATAATTTTAGTTAAATTAGAGTTAATCATTGTGGGGGCATTTTAGCCATTTAGAAAAAGTTAAGGGGTGGCTTAGCTTTACTACAAAATGACCCTATTTTGTCTTATTGGGTATACCCCAATCAAGCCAGGATAAATTAATATGTATTTATTTTTATTTGAATTTGTGTGGGTTAGTTGAGAGTGAATGAGGGAAAAAACGTTTTGAGTGGAATGTTTTTTTTGAAAATAGAAGATGATTGTGATGAGAGAATTGCTTCTAAGAGGATGAAATTTTGGTTTTTTTTCTTTGAATCCACCATTGTTGTAGCTGAAAAAGCTCGGTGTCGGCAGGGTATTCAACCAAAAAACCATGCCGGCATTTGTCGGAAATTTTCAAAAATTGTTTGCCACTATCCGGGGGGGGTTCGGGAAATTTTCAATCTTTTTTCAGGTTTTGATCTTCAAAACCTATTTTTTCTGGTTTTAATTTGTCTACTTCCGGCACAGTTATCTGATTTTCGAGCATGCCGGAACTACTTCCAGCATGGTTTTTTCTTAAATTTCTATGCCGGAACATGATGAAAAGTATCCAAAAACTTGATTTTTTTTTCATTTAACTACCGGCATTGATAGATTTATATCGAGCACGCCGGCATTTAGTTCCAGCATTGAATTTCATCACTTCTGGCATGGTCTTCATCATTTCCGACATGTTCTTCATCACTTCCGGAGTGGTCTTCATCCTAATTAACCATGCCGGTACTCACTTCCGGCGTGGTCTTCATCCTAAATTTCTATGCCGGCACATGATGAAAAGTATCCAGAAAATTGATTTTTTTTTTCACTTGACTACTGGCATGGAAAGATTTATATCGAGCGTGGTATTTATCCTAAATAACCATGCCGGCACTCAGTACCGGTGTGGTCTTCATCATAAATAACCATGCCGGAACTCACTTTCGGCTAGCTTGGCTAGTTTTGGTTTGGCTTGGAATGTGGGGCCAAGGGGTATCCATGGGCGTATGGCATGGCTAGAGCCAAGGCGAGGGCGCTTGGCTTGGCATGACGCGACTAGCATGGCTAGGGCCAATGCAAAGTGTGTTTGGCATGGCGCGGCTAGCTTGGCTAGGTTTGGTTTGGCTTGGCATATGGGGCCAAGGGGTATCCATGGGCGTATGGCATGGCTAGGTCCAAGGCGAGAGAGCTTGGCTTGGCATGGCGTGACTAATATGTCTAGGGCCAAGGAAAAGTGCGTTTGACATGGCGCGTCTAGCTTGGATAGGTTTGGCATGTGGGGCCATGGGGTATCCATGGGCGCATGGCGTGGCTAGGGCGCTTGGCTTGGCATGACGTGACTAGCATGGCTAGGGCCAAGGCAAAGTGTGTTTGGCATGGCGCGGCTAGCTTGGCTAGGTTTGGTTTGGTTTGGTTTGGCATGTGGGGCCAAGGGGTAGCCATGGGCGTATGGCATGGCTAGAGCCAAGGAGAGGGCGATTTGCTTGGCATGACGTGACTAGCATGGATAGATCCAAGGCAAAGTGCGTTTGGCATGGCGCAGCTAGCTTGCCTAGGTTTGGTTTGGCTTGGCATGTTTGGCCAAGGGGTATCCCTGGGGCGCGTGACCAAGCTACGGTTTTGGGCCAAAGGTCGTGAAGGGACAGAGGTGCGGCTAGCATGGTTGGCATTCCTTGGCGCGTTCGGTGTGGCTGGCATGATTTGCCATTGGCACAGAGGTGAGGCTAGCATGGTTGGCATGCCTTAGCGCGGTCGGTGTGGCTGGCATGATTTGCCATTGGCACATGCGGGAATTAGGGTTTGGTTCGTCATAACCCTAATTTGAAAAATATACCCGGGTAATTATTTTAGAGACACATTAAAGATTTCAGTAAATGTGCCTAGTAAATGCTTGTTGCTTTAAATGTTGTGACATTACTGTCTGCTAGGGTTTAGTATTTTACGATTTTAACCCTAAGCTAAAAATCACCATCAATAATAGCTTAATTTAAATCATTAACTAAACAAAATGAAAAACAAAATCAAAATTATAACAAACCCATTACTTGTCATTCGTTTTTGGTTGCAAAAATGAGAAGTAATCATTAAAATGAGTTGAAAATGTAAGTTGCGGAGAGAAGTTCGGCTAGGAATTATGTGAAAAACTTTGTCGAACTAGCCGAACTCAACTTTTAATGGAGGTTTTTCTTTCAGAGAAAAGTTCGGTTACGTCGAAATTTTTTTTCCTTTAGTTCGCTTACGTCGCAATTTTTTTCTCCTAACAGTTCGGTTACATCGTAATTTTTTTCTCCTAACCGAACATTACGTCGCAATTTTTTTCTCCTAACCAAACTTTTCTATGAAAACCTATATATTGAGTTCGGTTACGTCGCAACTTTTTTCATTTTTTTCTCCTAGCCGAACTTTTAGTTCGGTTACGTCAAAAAAAAAAATTCCTAACCGAACTTTTCTCTGAAACAAAAAACTCCATTGAAGCCGAGTTCGGCTACTCGTGTTTTTAGAAACATTAACCTAACTACACTTGCAAATGAGTTGATAACTGTTCTTGAAATGTTGTAGTGAACTTTGTAAACCAAACGGAAATCAATTTGTAAATTGTTCATTTTTAGGAATGTTTTGGCCAATTCAAGCATCATTAACTAAATTTGAAGTATCCATGAGTACCCAAAACATCATACTCTTGTTGTGGCTCTTAAAGAAAAAGATCTAAGGTATCATCACATGAATCACTCATATCATAATTACTAAACTCAAAAAAAGATTTTTTGGGTTCACCCATATCCTTCTTCTTCTTATCTCTCAAAAAAAAAATGTTAAAAACAAAACAATCTAACTTATAAAACACTAATCACTAATCACTAACTAAGTTTATCATCAAGGGTAAAGTGGGTATAATTTTTTTTATAAGGGGTGACCAAATATTACTTCTAATATCCTCCCAAAAACTTATGGGTAGTCCCCACATTTTTTGGGTAGTCCCCAAAAGATGGTTCCAAAACTACCCATACATTTGAATAAACTTGAGATCATAATGCGTGCCTTGCGAAGAAGTCGAGACTTCTAGCGGTGCTAGAGTTGTCGGTAGAGCTAAAATTCCTTTATGGGATTTCTTACAAGGTGATCTCAAAAAACCTGTGTCAGCTGAATTTTTATCTGGTCATGAAAAGAGAAGTAAAGTCTGCAAGTTCATATGACTGTTAACAAGATTATTAATCCAACTAAACGAAGTTTTAGAAAGGTGTTAAATAATACTTTTGGCTGGATTTTTGACTCTCCTTTGTAGACCTTTCATCCATCTTTATTTTACCGACAGTTATTATTTGTAGGTTCCATCTTATGGCAGCTTTTTAATCTATTAACAGCTTGGGACGTAAATTGTTCATAGTTACTTTCATGGTGTCTGATTTCAGAGTGTTTTTTCTCTTAGTAATTTGCAATGTGAATGTCATTCTTTCTAAAAGCATGTTTATTGAGGGGGTAAGTTGACATGTTTATTGTGAATGTCTCGATCCCTCACACGGGTGCCTTGTTTAGTTGTTATTAGAACTTATGTTTCGGTTCCATCATAGAAGAAGGGAAATCTCTCTACATGTTAGTATCTCAGAACTTGTAGCCTTATCACAACATTCGAGCCAATTTTCATAAGTGCGTAGCTATTCAATTGGTTAGTGGTTTTTCTGTGTTATAACCACTGCTCCTAAACACGAAAACATGGAGGTATAGCATGACAGTACGAGATTAGGAGTTTGTGTATTGCTTAAGTTGACATTTCTGAAAATAAATAAATCTGAATAAACTCTGGGAAATTAGAATCTTGACAGCCTTGATATCAAGGTGAAGCATGTTTATTGAGGGGGTAAGTTGACATGTTTATTGTGATTTGCACACCACTCGCTGATCAGGCTATACGTATGTCCCCTTATTTCTCAATCTTTAGAATCTTTACATGTTCATCTCATTATTAATAAATGTCAAGGCTTCCCTAATCATTCAAACAAAGATGGGTAGAACATGGCCTTCATTACCGAGATATTCGTATGCTTTAATGATGAAACATATAATTAACAAATGTAAATTTACACAAACACCACAAAAAAAAAAAAAAAAAAAAAAAAACTGTAAGTTTGAGACAATGTTTTCGAGTAACGTGATTTCTTGTATTAATATACTTTTTTTTCTCTTTTGTATACAGTTTATATACAGTCAAAATTTACATTGGCAATTCCTGATAAAATGCGGAAAAAACCAATGGGAGGTGAAGAAATCTATTGATTTCCTATAGGTTAAGAATGTTAAGAAGTGAAACTCGGTTTTTGATCAGGCACCTAAAGACAGATTCTAATCCATCTTCAAGATCTTGAAGGTTCATCTCAAGGGCAGCCAAGGACTTCTGAACTTCTTTCGCTTCAATGACTTTAGATTTCAATGCAACATCGACCTTGGTGACTTCATTGACAACTTGTTGGGTTGCACTTTTGGTTGTCAACATTGAGACTAGTGATATTTGCTTTGGTGCGGATAGGATAGACAAGACAGATTCAAAAACTGCAAGAGTAGTTGCTTCGACTTCTATTAGGATATCAGTGACAACTTCCTTGTTCTTGTTGGTGTTTTTCTTAAGATCTGCGAGGCATTTTTGGATAACTTTGCAGACTTTCTTTCTTGAGGTCATGTATGCGTCAAACTCATTTGATCTCCTTCGGATAGACGATTGAAGATCCTGGGAAGATTGCTTCATCATAGACAAAACATCCTTAATAGTTGCACAAACATCCAACAACATGACAGATCTGTCCAAGACTGCGTCTAAGCATTTTCCATCTACGGTAGATAGGAAATCCTCAACACATTCATACAAGTCCTTTAGACCAACCAAGTTGTTGGAGATGGATGAGGTGAGATCAGAAGATCTCAATTTGCACAATTGTGCCTCAACTGCAGCAGCGAGGGGGCTGGATCTGGTGGGCAAACTGATTGAACGAGCGTGGAAACTTTTCTTTGGGGAAGACATTTTCGCTTTAATTGAAGAGGAATGAGGTATTAGAAAGATATAAAAGTTAATGTAGATGTTTTGATGATGCTCATTGCTTCATCCAGTGCTCCTTTTATAGTCAGGCTAAAAGCTACAGCAGGGGACGTATTCATGTGGTTGAACTTCCTCTATGTTCGCCGTTGTCTCTGCATGGTTTCAAATATGGGCGACAAAAATGTGGCCCTTAATAATGAAGGTATCATGTCGATCTTAAGTTGTTACATAAATGCATTTTATTTTATAAACCAACTCCTATAGTATACAGATCAAGAGATGGTATAATGCATCAACGTGCATGAAAAGACCAATACCAATCAAGAAGAGATCCCTAATGAATTAGTACACGCTCGGTGGTATAGTGCTGTTAGTTAATGATCAATATATATTTTCTGACAATTGGAATCTCGATAGCCTTGGTTTCTCATTATATATATGTTCTGGTTGCTGATTATCTTCTCGATCTACTAATATGCTTACATTGTGTTACATTACCGGCGACATAGCAATATTTAAACAACCAACAAATATGAAGAACTCTTAGTTTCTACACGTTAGTAACCAGGAACTTGTGGCCTTATCACAACACTCAAGTAACGTTATATGTGCACACGTAGCTATTGGATTAGTTGAATGTTTGGTTATTGCATAAGTTGACATTTAAGAAAATAATTGAATGATGCATTAATTTTCAGGAACAATTAGAATCTTTACAGCCTTGAAATCAAAGTGAAGCGAACGTGTTATCTTAAATGATTTTCGTATCACTTTCTGATTAGCCTATACATATGTTCCCTTGTTTCTCAACAATTAGAATCTCCAAATTTGATCTGTCGATAAAGGTCAATAATGCTTCAGTAATAACTGAAACTGATATTCGCTGAATTTACCGAGTGATTCTGGAACATATAATTACTGAATGTAAAATTTGCACAAACAACACAGAAGGAGATGAAACAATAATGTGAATTTGAGACAAATATGTTTCTGAGTAAAGTGAATTCTTGTATTAATATACTTTGTTTTTGTTTTGTATACAGTATGTACAGTAAACATCCATGAGGCATTCCCTGATAAAAGGTCGAAAATACCAATGGGGGTTAATATATCTATGTATCTATTGGTTAAGAATGTTAAGAAGTGAAACTCGGTTCTTGATCAGACACCTAAAGACAGATTCCAATCCATCTTCAAGATCTTGAAGGATAATCTCAAGGGAAGCCAATGACTTCTGCACTTCTTTTGCTTCCATTACTTTGGATTTCAATGCGAAATCGACCTTGGTTACTTCATTGACAACTTGTTGGGTTGCAGTTTTGGTGGTCAACTTTGAGACTAGTGACCTTTGCTTTGGTGCGGATAGGAAAGACAAGACGGATTCAAAAACTGCGAAGGTAATTGCTTCAACTTCTGTGATGACATCATTGTTCTTGTTGGTGTTTTTCTTAATGTCAGAAAGGCATTTTTGGATGACTTTGCAATATTTCTTTCTAGAGCTCATGTATGCGTCGAATTCATTTGATTTTCTTCGGATAGATGATTGTAGATCTTGGGAGGATTGCTTCATTTGAGAGGAAACATCCTTGATAGTTCCACAGACATCCAACAACATGACAGATCTGTCCAAGACTGCGTCTAAGCATTTTCCATCTTGAGTAGAAAGGAAATCCTCAACACATTCATACAAGTCTTTAAGAGAAACCAAATTGTCGGAGATGGATGAGGTGAGATCTGAAGATCTCAATTTGCACAACTGCGCCTCAACTGCAGCAGTGATGGGGTTAGATCTAGTGGGCAAACTGATTGAACGAGCATGGAAAGTTTTGTTTGAGGAAGACATCTTCAAATTATTTAGAAGAAGAAGAAGAAGGTGTTAGATATATACAAGTTATTGTGATATTAAGTTTTGATGAAGGTTTAGTTCCTCTGGAGCTCCTTTTTTATATGGCCAACAAGGTACATGAGTTGGACATTCAAGTGGTGGAACTTCCGCTATCCTTGCCACTGTCTCTGCGTTGAGTTAAACCATTAATGAAAAACAGTGTGTCCCCTACCAATTGCATAATTTCGATATAAGTCACTGAATATATGAAAGAATAATAAACAATATATAAACAGATGTGTAATGCATATACATGCATGAATGGATTGCTACCTAAAAAGATCTGTAAGGATACACAAGCTTGGTTGTTTAACGCTGCTAGTTCATGATCGATATCTACGTTTTCCAACAGTTGGAATCTCGACAGCCTTAGGTTCTTAACCAACAAACATATGAACAGATGGTGTAAGATGTTTTTTTTTTAATATACGAGCAATGTGCGTGTAATTAATCATGTCTGCTTAGGGAACATGAAGAATCAAATGACTCCTTCTTTGTCTGTCTCTTGGGTGCCTGGGTTTGGTTATTATGCATAGCTTTGTTTCTATTCCCCAATGTCTGTTCCTGTTTTTGTTACGTAATGACATGTCCCTGTTAAGATAATAGTTAATAAGCTACACATCCAAGTTGCAACTACTGTCGGTTTTTTGAGATGTATTGGTGAGACGAGCTGTGATACCAACAATATCTGATACGAGAGGCAAGAAATGCCTAATGGAGATAAAACCAACAACCACATTCTACTTCATTGTTCTTTTGTTTATGAGGTGTGGACCTACTTTCTTTAGATACAAGGGAATGAGTACCGTAATGCCTTCACACCAGGGATGTGCCTTGATGGTTGGAGAAGACAGTGACCTAGTGCTATGCATAACTTTATATGGAATTGTCTTCGGCATTGCTATTTGGTGGGCAGTCTGGATAGAGAGGAATATGAGATTCTTCCATAGCGAAAGTCAAAATCAAGCTGATACAACTATTGCATTTAAATCTCTCTTATATTTGGTGGGTTATAGTTTAATGATTAGTAATTCTGGTGTATTTAGTATTTGTCTGCATGAGTTCTTCTTAGATTAAAAACTATTATTTTGCGTAACTTAACCAATGTTGGGTCTTGGGCTTCCCGATAGGTCAAGGCCTCTATCGGTGTGATAAAGATGAACGAGAGATCATTTGGTGTCTTCTGGTACTGGGATCAGTTTGTATGAAGTTTTAACAGGCGCCAGATGCAGGGAATATCACTAAAAAATGACTTAATTAATTAACTTTGAACCCCGAATATAGCCATGAAGAAAATAATAATTTGATACGACAATTTAAACGCATCAGCCATCTTTCAGTGCATTGTTATGGAGACCAATATTAAGCAACTATATCAAGTATGAGAATGAATTCCAATTTCTTGGGTGGTATTATAAGTCTGGTGAAACCTCCTACTCTTGTTCATCCAGTCATATCTTATCTTCTTCAATGAGCAAGTTTTAAAGAGCTCTATTATGATAGACGAAAAAACCTCTAAAAATAGAAACTGGTCACAAAATTTAGCAAAATATAAAACACAAAAGTTTGCAATGATAGTGGAAGTAATAGACTGAAAGTAACTTCCCTAAACACACCAAATTGAGAACATTAAGAACAAAATATCATCCAGATAGGGTTCATATTTAAGTTCTAGAATACATAAATAGGAAGAGACCAATGGGTTTCTCACTAAACCTTACCCTGACTTCATTCTTTTTCTTTTTCAAAATTGGAAGAGCAAATATTTCTTTTGGTGTCTATCCAAGAGGGCTGGCGGAAGTACTGTTGGCATTGGCTTTAGCACAAACCGCTCAAACATCCTATCTTCATTACATACATGTTTGTTATCCACGCAGAGTTCTTCCAAACTTCTGGTTTGGATATTAAACCCCCACACCTGGTGCATGTAACCGAGCAAGACAACATTACAATCTACTGGACTGAAGCCAAGAACTTGGATTCTTGCAACATCACTTATCCAAAAAAGCATTTTTGCTAAGATACCGGCATCTACTGAAATCTCTTTGTGCAATATTTTCCAGTTTACCGCATCGAGCAACCAAACACTCACGGTCATTTCTAATCCTGCAGTTCTAGTTCTAGCGTAACACACCTTGCCTTCTGATTCCCCTAGAATGCTGTCAAAGCCAGTCTCATCATCATCAACCTCCTCCAAATCTGGCAAATTAATCAAACTACATTTATGTCCGTCATTTTTATTTTTCTGATTGAGATTGTAAACTAACATTCTATCTGACCCTTCAATCCAAAACAAAACACCAAGGATAACAACAACACTAGAATTCGACCAGTTCCACACAACATTATCATCACAAGAAACTTGAAATGTTTCCCATTCACCCAGATCAGAACAAAATATCTCAACAATGAAATTCTTCGAGGGCACCTTAAACCGTGGGATAAGTACAACCTTGAAACAACTTGCGAATGATGATGAATACTCGCAAAATATACCACTAACATGAAATGACATAGCCGAGGGTGGTGAAGGAAGTGAGACCCGTTTCTGGGTTAGTGGATTACAAACAAGATAAGAGACTTTCTCCTTTCGAGGATAGAAATTAACCTTACAAAGTACCAAACCATTACTAGAACCTAAGAGGGGTAACTTAGCTCCTTGCGATGGTTTCTGATTCAATAGAAACTTGCAAGAGAACAAATGTTCATACCTTAACTCTGAATGGAAATCAGGGTATGCCATCTCAGATTTCAAATGTTCATCAGAAATGTAACAAAGATATGTGTGATAGTGTATCCATGGAATAGATTTGTTATTGACATAAAACCATTTGACAATGAAATTAGGGTGTGAAAGGTTAGATAACCAAACCTTAGATAAACATTTAAACTTATAGATTGAATTCAGAGGAAGAAAAGTAAAGATCTCCATCAAGAGATCATCTGTTAATGAAGCCATCCAGCAATTACGATCCTGAAATCCTCTAGATTTCACCGATAACTCGTGAGAAACCTCAAAAAATCCCCAAATATCTTCCTACCGTTATTCCACGGAGGAGTCTGAAAAGGAGGATTTTTTTAATTTTTTAACATTGATCTGAAAATGAGGATTGATTGGGCTAACTTATAACATTGGATTGATTGGGCTAACTTATAACATTCTTCTAAAATAATAAATTCGATCCTTTTATAGTTTTTCTTATTTCCTTTTTTTTTTTTCTCTCGAAAGGCGCCAATACAGGCTTATATTAATCATGTAAAATCATCAGATACATCATTGGTTGGTAAGAAATTGGAAGGGAGTCTAGCAACAAGCTGAGCCCCAACCGCTTTCTGGATGACAACACCTAACCTATGGAAAAGAAAATCTCCAACTTTGACATTTGCATCATTACTAGCCATGTAATTACAAAGCCTCTTTAGGAATGTGATAGTATCATCACCAAGCTCACCCAAGGTAGTGAAGGCGAGGACCCTTAAACCTAAACCATGCTCCGTGCATTTCTCAAGATATTTAACACGTTTGCGATCAATAGCATTAGCAATGGCTTGTCAGGGGGTAAAAGAATGTACTCCATCACCTGTGAAGGGAGAGACACCTGTCACATCCATGCACACATTACGTCCATCAATCCAGTTATAAACTAGAATGTCCGCCGGTCTTAATTCCAAGCCGTTATCAGAAAGGAGACCCAAATTGACTTCCTTTCTAGCCTGGACACCTGCACGGTAACACATGTCAGCGATTATGTCACGAACCAAATCATGACGAAACTTAAGCCCAACTTCTTTGGCACAATGTAAAGCGTGATCTCCAAAAATATCCATGTCTCTGCCACAACAAGGACAAGTACTCCCCTCCTCAAAAATCGGTATACCCAGTCTGTAACACATCACTGCGCTGAATTGTCTAGGACTTATCTTCTGATCAAGACCTTCAATTGGAACCGCTAACAAGTAGTCTTGTGCATGTTTATTCTTATTGCATTGCCACAAAGCAGCGTCACGTGCAGACAAATTAAAGATAAGGGGTAACTATTTCGTCACAGCATTAAAATATCTAACTGCCAGAGAATAAATATTATTACCACAAAGCAGCGTAACTCTTTCCTTTTTTTTTTTAAATATTATTACATGAAACTAGTTGGAAGCCTAACAAGCTAGGCTCCAACGACATACTACTTCATTAATTGAAAAGTTTTTGTGCTAGCCTACCAATGAGCCTCATGGGTAACCTTGCCAAGGGGAGCCGAAGCGGGAGGGGGGGCGAGATTGTGTCACAAGGGGGGGAAACTAACACTACCTTCCATGTTAATTCCTGCAAACTAACACTACCTTCCATGTTAATTCCTGCAATATTACGCCATTGAGGACTTGAACCTGGGACCTCCTGGAACGCATGAAATTTCGGGGAACGGGGATGACCAGCTGAGCTAGGGCCTGTTAATTTCCTTTTTTTTTTTTATTATTTCCTAATTTATTGAGACATCCTCGTGAATCATAAACATATCTCGAACTCGCATTGTATCCTTGTTAAGCGTCCGCGTCGGTGTTTCCTTATGAGGTCTATATAGAGGTGTAAAGTGGGGTCCGGCAAGACGAAAGACGCCCCATCACAAAGACGCTAAAATTTGAGCACATTCAGCCCAAAGACGTGATTTAGCCAAAGACGGCACAAAGACGTTAGTTAAATGGGACGTCTTTGGGTTTGAATAATTGGCACAAGAGCACAAAGACATCACGCTAAGACGGATAAGCACGCAGCACAGCCTAACACAAAGACGTTAAGAAAGAACGTCATAATATGTACAAGTACACCATATAACAAGGCATACTACATCACATTTTTTGTATATTTCACAAAAGAGTCACTATTCTAGCTAGTTTTTAACATTTTATACTGACTTATTTATAACAACACATATAATATCTTAATATTTGGAAAATATATTTCAATATCGTTGTTATAATATCGTCATCTATATTTAACTAAAACATTAATTTACATGACGATAATCCAATTTTATATTTGATGGACTATTTATTTTTATTGAATAAACTTGTTAATTTTACTTGAAATAATATCAAATGGTATGTTGTCTAATTAAATTCTTGTGATAATGTCCGACTTAATGTATACATTAAGTGATTTCAAATTGTTTATACCACGTGTGCTAGCACGGCACAGCACGGCACGTTTATTCGTGTGCTGTGCCCGTGGTAATGTTGTGCCTAGCTTTTGACTAGTAAAGCACAGCACGGCACAACACGTTTAAATCGTTGGCACAGCACGGCACATGGCACGTGAAGCACGCGACTTCGTGTGCCGGGTTGTGCCGGGACGGCACGTTTTACACCTCTAGGGCTATAAGACCCGGTCTAAAGGGAAACAGGTCCAGTGGCATGGAGCTATCTAATGGACGGCACATAGGCCCTTTCATATACCAATTTAAGTATGCGGTCCTGGACATTGGTGAATGAAGTGCAGAAGTACGCTCGAGCGGTGGCCGTTTTCCCCAAATCTGTAAGTTACATTAATCCAGAACCCTAATTTCGTTCTCCATGCAAATCATTGTTTCAGAATAGTGTTCTTAACCTTTTTATTTGCTCAGATTTTACATCACAAAATCACTGTTTTCTTCCGTCAGATCCTTTTTTTTTGTTCCTCCTCCATAGATCAGAACGATTCTTCTCTATCTTCTCCGTAAAGGTCTCCGGACTTATGTTGTGGAGGTCTTATTTACCAACCTAGAGGTCTTTTCCGAGGTTTCTTTCTTCAGAACCAATAGACAAAGTAATGGTCCGACATACAGGTTTTGAGAGACGAAGATGTCATGGAATAATAAAGTATTGTCAAGATATTCCAGACGTTGAAACCTCCCACTTATGCTATTACTATTAAGAACAAAATAATCAAGTAATTAGTTAACAAAACTTAACAGCATTCGGTATTAAAAAATCGGATTGATCCTTTTCAAAAACATCTCCATGTCAGCAATCTGCGTTCCATGGATTTTGAAGTCTCAATCAATCAATCCAAGTGTTTCTTATTTAAAAAAAGTTTCCAAAACCCGTTGTTGTTCATAACACTGAATAGATCTAGACAAACCAAAACCCACTTTTTTTATTTTCAGTTTCTCTCAAAAACTAGCACCGACATTACCGGTTTTTCTCTTCTTCTACGCTTTTTTTTTTTACTTTCTTTTCGTCATTGTTTCCTCCTCTTTCTGTTTATCAAGTGTTTCTGCTTTGGGTGTCTCAGAAATACCTCCCAACTCAAACACTTTGTTCCTGTGTCTCGGAACATTAGTTAATCTTTTCTTTTACTACTCTTTTTTTGTATTCATCTGGTGGGTAGATGGTGATCGTTTTGTGTTATGACCAATGGCTCTTCCAAGCACAATCAATAGAGAATTAAAATAGAAATGAAAACAAATGTAAAACAGGCACACACACAACACAAGGATTTATAGTGGTTCGATCAAGTTGATCTACATCCACTTTGGAAGACGACGATAACGTTGCACTATGATTTTGAACAAGAGTATGATTTAAAACCCTCTCTTAAGAACAAGCCTACACTTCCTGCCTTACACTCACTCTAGAACACTTAGTGTTTCTCTCTTCTTCTCACTGATATTGGGATGCTTACAATGAAACTATCATATGCCTTATATAGCATAAGAGAGAAGAGTATATGTCGACATACTCACCACACCGACAGCTCCACTATCCACCGAAAGTACTCCACTTGAGTGTTCCACCATCACCGAAAGGCTAGCTCCACTTGAGTGTTCCACCATCACCGAAAGGCTGCACTAGAAAGTGATTAGTTTTTCAAGTCATATTTTACAAATCTCCACCTTGACTTGAATACCATCACCACTCATCATCATCGTCTTCGCTCATCCCCTCAAGGGCTCTCAACACCTGCTGACACCAACCAAGTTCAAGCATTGCTTGAACTTGATACTTGGAACTGGCTTCGTCAACATGTCTGCAGGGTTGTCCGCTGTAAGAACCTTTAGCATCGCTATCCTACCTTCCTCAACTGCATCCTTGATAAAATGATACCTGACATCGATGTGCTTCATTCTCTCATGATACATCTAGCTTTTGGTCAAGTGAATGGCACTTTGACTGTCCTGAGAACAAAGTTGCATTCTCTTGCTTGAAACCCAAATCACCAACCAAACCCATCAAACATATACCTTCCTTCACTACTTCCGTGGCTGCCATGTACTCTGTCTCAGTTGTAGACAATGCAACTGTGCTTTGAAAAACCGACCTCCAACAGATAGTACTACCACACAATGTAAAAGTATAACCTGTCCATGACCTTCTTCTATCAAGATCACATGCATAATCAGAATCAACATAACCCACAACATTCGTCGAATCACCATAGTGTTTATCAAACACTAAACCAACATCTGTACTTCCCCTTAGATACTTCAAAATCCACATTACAGCTTGCCAATGAGCCTTCCCGGGACTTCCCATGTATCTACTTACCACACTCACAGCTTGTGCGATATCTGGCCTCGTACAAACCATAGCATACATGATGCTACCAATCGCGCTTGCGTATGGAACTCGAGACATATACTCGCCTCATCCTGCAGTTTGAGGTGATTGCTTTCTAGAAAGTTTAAAATGAGCTTCCAAAGGAGTACTTACTGGTTTTTCATCTTTCATACCAAACCGATCCAACACCTTATCGATGTAAGCCTTCTGGACAAATGCAACTTGCCTTCAGCTCGGTTTCTATGAATCTCCATGCCCAATATCTTCTTTGCTGCACCCAAATCCTTCATCTCAAACTCACTACTCAACTTCACCTTGATTCTCAGTATCTCTGACATGTCTTGGCAAGCAATCAACATATCATCAACATACAAGAGTAAATACACAAATGAACCATCTAGGAGTTTCTGTGATATACACAACTATCATACCATAGCCATTTGCCACCATAAACGTATCAAAACGTTTATACCACTGCCTTGGAGATTGCTTCAAACCATACAAAGATTTCTTCAACAAACATACATGGTCTTCTTTGCCAAGAACTTCAAACCCTTTGGTTGTTGCATATAAATACGCTCTTCCAAATCACCATGAAGGAAAGCTGTCTTAACATCTAGTTGTTCCAATTCTAGATCTTTCAAAGCAACTATAGCAAGCAATGTTCTAATAGAACTATGTTTAACAACATGAGAGAATACCTCATTGTAGTCAATGCCTTCTCTTTGCGTAAACCCCTTTGCAACAAGCCTTGCCTTGTACCTTGTTCTTTCACCATCTGAAGTACCTTGTTTCTTCTTGAAGACCCATTTGCTTCTAACAATCTTCTGCCCTTTTGGTCTTTCAACTATCTCCCAAGTGTCATTCTTGTCAAGAGACTCAATTTCTTCAATTGCAGATGCTCCCCATTATGCTTTGATTCTTCACCACCGATTGCTTCTTTGTTTGGATCATCCCTATCTATGCTCTCACCTAATGAAAATGCATATGCAACCAAATCAGCATGACTGTATCTCTGAGGTGGTCTGACTTGCCTCCTCTCTCTGTCTCTTGCAAGATTATACTGATGACCTTGTGCTTCTTCTTCCTGGGAAGGTTCTTGCACAATATCTTGATCATCATCATCATCAGAAACAACAGTAGCATTGCTTCCTTGAACTTGCACCTCAAGTTCCACCTTGTCACCAAGCTCCACCTTATCACTAACACCCTCTTCAGCTCTTCCATCTAGTTCTTCATTCTCTGGCTTCAAATTATGACCAATGGCTCTTCCAAGCACAATCAATAGAGAATTGAAATAGAAATGAAAACAAATGTAAAACAGGAACACACATAACACAAGGATTTATAGTGGTTCGATCAAGATGATCTACATCCACTTTGGAAGACGACGATAACGTTGCACTATGATTTTGAACAAAATTACAAGAGTATGATTTAAAACCCTCTCTTAAGAACAAGACTACACTTTCTGCCTTACACTCACTCTAGAACACTTAGTGTTTCTCTCTTCTTCTCACTGATATTGGGATGCTTACAATGAAACTATCATATGCCTTATATAGCATAAGAGAGAGGAGTATATGTCGACATACTCACCACACCGACAACTCCACTATCCACCTAAAGTACTCCACTTGAGTGTTCCACCATCACCAAAAAAGGCTAGCTCCACTTGAGTGTTCCACCATCACCGAAAGGCTGCACTAGAAAGTGATTAGTTTATTCAAGGCATATTTTACATTTTGCAATACAAATAAAGAGTAGTAAAGAAAAGATTTTTCTAATGTTTCCAAGAAACAAGGAAAACATATTTGAGGTGGGTGGTGCTGTTGCAAATCCCAAACAAACAACAGTTCATAAACAAGAAGGAGGAGAAAACGATGGCTAAAAGAAAGAAATAAGCAAGACGAAGAAAGGGATGAGAACAAAACTGCTAATGTCGGTGCTAGTTTTTAAGAGAAATATAAAGTAAAAGAAGAAGAGGGTTTTGGTTATTCCGGATTTATTTGAGGTTATGAAATAATAACAAACGATTAAGGCACCGTGGGTTTTGTAAACTTTTTTAAATGAGAGAACACTTGGATTTATTTAGGGTTATGAAATAATAACAAACGATTAAGGCACCTTCGGTTTTGTAAACTTTTTTAAATGAGAGAACACTTGGATTGATTGAGCCTTCAAATGTCAAACCATTTGAAAAAGAAAAAAGCTGAATGTTGAGATGGAGATGTTTTTGGAAATGATAAATTTCGTTAGTGAATATTGGATGATGGTATTAGAGGAGTTGAAGTCAGCGAAAGTCTTTTTTGTGGTGAGTTAAATCGGTTATGGCCCGATTCGTGGAGCATATATTTTGGATGATAAATGGGATTGTAATTTCGTTATGTGATGGGATAATAGTTTTTTATCTTTGATGTCTTGTGCAAACCAACTAGATGATTTCTAAATCAATAAAGACGTTATTTTTTCTAATATAATAAAGACACATTTGAGCAATAAAATATTTGCAATTTATCTTTCATGTATTTGAATGTACGCGTTTTAACCATTTTAGCTAAATCTTTGGTATTTTTAAAGTTTTAATTTTTTTTTCAGATTTTATCGACAAACACGCCGAGAAAAAAAAATCGTCAGAAAGAATTTTCTTAATATTTTTTAAAATTTAAGTAATTAATATTTTTTTGATTTAACTGAAAAAAGATTTAACTGAGAAACTCACTAAGACAACCAAGATTTTAGCGAAATGCAACCAAGATCTCACTGAGACAAGCTTAAGATATGGAAATTTAGTTATAAAAATCAAACACAACCCTAAAAAGCTTGATTCGTTTTTTACTTGTTCTTTCTAATTGGTATTATTTTTTTAAGGAGCGAGTTATAACCCCAGGCCTATCACTGTCGGTGAAAAATAGGCCCAACAAAACAAATAAGTTAAATAAACCCCAAAATACTAGAACTATCCAAAATAACCCTTCATTTTTCAATAAAAAAATAAAACGGACAAAGCCTCGATCTCATCGTTTCACTTTTTCTTCTTTTCTCTTTGCTTCACGCTTTCAGAAAAACAAATCAAAAAATCTTTGAAATCAAATCACTTGATCTGTGAAATTAAGTGATAAACAAGTGAAACCAAATCAAAATTGACACAAATAATGACCTAAAATCAAAAGAGTGGAAGCCAAATCAGAAAAACTAGTAAAAATGGTGAAGAAGAAAGAAGACCATGAGAAGAAGAAAGATGAATTTCTACATAAAGCGATCAAAAATACTCCAAAAGGTAAATTAAATCTTTTGTTTCATGTTCTTCTTAATTTATTAAACGTTTGAATTGAAATGGATCCAAGTTTTATCTGTTTCAGTTGATACTTTTTGTATTTATTCTTCGTAAACTAGATTAGAATGGGTTTGTAATTTCTTGAATTCTCCCCTTTGTCGAATTCTACCAGTTTGGTTTCATCATAATTTTATCTGTTTGGATCGGCGTTTTATCTACTTGGTTTCATCATAATTTTATTTGTTGTTCGTTAACTGATCACTAATGATGAATTGCTCAGTAAACTGATCACTTGTGTTGATCTAATTTTGACTGAAACCAATGTTGGTTCCATTGTTTTAAATTTGGCTTCAAATTTTGGTTACACCAAACACTGTTGGTGTGTTGATTTATTATGGTTGCTGTGATGGAACCAATGTTGGTTCCATCATTCTTCCCTTGTCAAAAACGGTTCCACCAATACTGGTGTCTTGGTTAATTATGGTCATATTTGATGAAACCATTGTTGGTTGAAGTTTTTTCAATTTTGTGTAATTTTGGTTACATCAAACTCTGTTGGTGTGTTGATTTATTCCGATTGTTTTGATGAAACCGTTGTTGGTACCATCATTTTTCCCTTGTCAAAATTGGTTCCACCTTGGTGTGTAGGTTAATTATGGTCAGATTTGATGAAACCAAAAATGGTTTCATCATTCTTGCCCTGTTTGGTTCCACCAGTATTGCTTCGTCAGTGTTAGTTTATTCAATTTTTGGCTGAAATCAATTTTATTTTGCAGGGAAAAAACGTGAAGATTCATTTATGTGTTCGTTAACACATTTGTGTGTGGAGACTCCTAAGATAAAGGATTTGATAAATAATAAAAAAGTGCATGAGAAGGCCCTTAGAGAATGCCCATTTTGGAATTTCTACATACCATTCTATGACGGTGTAATGAAGCTAGGGGAATTGAAGAAAAAAATGGCAGCCGTGAAGATGGTCTTAGGAACATTTGACAAGCAAAGTCCACGTTTAGCACAAGATTGTTTCAAGATAAAAAGAATGAAGAATCTGACATTGCAAACCATTCCCGAGCACTTTTCTGTAATTTTTGGTCTACAAATGATGGAGCACGTAACTCTACATAGAGATAAGAATTTGAGCAAACAGGTGAACTCATTCGTGAATGAGTACTTTGGTGGAAATAAGAAGATGAATAAAATCTACAATTCTAGATGCTTTGAAGCTAGCTGCAGCGGATGAAGCAAAACCGGATGACTTTGTAAAGTTATTTGTTATATATCTTCTCGTTTCAATATTCGTTCCAAACAAAGGAGGGCAGAATCTTACATCGAAGTACTTGTACTATGTGTTTGAGATGAATAAGGTATCATGGCCATACATTTTACATGAGTATCTAATGGATTCAATGAGCACAGCAAAAAACTTTGAAAGTGTGACAGGTTGCGTCCTTTACCCAGTGGTAGGTAAATTTTAACTCTAATTGAAGTCTCTCTAAGTCTCAGTAGGGTAACGTGTTATTTTATATTGTCAATACACACAGTGTACTTCTTAGTACTTCATCAAGATGTTTCATTTTGTTCTTCTTTCATTGTCAATATTGTTTCATTTTTTATTTCAATATTGGTTGGCAGAGATGTCACACATCACTGAAAAGAAAGATGGAGTATGAAACAGCTACCCAAGGTTCGCTAGATGGAACCTTGATGCATTATTCCATGCAATCATGGATAAGTTCAAGGATAATCTCAAGAAATTTGATTCAGACATATTCTCAAAGCTAAATGTAAAAGTATAGATAATATTTATAAAATTTGCACTTGTTTGATTGAGAAATTGTTGAATCTATGTTTAGTTTTTATTGTCTTTATCCAAAAAGTTGCAAATGAAACCAAAACTGGTGATTATGTTGCTAATTTTTTGATGAAACTAATTTTTCTTTTTGGGTTCTGCAAATGAATATGGGTCACCGCAGTGGATCATTCTTGGATCCATACAGTGACCAAGAAAAGCGTTTGGTTTAGCGGTTGCAAGGAAAGGATATAGTTGTTGAGGAGGATGAACAGCCGGTCAGTGATGGAAATAAAGAGCATATGGAAAGTGCAGAGAATGTTGGTGTTGCTGGCAATGAAGAAAACTCTTACGAGGTCAAATACAGGTTTGCAAGAATGTTAATTGCAAAGCTTACAACAACTAGCAACAATGAACTCTCTGCAGAAGATAAAGCGTTATTGGCAAAATATGACGCTGAGGATGAACTCTTCGAACTAGATAAAGCAGTATTGGCGAAATATGACGCTGAGGAAGAGATACAACCTCCATTAAAGACTTACTCCAGGAAGAAACGTAAGATAGATCAAGTAGGATTACTTCAAAAAGAATATGTTCCGTCGGAACCAGAAAAGGTTTCAAATTCTGAGGTGATATGTTAGATTTGATCTTAAACATAAATGTTTATTTTAAACAGAAATGTTTATTTAAGATTTTATATGATTTGATTATTAAATATAAATGTTACGTTTTATATTTTTTTTATGTTAAAATGTTACATTTTGTATCTTAAACGTTATATTGCAGGTGGTTAACAAGAAATCTGCAGCGGAGGAGGCCGAAAGGATAGATATAGCTGGTAATCCAGGTTTAAGTAGTCATGTCCATATAGTAAAAGAATTTGTGTTTAAAATAAAATGCAAGAGCCGATTTAATGTGCAATGATATTTGTTTTTGTTTTTGTCTATAATAGAACTGGAGATGGATTTACTGAATGAAGGAACACAACGACAGTGTGAAGATGTTGTGTTGGAACAAGAAAGGCGTCAACCTTGTGAAGCAACGATTCAAGGTTTCGTAGATTTTTTGATGGAACCAGAAGAGGTTTCACTAGGTTTCGTAGATATTTTGTTGGAACCGGAAAAGGTTTCACTGACTGGAGATACAGAAAAAGAACAAAATTCTGAAAATGTGGGTGCTGGAAATGAAGGCATCTTTGTAGATCAAAAAGAAGAAGCACAACCTGAGTTAAGCCCAAATACGATTGAAGAGATAGAGGTAGCGGAGAAAGTTGAATCCAGAATATATGCTAACCAGCCTTGCTCTTCTAAGACACCAAACGAGACTTCCCAACAAGTATTTGGTGACCATCCTTGTTCTTCTATGACAACAAAAGAGACTGCGGAACAAGAAAGGCTTCAACCTTGTGAAGCAACGATTCAAGGTTTTCGTAGATATTTTGTTGGAACAGGAAAAGGTTTCGCTGACTGGAGATACAGAACAAGAACAAAATTATGACAATGTGGATGTTGGAAATGAAGGAAGCTCTGTAGATCAAAAAGAAGAAACACAACCTGAGTTAAGCCCAAATACGATTGAAGAGATAGAGGTAGCGGAGAAAGTTGAATCCAGAATATATGCTAACCAGCCTTGCTCTTCTAAGACACCAAACAAGACTGCCCAACAAGTATTTGGTGACCAGCATTGTTCTTCTACGACAGCAAAAGAGACTGCCGAACAAGTATTTGAATGGTTTGGTCAGTTAACAATTGATGATGAAAATTTGATTAGGAAAATTGAGTCTGAATATGAAAAGAAAGGAAGTTGTTCAAAGCCAGCGGCCAAAAGGGATTACTACTACTCAGTTGCAAGCATCGCGAGAGATGTGGCTATCTTAGAAGTTGATGGGCCTAGTTTCGATCTTGGACCGACACAGCAGGATAACATCGACGAAAAGGATGATCAGATTCGTGACTTCACTCCCGAAGAACGACTAAGTAACATGATAACAAGAATGGAGAACGAGAGAAGGAAGATTGTGGTTCCTATAAGGATGATGGATTATGTTCCGTTTGGGGAGACTAAACCTAAACCAAAAATACTTAAAAAGGTGTGTGTAAAGACAAAGAATACTACACCAAAAAAGGCAACAACCTTGAAGGTGAAACTGAAACCAGTTGATAGATTAAAGATTATCAAGATTATCAATGAAGATCAGAAACCCATTGTGTGCAGATACTTCAAAGAAAATTTTGAAAGGTAAGTTACAAAAATGCCGAAACCAAAAATATTTCTAGCATCTATTTGTCTTTCTTCTTAATTGATTGCTTATAAGTTCTTCAACGCTTTAACAGTGATAAATCATGGGAATGCGAAAGATTTGGGTTGCACATATCTGGGAGGATGCTGAATGACCTGGTAAGAAAGGGTAACATCTCGCAGTATGTCATTGAATTCTACATGATGAAATTGCATAAACACATAGAGAATGGCGAATTGAAAGCAGATGGCACTCTTAAGTACAATAGAGCAGTGTTTCTAAGAACTTATGCTTGTGTAAGTAATTCTAAAGCATCTCACTCTATCATTTTCCAAAATTTCTAAAGCATCTCACTCTATCATTTTCCGTCAGTTAAGACATTATACGCACAAAAAATCTGATTATGTTAAATAAAATTTTATATTATTTCAGGTATTGCACGTAATGGGGAGAAATTGTGCCGGTGCAATTGAAAGGTTCATTGAAAAAATGGATTATGGTGTACGATTTATTATCATTCCATTGATGACAAAACTTGATGAAGACATGTACCAATGGACATTGTTAACTTTTGACACTGAGACCGGAGAGTTTTATCACTACAACTCGATGAAATCAACTGAAGAAAAGTGCAGACGCACTGCCTTAAGCATGAAAAGGAGAGTCGTATCAGCATTTAGGGATCACGTTGCAGAGCTTGAGGAGCATGTTAGTCAAGATAAAGTTTATGAAATGCATACACCTTCATGTTGTGAGAAAAAGGGGTAAGTTAAAGTCAATTATGTTGATTATTGCTGAAATCAACAATGTTTGTAATTTCGTACCAGCAATGTTGTTCTGCAAATGCTAACCATTGAGAAAATTTGTTTGGTATTTTCAGGTTAGATTGTGGCCTTCATGTTTGCTATTACATGAAGAGCCTCTTAAAGGGAAACATGAAGTCTCATGAGGAGAATATTTTAGAAAAGGTGGAAAGCATGAGAGCAAAGTTGTGCTACAAGATCCTGGTGGACAAAACACTAAAAGAGATTTAAAACGAAGAGATCAAAAATTTTAAACTTGAATGTTTATCATAGTTCATAGTTTATAGTTTATCATGGTGTATGAATGGTTTCAATTATACTTACTCTCAAAATTTTAATGTTCAAGTGAAACCATATTGGCGCAGAATGTTATGAAAATCTGTTTAATATTGGTGAAGGATGTTATGCAAGTCTGTTTTTTGATGAAACTAAAAAGGGTTCCAGCATATTTTGGTTCCACTATAGCAGTAAAATGATGAAACCAAATAGGGTTCCACCATATTGAAGGTGAAACCAAAAATGAAAAGGGTCGTATAACGGCTTGGTTTATAGGCCAATTTTTTATATTTTGTGGCCTATAAACATGTTTGTTTACCAAAGGGAAGAAGTCCAATTACATCGAGGTATTAAACTATAACAGAGAACACTCCAAGGATATCCTAAACAAGTCATGGCAATAATTCATAACACATCAAAGTTAAAAGGAAAAAATCCAAGCCAATTCCAACATACTTGGAGAACTCAACAATGCACAGTTACAAATCAACAATGCACAGTTCCAAAAGAAGTGATCTATTTTGGTACAAAATAAGAGTAGAAATGATGAAACCAAAAAAGGTTTCAACATATTGCAGGTGAAACATAAAACTAAGAATTAATCTAAATGAAACACCAGCAGGAAACAAACATGTTTAATTGCAAGAAAATGTAGACAAGAAGATAAATGAACAATGATAGTAAAAAAAAACACAAAGAAGTGAATTCTCTGTTCTAAAAATATAGACTAAAGCATATTGTAGTCTAAAAATATAGTGAATTCTCTGTTCTAAAAATATAGACTAAAGCATATTGTAGTCTAACTAAAGCTAATACTCAAAGTTGACAAAAAGTAAATCAGTCTATTAGAATAGAAGAAGTCGGATTATGAACTAAATTTAAAGTGAATCAGTCTCAAAAGATTTCACGTATTCTTCGTAGGGCATGTCCTTCGATTATGAGTAGTCAATTCATTGCATCCACCGCAAGTTCTCATCTTCTTTTTTGGAATTGAACCTGTATTGGGAATCCTTTTCTTCTTACTTGGACGACCTGACTGTGGAAAAACCTTAGGTCCATGAACAACAGAATTGGGTGAAATTGTCGCAGGATTTTCAACCGTGGGAACTGGATGAATTGGTCTTGAATACGACTCTCGAAAGGCATTAGTGGTGAAGTAGTATTCAATATAGTTATAAGGATCTTCTCCACTCTTCATCATACACCTAACGGCATGGGCACAAGGGAATCCATTGATTCTCCAGCGGTTGCAAGAACATGTATTTTCTTTCAAATTAACCATTTGTGTTAATGATGAATGAACCTCATACACAAATTCAGACGACTTGGTAACATTGTAATCACGGCCATGCATCTTATTGTTGTAGAGTTCAGTTTCCATTAGTGGACATAAAACACCTCGCCAATTGAACGATGTAACAGATTCTTCACGACGAATGCACATCATTTCCATAAGCTTCAGCCGTATTTTATCAACCATGACAGCAATAGGCATCTCCCTCTCTTCCTTAACCCAACCATTCAAACATTCAGCAACATTTGAACACAGCTCCCCATATCGACAACCAGGAAAAAAGAAACTAACCCATTTATCAAGTGGAGCTCTACTAAGATAATCTTGTAGTTTCTGATTGTTAACCAGCATCAACTTATCCCAACTCTCCTTAAAATCTACATGTGTATTTGTGTATGCACATTTTTCAAACAACTTCAACACATAACTGTTGTATGTCTTGGTGGACTTAGGAAAGCATGCATTAACATTGTTTGACATATGCCAGAAACAGAACCCATGATGTGCACCTGTAAAAACAATAGGGATTTGGCTGACTAAACCACTACCTCGATCACTCACAAATGTTAGTTGTCGGTGAGGAGAAACGACTTCCTTGAGATGGTCCATAAACCATTTCCAGTTCGCATCAGTCTCAGATGAAACCACGCCATAAGCTAAAGGATAAATTCCTGCAAAAATAAAATCAAACAAAACAGGAAAAAAATGAAAAAACAACACAGAAAAATATGATGAAACCAACAAAAAATGATGAAACCATAAGTATTAGCAAAATGTTGAAAAAAAACCACAGAAAAAAGGTTGAGAACAATACCATTATTCCCGTTTAACCATGTTGCTGCCATCAAGTGACCGAGATACTTACTCTTCAGATGTGCTGCATCCATGAATAGTAAGGGCCGGCAGTGATTAAATCCACGGATACATGCTCCGAAGGCAATAAACAATCTAACAAAATTTTGAGTCCCGTCAGTTTCCAAAACAATACGAGAACCAGGATTGGTTTCACATAACTGCTTTGTATACCATGTCAAGTAAGCAAATGATTTCTCATCCTCTCCCCATGCCATACTCAATGCATGTCTATTGCCTGCATAAGCATAATAACGACTTATGTCAAAGCCATATTCTCTTGTAAATTGTTCAACAATATCCTTTGTCTTCTTCTTTGGATTCTGTTTGATTTCATCCTTGATCAAGGAACTTATTAACTTCTTTGATACATGTGGTAAGTTAATAAATCCACCGTCACAAGTATGTTGATTGTTTAACTCCTTGATAATAAAAGGGCTTCCTTCAACACCATCACAAGCATACAAGTGACATTTACACTTGTCCTCAACCTTCTTAGCACAACAAGCAGCGATACGTAACTTCTCATTTCTTGTAATCTTATATGCAAAGCCTGATGCAGCATGGTACTTCATTAAGTCATCACGCACTTGGTTGACACCCCCTGGAAACAACTGTTCAACACTCTAAAAAAAACCTAGCCAGCGAGCAGATTTCAACGGTTCTTTGACTACTTTAGGGTCATCATAATCAGTGGCACTGGTAACTAGTGGCTGATTAAATGGTACAACTTCTGACCTATGGCATGAAGAACTTGAACTCTCACCTCTGTGGCCTGATGAACTTGAACACTCAGATCTATGGTGTACATATAAATCTAGTGTTGGCAATTTATTATACAGAGAAAAAACAGCCGCTGATTGGAGATCATAATCATACTGAAGAACCTTTTGCTGCTCACCACCAGATTTGCATCTGATATCAATAGAGAATGGTGATAATTGAACCCAGTTTAAACAGATGTTATCCTTTAAATCCATAAGAGTTGATCGCAAACCAATACGAAAGGACAATGAAGCTTCATTGTGACATACAACTGCAATAACAGAGTCCATATCTACAAAGCAAAGTATGGAACCAAAAAAGGTTTCACTCAATTTAAACGTGGAAACAAAAAAATCATATTAATGTCGACTCAATTCAATATGAAGAACAACAGCAACAAAATAATCACACAGGATCAAATGATTTCAATACGAACATCAAAGAAAAAGTGTAACATTATTGTAGCTTCTCTAATGAAATCAACTAGAAAATTCAAAAAGAAAAAAAATAAAATTAAAATTACGTTTTCGAAATTCTACTACTTCGAGGATGATCGATTTAACATGACAATGAATAATTGTTCTCTTATTTTCTTCAAATTAATATGAAAAGATGACGAGAACGGAAAATAGAATCTCTTTAATTTCCTCAACAATACAAATAAACCTCGATCTAAGATTGAATTCCACGATATCCTCTGTAATTCAACTAAACTGAAGCGAACAAGAACTATGAAATCGTTTCTGAGATGATAAAATATGAAATCGAATCGTAGAAAGAGATAAGAATGGTTTGTGAATTGAAAAAATCGATGAAATTATTGTGAATCTGATATATAGGAACCCTAAAATCTAAATACCGGAAGATTCCGGTGAAGAATATCTCGAATCTTCTCTGTAAATCCGATCTCCATATGATTTCCGAAACTTTCCGCCAAAATTTCCATTATAAGATCGTGTAGATACATGGTCAGGGTAAATTTGGAAAAAGGAAAATCAGTTAAAAAGTAAATTTAATTATTTTGAATTTAAATGGGGTTTTTGTTTCATTTTCATTGGATATGGTTTTTATTTGGCCCAAATAAAATGGATGGTGTGTTTGTAACTCAAAGAGTATGACCCTGGTTTTTTAGAGGTTAATATGTTATTTTTTTATATCTATATAAGCTTAAGTGTGCTAAATGCTTGGAATATATTATTAGTATAAAATTTTAAAAATTTGACTCCAAGACTTCACCAAAAATTTCCCCGAGATAAAGTTGTCTCGGTGTCTTAGTCCATCCCGAGATCTCACCAATGTCAGGCTGATTCATGGCGGAAACGAGTCAATTAATTTAGGCCAGACCAAATTTAACTAATAAACTCACGGGGACAGCCAAGATTCCACCAAGATGCAATCGAGATCTTTCTAATACAAGCTTAAGATATAAAAATTAGTAATAAATATCAAACCCAACACTAAAAAGCTTGATTTTTTTTCACTTTTTCCTAAAAATTAATATCATTTCTTTACATTTGTATAAGTTTAACATATGCAAAGTATGAAAAATGCCTGCATATATATTTTGTTTAAAGTTTGAAAATAAGACTCCAAAATTTCATCGAGAATCTCCCCGAAATAAAGTCATTTCGGTGTCTTGGTCACGCCCGAGATAATATTGAGACCCCATAGTGCATCAATTTATGTTGCAACTGTAACAATAAAATACTCAAAGAAAAATATTAGAAATAAATTTATGGAAAACTTAAATAAACACTCAATGGACACAGCAAACAGGGGACAAAGCCACGAGTTCAACGCGCTGTCCTTAACACGATAGTTGACCGGTATGCCTCAAGAATGAGTGATGCCTATACCCTGTGGTCAAGTCGTATCCAGGATAAAACTTCCCGTTTCAATCACTGTTAGCACTACAGTACTTGCCCACTCTTACGAACTCAACAACAATGGCACGTAATGAAATTAAAAACCACACAGAGGGAGAGAGACGAAAAGAAGAGGATAGTAGCTCTTCTGGACACAAATTGAAAATGAAGAATTCGAGTCTCTTTTATAGGCAGAAATCAGATAGGTGCAGTAATGACAATTGATTCTATAATCAATTCCTTGCATGAAGCCATAAATTAAATATTAAAACGGAAATAAAACAACCAATTTAATTTATTTTTGAAATCAAATAAATTTTGAAACAAAAAGAAAATCTTAAACAATTAAACCGGTCATTACTGCATAAGTATTTTTGGTAAAAATATATTACGCCTGGTCAGACGCCCCCCCACATTTAAGACAAAATTTAATTTGATTTTCAAAACATTTTAGGAAATAATTCAAAATAAATTATGTCGAAAGGGTAAGTCTTGGTTGACTTGTCCACGGCAGAAGCACAAGCCCTAAGCCGAAACCTTGGTGACGACAAAAATATTTCTCCATAAAGGAATAGCTCTATAGTGAAACTCCTCTTTAGTTATACCCAATGTGGGACTAAAGGTTCTATTTCATTCACTCATAAGAAAATGAGCTAATGCTCTTAGAGACTTAAAGGTCCTAAGTTCCATTCCCACCAAGACTATAAAATCAAAATAATAAAACTCAGTTTCTCCAACAATCTATACTGGTCTCATTGAATAGGTAGCATAGACATACCTCTTTTGAGACCATGTTCGTGTCAGAAACGCTTCCGACATTTGGACACTCGCACCTCCAGTTGAGTAATGCTACAATGACCGGGGAACCCACCAGGAGAAATCCTGTGGCACTAATAAGGGTGGGACCCACAGGGTGGTGGTATTAAAAATTAACCGAGGAAGTCATATATGTTAAAAAATGCATAAATCCTCTGTAGAAAGATTGTATATTAGTGTAATGGTTATTCACAGTTTATTAGTAGTATAGTATAACTCTTGTAAAAGAATAGCGTTGGGACCAGCAAAATTTATAAATTTATGCCGATATTAAATCATAGATAAAATAACAATTACCAATTTATATAATAAATATATGACTTATTATCAACAATATTTGCGCACCAAATACTACAACAAAGATTTAACCTTTATGATCGATGCAGAGATTATATGATCTTTCAAGATGCAATATCGTCATCGATTCTATCGCAGTATTTTAGAGGTTTATGAACCACGAAAACCAAATTCCGAAAAGATTAATGTTTTAGACACGATAAACCTTGTCGTTTTAGCTTGGAAAATAGATGTTCGCTGAATGGATGACACTGCGTTAGAGAATTCAATTGAAATGTTAGATAATGAAAGGCACTATAAAAATGCAAAATTTAACCAAAAGATTATTTTATCGCAATGGAATGGACGTTTGAATGCATTTTGAACTACCCAAGAAAATATTATTTCGCATTTTTGACTGACGCGAAAATATTTGAAAGTATCATTAGAAACAAGGAAAGCGATGATGTAGAAGACAAATATGAAATTGTAGTTATAAAGCTACCTTCATATAAAGAAGCTATCGAAGATATGAATACATTGAATAGTTTTTGTTGCACCATCAAACGAAAATACAAAAAACTCATTTAATGTTAATAAAAATCAAATCAGAATTCTTTACCAAATTAACATAAATGTGAACTAATTTTATGTAAATTAGAAAATTATTAATTTATATATCGTAAGGGACCTATAGAAAGTGAATTTTTTTATTAATTTATAAATTTGAAAAATTATGAATTTAGTATGTTGTTCCTGACTTGGGACCATCAAAATTTATTAATTTATCGCAGATTAATTTATAAGGGTTCTATTGTATATATGCTTATTCTTTCACAAATTTTTTCGTCTCCTAATAGTTTATTAGTAATTTTAAGACGTCATTGCTCGTAATATGCATATATTTTAATAAGAAATATAGTTGATTTTGTAATGTGTCTACATCATAGTTGTTTGAGAAATTGTTAGCTCTTTGAAAACGCGTCGTGTCTATGTCCACTAGGAATGAGCAACGGATGGGTGGAGGCGGATTTGGTGCCACCCGCATCCAATCCACTAAAATGACGGATTTTGAAAATACACCAATAACAGAATGTCCGAGAATGTTAAGGAGGCTAACATAACTCTTTTCCTTCGGATCGGATGTCCAACAGTTAAGTGAGGTAAGTGATGTGTGCCATGTACCACCCGCATCCAACTCGTAAAAATGACCGATTTTAAAAATACACCCTCGTACAATCCACCAATTTGCGCAATAGATATCCACCTGCCAAATTCCAGGTCGGACCAGATAAAATCCACATGTATGAACATTTTGCTCACCCCTAAAATGTCCACGTCATCGCTTCGTAGAATGATGGGTATGAGACCCAGTTTACAAGGCAACAGGTCTGGTGGCGTCGAAGTGTGAAATGGACGGCCGATAAGCATATACCAAGTTGGTCCTGGTGAACTGTGAAGGGAAGAGTCTGCAGCAGATTAAGCTCGAGCGTCGGCCGTTTTCCCCAAATCTGTAAGTTACTAGAACCCTAATTTCTCAAATTAGTTCTTCAATTCCTAATTTCTTCAACAATGTTTCTTTTTCTATGCAAATCATTGTTTCAAAATAGGGTTCTTAATGGAGGTAGTTCAAAATCCTACATCACAAAACCCTTGTTTACTTCTTTCAAAACCACATCAAATCCAGATTCTGTTCTTACCTTATTTCAAAATTACGGGTTCACTAAATCAGACATCTCCAAAATCATCAGTAAAAGGCCATTACTTCTAATGTATAATCCTCACAAAATCCTTAAACCACAACTTGATTATTTCAATTCTAAAGACGTCTCTAGAGTTGAACTTGTCAATGTCTTATCGACTAACCCAGAAATTCTGACTAGGAGTTTAGAGAATAGTATCATTCCTTTATTCGATTTAATCAAAAACATTGTTAGTACTGACAGATCCGTGTTTGCGGTTTTCCGAGGCTCAAGGTATCATCCTGTAGAACGAATTGAGAATCTAATGCACAACATACAGGTTTTGAGAGATGAAGGTGTTCCTCAATCTAATATTGTCAAGTTTCTAATCAACCAACCGAATGCACTACTGTTAAGCACTGTTAGATTTCATGAGATTCTACAAGAGATTAAGGCTATGGGTTTTGATCCTTACAAAACTGCATTTCTTACTGCTATTGGGGTGTCTAAAGGGATGACTAAATCAACCTGGAAAACAAAGTTGAATGCTTACAGGAAATGGGGTTGGTCAGAAGAACAAATTCAATATGCATTTCTGTTGTATCCTATTTGTATGAGGCACTCTGAGAAGAAGATATCGGGGACTATGGATTTTCTTGTGAATCAAATGGGTATTAGTTCATTTCTTATCGCCAGATGCCCGGTGATTTTGAATTACAGCTTGGAGAAGAGGATTATACCTAGGTCTTCAGCTTACCAAATTTTAATCTCCAAGGGTCTAATTAAAGATCAAATTGCGTTATTTTCACTTTTAAAAGTGACTGATGAGTCTTTCTTGAAGTTTTTGTTCAAGTATGGGAAAGAAGCTCCTGAACTGTTTAGAGGTATTTCTTAATTTATTAATAGTGAGATGCTAATGCTGTAGATTATCTGAATTTTGTTTAGTTCCTCCTTCTGTTTAACATATTTGCCATACGTATTTGTTTTTCCATAAAATGAAATTTGTGTTTGTTCTGTTCCGGTAGCTTGCCTCTTATACATTGACTAGTAGAAGAACACATAGCTTATGTAGCAGTTTCATGCTCCCTAGCAACTCCAGTTTGGCTTGAAAATCTGTGTGGTTTGTTGTTTGTTTAAGAAAGTTATTACTGTATGTACATGTTGATCGATTTTTCAGAACCCAGTATGATAGATAGAGAACATGCTACACAAGGTAATTTCTGCCTAGCAGTTGCACCCTTCTTCTTCTTTTCCTTCTTCATTGTATTTTCTCTGCCCTCCTAGCACTACTTCTATATTCTAGCTAGGTTTGGAAACACCCCTATGTTTGTAATCTTCTATAAATAGGACTCCTAAATTCTCTTTCTAGGATTAGGAAACTACTTTTATAATAACTAGGAGACTGTTTCTCTTGTTTGTAACCTTGGGTACCTAAAAATGGATAACATGTAGATAGCAGTCAAGTTCTATATGTGTTGGAAATGGCAGGAAATAGGAATCTAACAGGTGCTTGTTTGAACACTTAAGTAATAAGTTTTCTCTGCTGGAAATCTCATTCACAAATTTTCCACTTAACTTATTCTAGTCAAATATTGGGGTCCCTGGGGAACTTGTCACCGCGTCCAGACCTCTCATCTGTCATGTGGAGCCTTCCTTTTCACAGAGTTGTGTGTATTGATTAGCCTAACCATGGAATCCATCTTATGAAAATGGATAGTCTCCACTTGGTTATTCTGCAAAATAAATCTAATAGTTTTCTTATTGCACGCTTATTTTTCTTGTATCACTCATCTGTTTATGTCCATATTATCATTCAAATCGATGACTTGGTCTCACAAAGCAATGAACTAATGTCTTATAATGTCAATTTTGGAAGCAGGCATCCCAGCGTCGTGCCTTAGAGGTCTCACAAAGCAATGAATCGATCCTTGCCAAGTAAATTGAACGGACCTAGTTGCTGTCTGTGGGTGCAGTTCCAAGCAAGCATATATATGTTAGACAATGAGTCAATGACATTCCATCTCTCACGTTAGGGACAAGTGAATAAGAGGGATCAGGTAATAACAATTATTCCAAGATCAAAAATGGAAAAGTGCAAGGGAAAATCAGTTGTACGCATGCATATTTCCATAGTACCAGAACCAGAAAAAACTTTACCAAGACTTTAAGTTCTTCTGCATATTAATTGTATTGAAGAAATCAAGAACCTCGAAGGTAAACAATGACTTCAATGTACTGATGAAATAAAAACCCCGAGGGCGAACAACAACGCCAACCATGCACCGCTGCTGTAAAAAACCTCTAAAGTGAAGAGCAGAAAAATGATTAGACATAATGACAAAGGTGACTGTTAACAAGCTCCTGAACTGTTAGAGGTATTTCTTTATTTATTAATAGTGAGATGCTAATGCTGTAGATTATCTGAATTTTGTTTAGTTCCTCCTTCTGTTTAACATATTTGCCATACGTATGTTTTTTTTCATAAAATGAAATTTGTGTTTGTTCTGTTACGGTAGCTTGTCTCTAATACATTTACTAGAAGAAGAACACATAGCTTATGTAGCAGTTTCATGCTCCCTAGCAACTCCAGTTTGGCTTGGAAATCTGCGTGGTTTGTTGTTTGGTTAAGAAAATTATTACTGTATGTACATGTTGATCGATTTTTCAGACCCCAGTATGATAGATAGAGAACAGGCTACACAAGGTAATTTCTGCCCTAGGAGTTGCACCCTTCTTCTTCTTTTTCTTCTTCATTGTATTTTCTCTGCCCTCCTAGAGGTACTCTCTTGCACCCTATTTGTAGGTAGCACTACTTCTATATTCTAGGTTTGGAAACTCCCCTATGTTTGTAATCTTCTAAAAATAGGACTCCTATGTTCTCTTTCTAGGATTAGGAACTACTTCTAGAATAACTAGCAGACTGTTTCTCTTGTTTGTAACCATGGGTACCTATATGTGTAGATAGCAGTCAAGTTCTATATGTGTTGGCAATGGAAGGAAATAGGAATCTAACAGGTGCTTGTTTGAACACTTAAGTAATAATTTTTCTCTGCTGGAAAGCTCATTCGCAGTTTTTCCACTTGACTTTTTGTAGTCAAATGTTGGGGTCCCTGGGGAACTTGGCACTGCGTCCGTGGATAATAACTATAGTTAACAAACTGTTGTATCTTAACCACATACATAAGTGAGGTCTCTAGACCTCTCAGCTGTCATGTGGAGCCTTCCTTTTCACAGAGTTGTGTGTATTGATTAGTCTAACCATGGAAATGGATCGTCTCCACTAGCAAGCTTATTTTTCTAGTATTACTCATCTGTTTATGTCCATATTATCATTCAAATCGATGACTTGGTCTCACAAAGCAATGAACTAATGTCTAATAATGTCAATTTTGGAAGCAAGCATCCCAGCATCGTTCCTTAGAGGTCTCACAAAGCAATGAATCGATCCTTGCCGGGAAAATCGAACGGACCTAGTTGCTGTCTGTGGGTGCAGCTCCTAGCAAGCATATATATGTCAGACAATGAGTCAATGACATTCCATCTCTCACGTTAGGGACAAGTGAATAAGAGGGATCAGGTAATAACAATTATTCCAAGATCGAAAATGGAAAAGTGCAAGGGAAAATCAGTTGTACGCGTGCACATTTCCATAGTACCAGAACCAGAAGAAACTTTACCAAGACTTTAAGTTCTTCTGCATATTAATTGTATTGAAGAAATCATGAACCTCGAAGGTAAACAGTGACTTCAATGTACTGATGAAATAAAAACCCCGAGGGCGAACAACAACGCCAACCATGCACCGCTGCTGTAAAAAACCTCTAAAGTGGAGCAGAAAAAAAGACAAAAGCCTGGGCTGTGCAGGCATTTTAAACTCATCTAGGTACTACTATGTTTCTGTTAGTATGGAACATTTACTTGATTGTCCGTATTGTTGCAAGGGTACTTGAGACGGAAGTAGGCTGATGGGAAAATCCCTAATTAGATGGGCTCCTGCAAGTATTTAGTTTGATATTGATTTGTTGAAGATTCATGAATCAGCTTGGAAACTAGAAATGATTAGACATAATGACAAAGGTGACTGTTAACAAGGTTATTAACCCGAGTAAAAGAAGTTTTCTTAAGGTTAGATACTGTGGATATTCAATATTGTCTACCTTTGGATGTTGTTGCAACAACTTTTCAAATTCTCGATGATCATCAACTTTGGTTTCGTGGTGTAGTTGGTTATCACGTCAGTCTAACACACTGAAGGTCTCCGGTTCAAACCTGGGCGAAGCCATATAATACTTTTTTATAATCTTAGATATGGAGAGAAGGTCTCCAGTTCAAACCTGAAGACAAAAAACATGCAAACGTCCATTATAATGGTTAGAAATGTGATTTGATGTCGTGAGAAGACAAAAAACATGCAATCATTGGATCTAATGGTTAGAATCGCTGCTAGAGCAAACTCGTTCCCCCTTTTCTAGTCCTGCAAAAGCATGTTTATTGATTGAATGGGTTAGTATAGTGTGATAGGTACCACTTTGTGTCCTCTCGAAGCTACTACTAGAACCCCAACATTAATAATGAAATAGAAACATTAGCATCAAAGATTCAGAATTGGGGAGCCTGAGGTTCTAGAAAACATATGATCGTGCATTGTTATGGAGACCAATATTAAGCAACTAATGATCTACTCTTGTTCCTCCAGTTATATCTTGTCTGCTCAAAACAATTAGCAAGTAGAAAAGCAGTATACTATGTGTTGGAAACAATGAACAAGAAATCAAATTACAAATCTTAAACAGCTGAGGCGCGGACTAGGTCGCTATCTTTAAGGTGATAAAACTTTGCCTCTTGATTGTGATAATTTCGGGATTGATAATTTCTTGTTCGATTTTTGTGCACTATGAGAAATCGAACTAACAAATACTCTCTCTAACACTTGCTCAGAACTCGAAAATAGATGAAAAACAATTGTAATTCATCTTCTCCAAAAACTTTTCTTATATAACTCGAAAAACATCAATGCGGTTTTAATGAAAATAAATTTCGCAATAAGTGCGCACTGAAAATCCTCCATAACAGTCATAAAATGGCAACATTATAATTACCTAAAATTAATAGAATTAATTAGGGAATATTAAGTTGAAAAACCATTTTGGAAATCAAAGGTTTAAACAGCAAAAAATAAGTTTCTGATCAGCAGACCTCCCAAGACCCCAAGGCCCCGCTCTCCCGGATTTTATTAAATAATATAGATATATAAATATACCTAGCCAAAATTATACCACCACAATATTTCCCTAAGTTTGATATCAATAGTATAAAGCAGAGTTTCGCTAACTTTGCATGTCTGAGTGGTGGTCAGGATTTATCCTTGGCAAAGATAAATCAAAGGCTGTGGTTCTCCTGACCACCCCCTACAACTCGCATGTGTGGCATTAATTCCAATATTATGAATGAAAAATGAATGCTCAAGTCAAGATATGAAATTTCAAAAATTATAACGGGGAGGTTCGAACTCATGACCTATTGGGTCATAAGAGTGGCCTCTAACCATTGTTCCACCTTGGTTGGAATTGATAGAAAAGATAAATCAACAGTTGTTGCTTGTTCAACTTAAATATTAATTAGTATAAGTGATTTGTCTAGAGAGAAGATAAATCTATGGTTATGGTTTGTTCAACTTAAATATTAATTAGTATAAGTATTTTATTAATTGATGTCTCATTAGTTTCTCATGATAAATGATTTATTAATTTTACATCATAAATTTCCCTTAATTAATATTAATACATATCTCCATCAATAAATAATAATTTTGATAAAAATTATTTCAATAGATATTAATGGTGGTGGTGGTAGTAGAGGAAGAAGTAAGTGGTGGAACCGGTGGAAGGTGTTACTAAGTGGTGGAGGCGGTAACATTAGTTTTGGTGCAAGAAATAGTGGCGCTGGATGGTTTTAATGGCGGTGGTATTGGTTTTTTCTTTTTGAATCAAAAATAATAAAATTTTTTACATGACGGGTAACATTGTATTGTGAAAAGTATAGTCGGTTGTTTTTGACACGATCAAAAAAGGCGGATAAAAAATACTTTTGGGATGATACCAAATCATATAAGACAAAATGGTTGTTTTTTGTACCACTGTTATCTTTGGTAACCGTTCGTACGCATGATTTCAGTATTAACAAAAAACATATAGTTGAATAAATTAATTGACGACCTAAGTTTGTTAAATCTAAACTTTATACATGATGTGTGGGATTAAAAGTTATAAGTGTGCCCAATATTCTACGAGGGATGGAAAATGGTGGTGGTGGAGAAAGAAGTGATATCTGGTGGTTATAGATCTGGCGGTTTTGATGAGTAGTAATTGATTATGTTAATTATGTGCTGCTACAAAAGGATAACACTATAAATTAGAAATGTGGTTGATCGTCTTAATGCTAATATAAACTTGGTTAAAATACATGAAAATTAAGAAGAAGAAAAAAATATTTGGATGTCACGTTATATAATAAATAACACTAAAAACTACATATTTAGTATCAAGGTTTCTCCGTCCAATAGATAAATCTAAGGTTGTATTGAGATCCCGTAAGCAGAGGGCGAGTTGGTCTTGGATTTCTGAATGACACTGAATATAATGAAACTCTCCCTCTCGGTTTCTCCAATGAAAACTGAAACCTTCTAAAAAAAATAATCAATCGAACAACACTTAGATGGAACGTATCACCACCAATGTAAACTTCTCTGAATTGCTACATATCCAGTGAAATTTTTTACAGATAAATCTGGTGATTTTGTCCTAGTTTTTAATGAGGCATGCAATTAAATCTATAATAGTGATTTTAAAGGTATTTAATAATTACAAAATTCTCTTATAAGTTTTGTTTATGCAAGTATTGATTTAACTTGAGTTCTTTTATATTTTTGTGTTAAGTTGATGACTTTTTAATTTGAATACATGTTTGGTTAACAAACTTTGATACATATAGGGTATTTTCTTTGTAGAACTGATGTTAGTATCTCATTTTTCCCGTTAGCACTTTGTTTCGATCCCGTATTTGTAGACATTATTTGAATAATGTTGGGGTATTTGTTTAATCTCAAGGCCGATTAAACCCAATGTGCGTTGTATAAAGGAAGATTGAGAGACCACCAGGTTCAATCAATTCTCACCTAGAATGGAAGTAGATGAGTAAGGCACAACCTAATTTGTATCATTAGTAAAATCATCTCATTTGATTGTCTCTGACTATTTCCATGAATCAATACTGGAGGATGCTCCTAAGTTTAATGATTCCAGAGAACAATGAAATCCTAAAGGATTATGAGAACACAAACGAGTCAATGGAATGATCGTGCAAGCATATTAATGATTATTTTTATATATAGTTGCTCAAGGAAATAGAGCACGATGAGATCGAACCATGCTTCTTAGTGTTTAATTCAATAAATAGCATATTTGGCCTACACAATCCAGGTAGAACTTAGTTCTTTGAAAAATATACATGTATTTGGTGTGGTAGTGCTAACCAACCAAGTGTAAAGCCTATTGGACATACATAATTAATTTGTCACAAAGCATAATGGGAAGAAAGTAGTCTTAAAGTACAAAGACTCTCCTTGTGGCGCGAGGTTTCTCACAAAGCCCTGGAATTGTTCTGTTGTAATGAACGTTATAGAGTACCGCTACTTAGTTAGCTTGGTAATTTCAAAAGGACTTGAAATGAAGCATATGTATGTGGTTGTTACATATCTCTGAAATAATCAAGAGATAAAAGATATTTACAAAAGTATTTCATAGACTTTTGTTGCCCAAATCAAATGACTCTAAACCACAGAGTGCGTTTGCAGTTAGATAGAACGCTCACTTATATATTGAAGCAATCAGGCGGATGTGGTATACCCGTCTAAGTGGCTATTTGATTTGGAGAGGGATAGACAAGTAAGTTATTTTTTCTTGCGTATTCACAAGAAAGTTCCTAATTTGGAATTGTAGCTATTTATGTCGACGGTACAGACATGATGGGTACTCTTGATGTAATAAGAGACCTTAAAAACTATTTAAAATCCGAATTTGAGATGAAAAGTCTTGGGAAATCTCGACCGGGAACTGAGCTTCTCGGATATTATTCCACCAGTTTGCATATGTCTAAAGTGGTCAGGTAATTTAACAAAGACATGCATCCTGATAGCACTCCCATGATTAGTCGAGGATCAAATGTAAGTAAGTGACCATTTCGTCTTAAGGAAGATGACAAATATGTTTTGGGAGATGAAATTCCCATATCTAAGTACAATAGACGTATTGTTGTACATATTATAATAATGTACTCGATTAAATTTTACATCCTCAGTGAACTTGTTAGCTAGATATAGCTCAGCGCCAACGCAACGTCATTGGAATAGTATAGTGAATGTAATCATATGCTTAAAAGTAACCATTGACATTAATTTGTTTTATCCATGCAAAGATATAAAAAGGAATGCTAACGAAAGTGCAATCCAAAGGTTGTTGATTACAAAGGAACAATAATCTCTTCTCCAACGAAAGTAATCTGATGAGCACGAAACTGCGACGCATTTTCACCCATAAATACATTAGCTAGGACTCATTTTATCACTAATAATCTTATTTGTAGGTGTTTTTGTCAAATAAGCTCTTATGGAGAAAGTTGCTCGAAAAAGTACTTAAGGCACCCTGATGGATATTTGCTAAACGGACTCCAATTTTGGCTAAGGGGCACCCAATTACTAAGGGGCACCCTAATTGCTATTCGCACACCAGACTCGGATAAGGGGCACCCATCTTCTTCTTCGTTTGAATCAGAATTTGGCGGGAAAACAACTTTCAAAACTTCCGGAACTAGGGTTTGAGATTTGGATGAGATTTAATGCGATTAAGTCGCTTAAAATCATTGTGTATCTTCTTTTAGGCGTAACAGGCTTGGTATGGGCTTTGTAATCGGTTAGAATTGGCTAGTTTGTCGTGTGGAAGAAATCAGAGCAAGCATGGTTCAAAGGAGTTATTCATGGGATTACAGCGTGGATACATGTGTTTGGATAGATGATGAACGTGTAAGAAGAGTATAATATATAAATAAGGCAGGTTGAATAACCGAGGATGCATGGATAAATCAAGAGAGGAAAGAAAATATTCGGAGATAATTTTCTTTACTGCCGAGTGATGAGAGGATTTTTTGGAAGTGAATGAGCGTGATTCCGGTCACTGTTTACTACAAAAAGGTTGCTTGGGTCTATGAGAAGAGATATCGAGAGTTAGTGAGGCTACGGAGTCGAGAAAATTGCTGCAGATTTCTCTGCAGCAGCAGCAAAAAAATTGTGAAGAACACGAAGAACAGACTGACAAGGACAGTCGTAAATAAACTGTCGTTCATGCGTTAAAGATAAGACTATTTTCTGCGACAGTTTTAGGTTATTCTTTGTAACAGTGGGTTTGCAACGCTTGTAAACGTTGCGAATTCCCGATTTAATTTGATTTTCTCATTTTCTCTTCTTTGTAAACACCATTTGGGCAATAAAAATGAACTTTGAGTGTGTTATCATCATGAGAAGCTAAACCCCATCACTGGGTCATCGGAGAAGCCGAAATTCAACATGGGTAAAATTATTTTATTCTCTATTTGACTTTTGCATTATTTTAAATTGTTTTATGATTCGATAAAATTAGTTGTGATTCAATTAGTTAGGTTATGCTTTGAATTAAGATAATCTATGCTTAGGGGATACAATTAATGTTTTGAGGATCTACTTTGGAAAAATAAGAAGAGTCGGTGTTGCTTTGTTTAATGAGCTTTAATTGTCGAGAATAAATAAATTGAACCCTATGTTTTGAATGCGGTGAAATACTAAACCCATTGATTCTCTCGTTTATTATTTTTGTTAAACCTTTTAATTTAGTCTTAACAATTTCCGAGGGAATGAATCTTTAATTACTATTATGAAAACTCAGAAAATCATAAATCATAATCAGGGGGAGATATGGAAGACTATTTTCTAAGTCATTACCCATATTCAGTTTCGAAAAGTACATGATTAAAGGAACTATCTGGAACAACTCTAAAAGTATTCAGGGGGAGATGCCGACATCAGGGGGAGGATCTAACGATATGATGTCGACATAATTTACTTCAAATTTGAAGCTGTGTTGTACTCTTTTTCCATTCGATCGAGAATAGTTTTTTCCCAAAGGGTTTTGTTACTCGGCAAGGTTTTGAGCGAGACAATAATAAAAGCATCAAGTATGTTGAACGTTGAAGACATAATATCACGTTGATATTATTGAAAATATCTGAATCAAAGAAATGAAACAGGATAGTCCGTTAAGCAACGTAACTTCCAGAATCAACAACATGGTTTTATAAACATCCAAGTCACCAAAGTAAAGTTTGATAAACTCCTTTTGACTGCATTAGACTAATGAAAATTGTCCGACATCAGGGGGAGCTTCTAATGGTGTGTTGAACTCTTTTCCTTCACTGGGGTTACTTTTTCCCGCAGGGTTTTGTTGCTCGGAAAGGTTTTTAATGAGACAACAACAAACATCGGAAATGTAATTTCCCATCTAAGGCTATTGACTTTCCCACGAAGATTTTCTTCCTTAGGAATTTTGAATCAACTAGTCAATTTCAACGGAGAAAAGTGATCATCCGCAACTGTTCACCTTTACCTGCATCTGTCACATTGTACTCTTTTCCCTTCATCAAGGTTTTATCCTAGTGGGTTTTCCTTGTCAAGGTTTTATTGAGGAAACATATACGCATCCAACTATATTCTAAGGTTAATTAATAGTGTACTCCTTTTATTTAGTTCAGGTTTTATCCCTTTGGGTTTTCCTGATGAAGTTGTAACGAGGCAATTAACTTAGACTCGTCGATCTTTGAAGATCGTATTGCATTTGATGAACTACATGTAAAGTAAGAGACAACATGTGAAGTACTACATGTGAAGAGTTGTAGCAAGGTTTTATCCCACTGGGGTTTTCCTTGTCAAAGTTTTAACGAGGCAATTGATTCTGGCACAAGTCATCAAGGATAGGACGACATTTGAAGAACTACATTCAAAGAACTATATGTGAAGCACTGCATATGAAGTTTTATTGAACCGCACAAGGGGGAGTGTTGTAGGGCTTATAGCCCATAGATGTGCGGCCCAAAACATATATCTTTTGGTTTTCCCATCTCCATGTATATACATATATTATATCCATGTAACCTCTTATCAATTGCATCTTCTCTTTTCCTAGCCTCTTCTCTTTCCCTAATATTATACTGCAACAATTTTCCATTTAAAACTTATTTTGAAAATATTTTCCACTTTTTCTATTGGACCACATCAAAATAATTTCCTTTAAAAAAATTGGTGGGGCTAGAATCAACCAGAAGCTCCGGTGAATGAGAGTGCTCATAAAAACTCTGTTATTATATAGAGAATTCATTACCAATTTTCCATACTCCAAAATCAATAATTTGGCCTCCATAGTGAGTGGCGAATTTTCCTGCCATAGTGCGTGACGAATATCTTGGTTGTGATTTTCTCAGGGTTATTAAGTCATGTAAACGAAGTTTCCGTAAGGTGTTACTCCCTGAGTCATAGGAAAAGAGATGCTTTCTTTTTAAATTTTATACCAAGAAAAGTGATATTTTCCCTTATATGATATATATCCTTCCAAAACAATCCTATGTGATGATTTTTATTGTCAGATTTTATTCTGTATAAACTCACAAGGAAATATTATTGATGAAGGAAAGGAAAAGGAAAAAGAAAAACATGGAGTACGTTAAGCCTGACCTTAAACAAAGAAAAGAAGAGCAAAGTAAAGAACGCGTAATTGGGGGATATGAAAACTAATTGGGGGATATAAATTACTTCCCCCAACCAAAGGTGGCTGTTAAGGGGTGTGTTTTGAGTGAGAAAAATACTAAAACACCCTTTCATTAATTAAAAATCATTATGAAAAGACTGTAATGCCCTTTCCCTAAAACATTAAAATCAAATAACCAAATTCATATATCCCCCAATTCCCATTTTAGTTACTGGCATAGTTAAGGTTAGGTTTTGATTATTTATTTTCTTCATCTTCTTCCTCATCGTTCATTCTTCATCGACGATTAATCGTTGAATCAAAAATTTATTCGTCGATTAACCTACCATAACCATGCCTCCACGAAAGAAATCAAAAGCAAAACGGAAAACTAAATCGATTGCTCAACAAAAACATGAACAAAGAATCAAGAACATTGCTCAACAACTAGAAGAGGACGAAGCAGTGACCTCGGATGATCAACCACTCATGGCTTCTCTAAGAAGGTAAGTGATTTTTGAACTCATTTATGATTGTTTTAATCGATTTGTATCCATGGGTTTAGGTTAGAATCGCCAACAATAGCTGAAACTGTCGAGTTACAGAGAGTACTGGCATAAGATCTAGGTTTGAATACCAATCTGGTTTAGGTACGGGCATAGCATTTGGGTTGAATACCATACCGGTTTGAATTCCTGAAACTGAATTTTTTATACCGGCATACAATTAGGGTTGAATACCATACCGGTTTGAATTCTTGAAACTTACTTTTTTGTACCGGCATACGAATTGGGTTGAAGACTATTTCGGTAGTCAACTAAAAACACACATGAACAATTTTTTATACCGGCATTGTATCTAGGTTTCGTGAATGCATGGTACTTAAAAACCGGCATGCGTTAGTTCAATCAGAAAATTCTAGTAGTACACTTAAAATATACAGGAACATCACTGAAATTGTGCTCAATACCGGCACACAATTTAGGTTCCATAGGATGCCGATACAACGATACCGACATGCTCGATATTTAAGGTCTTATGCCGGAACATGTTACCGGCATTGGTTTGTTTAAGAGTTTCCATGCCGGTTCCTAAACTTCCATGACTTTTCTTATGTTTGTTTTGTTTGCTTATGTTATAGGTCAAAATACAAAGAAGCGAAGAAAAATAAAGGTCCTATTCTCACTAATAAAAGGAGGAAGGATGATCTTGATACTCCTCAGTCCCTGCCTCCACGAGGGAAAGACGAAGGTCACAAGAAGCGTTTGGGGTTTCAAACAAGAGGGTCAATTTGGGATAGTGGTGGTGAACATAGTGCACTTGCAATCCGTGAAGTTACTAAAACCGTTGAGGACGATGAGCATGATGAATGGAAGAGTGAGGAGGAAGATGATGAGGTTCATCGAAGTCAATTAGCTAGGCAAATCGAAGTTGGTGGGACGATTCAACAACCAACACAAGGAAAGGGAAAGGGAAAGGGAAAACACAAAGTTAAAGGTTGTCACCTTCCTCACATTGATGACATGATACCCGACCGCGATGATGGTAAAATTTGGGGTCAAGATCCGCAACCGAAAGTACTCTTTGGATACAAGCACCCTTTGGATACAAGCAACCATTCTCTTCATAATATTAGCCTCAGAGGGTTCAAACAAAGCATGCCAATGTTTTTTCACATTTTCACCTATATGAAATGTACATAGGAAATTTTGTGCATCAGGATATACGTCGGATATGACATTCATTAGTGCGTCAAATTAATCGGTTATGATGACCTTCGGAAAATGATTTTCCGGGAACAATATTTTCAATTGTCGCAATGCCCAATGATAATTTTAATCCCTCTAGTTTTCTATTAAACACCAAGCCAATGTGAATGTTACCTTGTCCGATGTTTTCCCCACGATGTTGAACAACGTCATGTTGTATTTGTTTGTCTTGTAGGTGCAGTCCATCATAAGAACATCACAACACGTATGAGACAATTGTGAAAGCAAAGGATGTGCAATGAATATTCGAAGGGGTTTGTTGTCCGGTCCTCTATTAATGATACGCGTGTAGTTGTGATCCCAAACTATCTTCTCAAATTCTTGCATAACACTCCTCCCTTCCCATTCCAACCTTTTAATGGTTGCTCGTGCGCTATAAATTGTACTGAGTGAAGAAATGTTCGTCTTATCCTTTTTCTTGAAGGTTCTGAGAATCACTCTTGGTTTGATACATGATTTGGTCATTCTCTTTACATCTTCAAATTGACTCTCCATGCCAGTATTAAAACCGGCATTCAAAGAATTTCAGTTTCCATTCCGGGATTAGGTTGCGGCATAAGAAGTTAAAAGAAAGGAATGCCGGTATTTAAGTTCAAAATATCATTAACTTCTGTATGTTTTCATGTACAACTGGCATCCTCGACATTTAAGTTTCCATGCCGGTATCATATACCGGCATTGTCTGTCATGTACTCACACTGCCGGTTTGAATATTCGATAGAATATTCGGTGGTAGGTAAAAAGTATAAATGTGTACCGGCATGCAATCTTGGTTTGAATACCACGCCGGTATGTTCTTGAACAGTTGGGGATATTTTGTCCCCATATACAAATTTGTATGAATACAATGCCGGTTATAGAGGTTCCGGCGTAGTATTCATACAACGAGCATGCCGGTACTAAGCTTTTTCAGACATAATTGGCAGTTTCAAAAAAAATAATCAAATTTTCGACCTCTTTGAAGCATTACCTGTGTGCTGGGGTTGCTTGTATGCTGAACATGTTTACTTTATTGAGTTGGTTCTTCACAAAACACTTCATGGTCACGAAAATCATGATTCAAAGGTGTTGGTTCATCATACAACAATTGTGAGTTGTTATCATTAACCGAAGATTGAAGATATAATTGTTGTTGTTATTGAGCTAAAGATTCAGCAACTGCAAGTCTCTCATCACAATCATCTTCCATTTTCAAAAAAAAAAAAAATCTTCACAAATTTTTGTTCCCTCCTTCTACTCTCAACTAACCCATACAAATTCAAATAAACATAAATACACACTTATTATATCCCCCAAATCATTAACATTTTACTAATCATAATTAGTAACTAATCATGATTAGTGAGGGTTAGATTGGTAATTAATAATTTAATTAATTTTGGGGCATACACCATTAGAAGGCACCCAACACCAATTTATAAGGGCTGCCCTAAATCTTGTTAAGTTACTATAATACCCCTGACTAGTTTAAATTACAATACTACCCTTCAACCTAATTAAATTATAATCCTAAAATAATCCCACTAATTAACCAACCACCCACTAATTAACCATTACCAACTAATTAACCCATCCTAAATTCTAATCTTAAAACCTTTACTTAACCAAAAATAAAAATAAATTAAGTTTTAAAAACCCAAAACCCCTTTCTCTCCCTCTTCTTTTATCTTCTTCTCCAAAATTTATGAAAATTTCTTCGATTAAGTTCTCGATTAAACACATACATGTCACCTCGTGTTAAGCAATTCCCTAGAAATACGGTGCCGAATCCTTCCCTAGCTTCCGTAGCATCTCAATCTAGGGATTTTGAAAAATATGGAGATGAAGTGGATACTGGATCTATTGGTGTTGGAGAGGGACAAATAGAGGATGAATATTTAAAATTGCACAAAGAAAGGTATTTCCCACAAACCCATTGTTTATTTTTGCGTATTTCGTTGATTTATGACCTGAAATCGATGATTCGTCTAGGTTTTTGTGAGTATCTGGTTCATGTTCGGCAGAAATGTCGTTGCCGAACTGTTTTTTTTTACATGGATGAAGAACAGTTCGGCTGTTTTTATGAAATATTTTGAAAATCGTATTAGCCGAACCTTGGTAGACTTACTTCTGGGTACATTTTTCGGCTTATTGTGATATATTTCGAATGTGCCGAACCTTTCTCTGACAAAGGCTAAAACTGTTGTGCATTTTATTTGGCTCATATTGATAAAAATCATATGTGCTGAACTTTAAACTGTTTATGGCCAATAGGTTCCTCTAAAGTTGTCCAGTTATAGGTGAGTTATGAAAATGTGTGGTAGAATGATATTTATTTAATTTGAAAAACTAATTAAGGTTTGTCATTTATTTTAGAACCCATCCGGGAAAATTCAAGGACAAGCTTAAAAGGAGAACAATGGAAGTGACTCCTTCTAACTCAAAAACTCCCAAACCTCGAGGTGGTGGCACAAAGAACTTACATGCAGGCAAAATGGGAATTAACACGACTTTATCTTTGCTCGTAGAACAAGAGGATCACAATGATGAAGAAGAAGGTGAGGAAGGTCAAGAAGAAGAAGAACAAGGACAAGAGAAAGTTGTTAAATCAATGGATAATGGTAAGCACATTCCTCATTCAGATAATGTTATACGTCCTCGCAGTGATGGTTTTCCCCATGGTCTCCCTGAAGATGGTGGAAGAGTGTTGATTGGCTACAAGGATTCATGGTCCAAGAGAATTTACGAGACTCCGGATCACATGGATGCAGTCCGCGTACTTAGACACCAAACCGCTGCACACTGGGATATTTTCAAAGAGGCTCCTGAGGTGGTGTCTTTAGTACAAAGCTCTGGTTTATGGCCTGTTATTTTCTATACACAAGAGGAATTTGATGGAGTTACAAACTCATCCTTTTGTGAGATATTCTGTCAGGACACTTACACATTTCATCTCCTCTTTGGCAAGATGTCAATTACTCCAGATGATGCACAAAATATTAGTGGTCTAAGAACGCATGGGAAAAATGTGTACCAAGCGGTTTATGCAATGACTTGGGATGAGTTGTATGTACTTGCTGAGGAAACTATTGGTTGGCGAAAAGACAAAATAGAATTGGAGTTTGCCTGCGCTTCTAAAGAGGTGAAGTTTGTGGATTCTAGCACAAAGAAGTTGAAGAAAATCAAGTTGACCGCTTTTAAAAAGTGTTTTGGTGACACAAAGGAGAAAATTTCAAAGGGGGAGTTGGTTATGGACGAGGTCACAGCTAATCGCACTGCTACCGCATATTTGTTGTATACTTTAGGAAGTTTTATATTTCCCGATAACAGAGGGAACAAGGTTAATGCTCAATACCTCCAATTGTTAAGGGATTTGAAAAGATGCCACAAGTACTCTTGGGGAACCGCGGACCTTTCTTTCCTATTTGAGGAACTTGGAACTGCATCTAGGTTAACAAGTAGAAACATTGGAGGTTATTTCACAATGCTTCAGGTAAGTTTACACATTGTAGTTCCATTTTCAAGAAAAACTCGGCTTTCAATTTTGTTTTTAGAGTATGCCGAACCTATTTTTCAAACGGTTCGGCTGTTTTGAATTTAATTTACTTAGTCGAACTTAGTTGGTTCGGCTTTATACTTTTTTTGAAAATAAGCCGAACTTGCTTTTGTTTCCCAAAGTTTACATCCTCCATGATCCAATTCTACTAATCCTAATAAATAAGTTTTGTGTTTTGTTGTTTATATTGTTGGTGTAGGTATGGATATATGACCATTTTCCGGATTTGAATTTAGCCAAGGAAGATGAGAAATGGGTAGAAGCATTCCCTACCTCGGGCAAGTGGAGTTTCAAGGAAAATAAGAAGAGGAATAAAAAGGAAATCTTGATAGCTTTGAGAGAAAAGTTAGACTCTTTGACTGTAGAACAAGTTGTATTTCAACCATACAAAAAGGATGAAGAAGATGATGAAGTTGTTGAGGATGAGGATATGCCATTAGGGATGTACTATGGGCCATTGTTTTATCCCGAAGGCTTTACAATGTTTGATCCCCGTCGAGTACTCCGTCAATATGGATTTATCCAAACGATTCCGGTGCTAGAGGAATCAAAGTTCAAGTTGTTTCCCAAGTGTTCTAAGAGAAAAAAGAGTACGAAAAGTTCATGGAATGCCGAATATGATCCCGATCCTACCATTGATTGTTGGAATAAATTTGAAGATAACAAATTAAGTTGGGTTGACTTCGAAGAGTTGCGTGAGGATCCTTGTGAAGTTGACCCAGCTTATATAGATTGGTATAACCAAATTTCACATCCTTTCATTAGACTCATATGCTTCCTTGAATTCTTTCTTCTTCACTTCTCGTTCTCCATCCGGTAATGTAGCAATATTCTCAAGCTCTTTCAACTTAAGCGGTTGGATTATCCCTTATAACATATGAGTCTAATGAAAGGAATATTCTTCCTAACATTATTCCATACATGAAAGGTACAGAGAAAGTTTTGCGCGTTCGGAAATACCTTCCTTATAACAAACATCAATGCCGCCTCTTGGTCGGTTACCATGACCTTTGGAAGAGCTTCCTCCTGAAAGATTAAATCCACTTGTTCAAATGCCCACATATATCTTTCTTTCAACTTATCATGCAAAAAACAAAAAGCAACCGTGAAAGTTGACTTGGTTAACGTATGACCAACAACGTTCATCAATGGAATCTCATACTTATTAGTCTTGTAAGTGCAATCCAATATTAGGACTTGTGGGAAGCATAACGCCAACTTTACGCATTCCGGATGCGCATTAAAAAGGTGCGTCACATGGCCGAATTCATCCAATTTCTTTTGGCAAGCATAGTTCTTCTTTTGCGCCAACCACAATAATTGTTGCATCACCAACCTACCTTGCAAATCCTTTCTTCTCAAATTACTTCTCGCGTTATAGATTTGCTGCAACGTAGTCTTGTTATTCTTATCATCCTCCTTCAACTTGCTGAGAATTTTAGAGGGAGGCATACGTGCTCGTGTCATTTTATCTACCTCTGCATATTCATGAGGTTTGAGTCGTCCGGCTCTATAATGTCCATGAAGATCCTTTGGACATGGGTGGTTATGACGGCAATCCATATCTTTATTCATTGTGAAAATTTCTTCATCTGCGTTCCAATATAAGACGATCTTGAAAGGACAATTTATCTTCCTTGTTTTAGTCTTATATTTTTTCCCGGTCTTCCCAACATATGGCTTACCTTTTTTATTCTTGCTTACTTTCTTCCCGCCCCTCTCAAAAACCATCTCAACCCGCTTCTTTCGGCTTTGTCTACCTTTAACTAGGTCGCAATTGATTTTCCAAGCATGTTCCTCAGCCCATTTAACAGCTTCTTTTTTTTCCCTCTTTTTTTTCCTCATTTTTTTCCTCCTCTCCTTCTTCTTACCTCCTTCTTTTTCTAAACTCACTCACTAATTTAAACAAAAACTTATTATCATTAATTAACACTAAACTAATTTTAGTCATTAACAATTAATTAATTTTTATTATCACTAATTAACCACTAATCTAATGAGGGGTATTTTAGCATTTTTGAAAAATGAAGGATAAGGGCCATCCTTGAAATACTATTGGCATCCAGGTTTTTGTCCTATATGAATGCCCCAAAATTAATGGGTCTGCCCCAAAATAGGGTTCTTATGTATCCATCCACCAAAACAAGTTGGATGCAAGATATAAAAACCCAGAGGGCGAACAACAACACCAACCATACGCCGGTGCTATAAAAATATCCAAGGAGAAGTACAGCAAAAAGACAAAAGCCAGGACTGTGCAGGCATGGTAAAAAGTTTTCTAGGTATTGTATATATATATACTAGGGCTTAACCCGTGCCGTAGCGTCACGTGCACAATTTCTATTTGATAGTATCATTTTCCAGTGTTCCGATATTAGAATTAATACTTATTATTTGTCGTTCTTCCCTCCTTATCAAAAGTAAAGAAAACATTGTTTGATATTTCCGGTCTTTAGTCTACAAATCCTTTTTCATATACTCACATATGATTTATTTCTAGTATGATTGACACTTTTACATCTTCCCAGATATGTTGGAGTTGTATCGTCAAGTCACGAATTAATCATAATTAATTTTCACACTCTCTTTCCAAATAAATAAATAAAATGTAATGTGTTTTAAAGTTTACAAAGGTATTTTATGGGTCATTTGAAATGATATTGCACTTCTGAAATTACCTTATTTTAATGACCGTGCAAAATCAAATCATTGAATTATGTCTCCTGAGTTCATCCGTCCTGGATAGTTGGGTAGGCCTTAAAAATGTCCAGATCCTTGTTAACCTTTTCCCCCTTAAAAATAGTCCAAAAATATTAAAACCCAGTATGGACTCAACAATAAATATCACATTCTAGTTCTTACGAATTCAATAAGATCTCCTATTTTTCAAAGCTCATATACATTCTACGATCTTGACCTTCCAAATGTGAGGTTATTCCATGCACAAAAAATGATAAAACCATGGTTATCTAAATAATGTCAAAACATTGAATAACAGTAGACTCTGTTATCCATCACTAAATAAAAATAACGTCAAAACATTTAGCAAGGGATAATTTTGTGTGAAATGCCTTATAAATCTCTTGGATGCGTAATAATTCTTACAATCAATTGGCATTATTTTTGTGCTTGTTGCCTGAAAAATTAAAATCATGTAAGCTCCCCCGAGAAAACCTCTTAATAAGGTGGAAAAAGAGTCTCGATGACAAAATAATAGTTGTAAACATGTGTGCGTTGTCAATATCTTATTTTCACTGTTTTATAGAGTTATAGTAGTAAACATGTACGCAAAAGAAATAATTGTTCTATCATTTATAATAATACTGTTTCAAAACCACGGTATCATGTATGCAAAAGCCCAACATTTTGAAAATCCATAACAACAAAGTTAAGATAAAATATTTAGCAATATGATCAAAGTTTGAGAATATAAAGAATAAAGCGACCATGGAAAATATATTTTCGGGGAAATGAACTTCATGAAAATAACATAATCCATTGAAAAATTGAGATTAAGCCCATCGCCCCCCAATTGTTCTTGTCGAAATCCCGGTGGAACATCCAAAATAAAACCATACCATGTTCGGTGAAATAACCATAATTGTCCTTTTTTGTCGTTTGTTTTGATTGAGGTTCAAAGTCATATAAAAAAATTAAAAAAAATTGATGTGAGAGCAAGCAAAAAGGTGACTGTGATATAAGATTATGCAACTATCTCGATTTGGAAAAACAGAAAAAAATAATAATCAAATACATGCTAGTATAGTTGAAGGACATGCGTGCATTTTATTTTTAACATGCAAAGGTTGTACAACAATAGTTACCACCCCAAAAACACCATCCATCACCACTCTTGTTACCGAAATAGCTTCCGCCACAACTGTCCATAACACCATAACATTTTTGTCATCTCCACTCCACTGCTCATCAACTCCACCATAACCACCATTATGGACATTTATATAATTGTTAGAAAATATAAGTATTAGTTAATAAAAATGTATTTATATAACCATTAATAGAGTAATTTATTTACTATTATTTTTAACATGACATTGCGCCACCCAACCAATGACAGTGCGCCATCTGTTTTCTCTAAAAATGTTTAAGTAATAGATAACGACGCCTAATATGACACGCTTGTTTTCATGGTTCTCATTGGTCATGATAATATTCACGAAATTTTCTGTTTATATAGTCATTACGGTCCAATAAGTATATGATAAATTCGCAATCAACTAACATAAAAATCCCAACCCAAACAATTATAGCTTCAATTATACTTTGAATCCTCGTCCTAAATCGAAAGCAACATTCGATGAACTATCGATTGTACTTTTCTCTTCATTTTATAAATCTAAAATAGAGTTATACACGATTTTAGTGGTAGGTTTAGATACCTAATTTTATGAGTAATAATTTATGGATGGTGATTTTAGTTTTGGGTTCGAAACTCAAACCTCTCTATTTTTCTTTAGAGGTTTTCTCAATTATAACTCTTTTTTCTTTCTTAATCATATTTCCATCAATTTTCTTCCGCTTGTTTTCACCCTCTTTTGAATTTTCGTTCTCTTAACTTAAAACAAATCTTTCGTGAACTTAAATTTTTTTTTTTATTTGAACACTACCAGCTTCATCAAACTGGATTAAATTTGTGGTTTTGTATCTGAACGACAATCCCCTTTTATTTATTTTAGTTTTTTGTTTTCTCAAAAAAATATTTGCACTCGTTATATAATAGTTATTATTTTTACGATCTTTAACATGTTATTTAAGGTTATCAGAGAGGCGGGAGGAGTAGATATAAATTCATCTTTGAAAAGACAAAGAACTAAAGATAGGGTAGTTTTAGTGATCGACAATGACGTTAGGTTAATATAATCTCGCCATGAATTTACAAATAAAACGATATAGCGAAAAATAGGTGGCGTACTTTCGTTGGCTAGGTTATGAACAAACAGGAAAATACGGGACATGTGATCTGAGCCCGTTATATGCATCTTTATTCCCGATCACAACCATCACTTATGTTTAATAGTTCAATTGAGGTAATTTTTAGTAAAATTATTTATTAATGAAATTATATATTTATTAGATTAATCAAGGGAAATGAAAATTTAATAAATCATTCATCATAAACAATTAATAAGGCCCCAATTAATAAAACACTAATAATATCATTTAAGAACTTAATGGAATATGCATTTATTAATTTAATTAGGAGAAATAAAAATTAATAAACCATTTATTATGAGAAATTAATAAGATAACACCAATTAATAAAACACTTAAACTAACATTAAAGTTGAACAACCCACGACCGTAGATTTATTTTTGCTAAGATTAAATCTTGGCCACCACTCAGATAGGCAAAGTTAGCCAAACTCTGCTTTATAAGGGAGATATGTTTCTGTTAGTTTAGAACATAGAACATTTACTCAATGGTCCGTATTAGTGCAAGGGTAGCCGAGACAGATGTAGGTTATTAGTGGATGGGAACTAGAGGTGATTAGACATTATGACAAAGGTGAAAAGGTTATTAGTTGGCCGAGTAAAAGAAGTTCTCGTAAGTTACTAAGGTTATTGTATGATCTAATGGATATATTTTTCTAAATCAATCTTTTTTTTTTACGAATTTCCTCTTATATGAAAAACTTAAAAAAAAATCTGGTTGTTCCATCCTAGTGTTGTGTATGTTGATATCTAAAGACTTAAAGGGCTAGACAAATAAAATTCTCACGTTGAATAGTGAGGAAACCCTCGCGTTTTGGTGAGGACACTTGGCAACAACATATGATTGGTTTAAAAAGAATAGGAAAACATAAAAAAAGGAAACCAAATTTATGATTGGTTTAAAAAGAATAGGAAAACATAAAAAAAAGAAACCAAATTCAATTTGAAATTCGCGGGGACACATGGCAACGTATGATTGGCTTAAAAAAATAAATTCAATTTGGAATTCGCGAGGACACTTGGAAACGTATGATTGGTTTAAAAATTACGAACTCAAAAGAAAGAGTCCAAATCTGTTCACACTCCTCTAACGACTGTATATTTCACATTAACTTCTGATTGGTTTATTATTTAACTGATAGCCTCATTACCATCCATGTTTAGAATCACGGCCCTCGTTACATAACTCCCCAAATTAAATCAAGGATAGAGATTGAAATGTGAAATATACACTCGTTAAGGAATGTGCACGAATTCGCACTCCAAAAGAAAAACCAAACCTACCGTGTTTGGAATTTTATGGAAGTCCAAATTCAGTTTGGAAATCGAGTATCTACCGTATAAGGACTCTTTTTTCCAAATTAATATCTAAAGAGGAAAAAAATCCACATATTTTCTTCAAAAATAAAATGAATAAATAAATTAAATATACACATATTATCCACCTATTTAATGTGTTTGCCCGCCACACCAAATCAAAAGTGCATCGCCACGGGGCAGGGAAAAGCCCCGCGCCGCCAAATCAAATGTGGATCGCCACATGGCGGGGCGAAGTCCAGTGCACACGAAATCAAAAATGAATCCCCACGGGGCAAGGCGAAGCCCCACACACCCCAAATCTAAAATGCATCTCCACGGGGCGGGGCACAGCTCCGCGCACACCAAATCAAAAATACATCCCCACGGGGCTGGGCGGGGCGAAGCCCCGCGTACACCAAATTAAATAAAATAAAATATCTCGTGCGTAGCACGGACACAAATCTAGTGTTATATGATAATTGTTGCTTTCACATTTCAATCACAGAACATGTAGGTGATATTAATAGAAAATGGAGTCATAAAAGTATTGGAAAAGATGTTAAAAACATACATGCCTTTGAATAAACAGAAGTACTAGGACTGCGTTGAGCTGAAAAAATTTTGGTCTTGAGCTGAAGAATTTTTTAACATCACAAGAATATGTCACTTACTGCTGACACGACCGAGTTTCCAAATGCGAAGTTCAATTTTGTCATTGCTAGTCAATACAGATCACAAGAACAGAATGAATAAACAGAGTATTTACCTTCTCCTCTCCCTTTGTAACGGAAACATTTAAAACAGACACCTCCTTAATATGTTGAAATCGAATCCATGCCATGTGCAAAACCATGGTTGCTTTGTGTGAGGCGTTCCGATTTAAGAGTTGAGGTTATGTAGAAAATTGTTTCTTTGGTAAAATGTCGTGTGTTAGTCCTATGTGTAAGTTGTTAATCATATGTGGCATGCAACCGGTTGATTTTTTATGATCTTCACAATAGTTTCGTGTTGTAGTTGGTTATCACGTCAGTCTAACCATAAAGTTCTTTGTAGCATTTTAAGCCCGCTTTGTACTATGGTCTGGTAAGTTCGGCAAATTTACTCGATGGTCAATATTGCTGGAAAGGGTTCTGGAGACAGTCGTTAGTTGATAGCAAGTTGTTCAACTGGTGAAGATGGACGGATCTGATCCTAAAAACCAAGGACTTTTGCAAGTAGTGTATATACTTTAATTTAAGGTGGCTATCTGGCTCTACTTTGTGGTTGTGGACCTTTTCCCGATCTTTGAAGATTGAGATTTGCGGAGCCTGATCAGGTTCTAGAAAACCTACGGTCAACTCCATCTCTTTTTCGTGCATTGTTATGGAGACCAATATTAAGCAACTAATGATCATCCAGTTACTTGGGTGTATTATAAATCTGACGAAACCTCCTGCTCTTGTTCATCCAGTCATAGCTTATCATCTTCAAACATAAGCTCTGGAAAGCTCTATTAGGAGAGACCAAAGGTAGAAACCTCTCACAACATTTAGCAAGTAAAAATGCAGCATACAACGGAAGTTAACAGTTATAGAGACGTCAAATGCAATATTTTGCTGAAAGTATCTTGATAAAATGATGGAGAGTTAAAACACACCAAATTGAGAACATTAAGAACTAAATATCTTCTTGATAGTGTTCATATTTAAGTTCTTAAAGACACAAAGGATATTCTTCATAGAACCTATACGTCTTCATTCTTTTCGCATTTGTGATTTTGATTATTACCCGTCCTCCTCTCTTTGAAACAAGGGGCGGCTTCCGGTTCTGTCGGTGGAATTATTTTCTTTTCTATCCAAGAGGGAGGTGGAAGTACTGTTGGCATTGGCGTTAGCACAACCGGTCGAATCATCCTACCTTTATCATATCTATGTTTGTTATCCATGCAGATCTCTTCAAAGCTTCTGGTTTGGATATTTAACCCCCATACCCTGTTCTTGGAACCGATCAAAACAACATTACGATCTACAGGACTGAAACCTAGATTTTGGATTTCTGTGTCAAATTGCATACCTGCGGAGCTACCGTCTATTGAAATATCATTGTGCAATGCTACCCAATTGACCTCATCGAGCTCCCAAACACTCACAATCACTTCCCTTTTTGTAGTTCTAATTCTAGCGTAACAGACCCTGCCTTCGGACTCCCCAAGAATACTGTCAATGTCATCCGCATCATCATCATCAAACTCCTCATCTGGCAAATTAATCAAACTACATCGATGTCAATTAATCTTATTTTTCTGATTGATATTGTAAACTAACATTCTATCCCCTTCTTCAATCAAAAACAAAACACCATTAAGGATGATAACATTATGAAACTTAGAACTGTCTAATGCAACGATTTCATCACTCAAAATTTCAAAACTTTCCCATACACCCGAATCAGAAGAGAAAATATCAACACGAAATTTCTTCGAAGGCCTTTCAGTTAATGGGATACGTACGACCTTATAAGAACTGGCAAAGGATGATGATGAATACTCACAGAATATGCCACTGAAGTCAAGGTAACTAGCAGGAGGAGATTGAGGTGGTTCAGGAAGTGAAACCCATGTCTGAGTAAGTGGATTACAAACATGATACCTCCTCCCCACAGTACTATTTCTAGGAATTGAAAGACAGAGTGCCAAGCCATTACTAGAACCTAAAACAAATAATATAGCTCCTACGAATGGTTTTTTATTTATAAGAAATTTAAAAGCAAACAGGTTTCTGGACATAAACTCTGAATGTAATTCAGGATATGCCTTTCTAAATCTCAAAGCGCTTTCATCACTGAAGAGATTGTCATAATAAAATGTATGATAGTGTATCCATGGGAGAGACTTGTAATTCACTTGGAACCATTTGATTGTGAAATTAGGGTTTGAGAGGTTGGATAACCATGCCTTTGATAAACATTTAAACTTGTATACTGAATTCAGAGGAAGATAACTAAAGATCTCGAGCAAGATATCATCTGTTAATGATGAAGAAGAATCCATCCCAGCTCTCTCTGATCTCTTTCTCCACGAACGAGTCTTAAAAGAAGGATGTACTATATCTTTATATACGTTCAGAAGTTTCCTGATTGTTCCAGGACTCCATACCGCTTCCCAAAAAGGTTCAGAATCCAAACCTTCCCAAAATTACGTCATGAAGGAAGACAGTGCGAGTAAATAGATTCCTAAAACAACTGTTCTACCTAAATTGTTATGACAAATGGCTCTTCCAAGCACAATCAATCAAGAATTGAAATAGAAATGAAATCAAAAGTAAAACAAGCACTCACAACACAAGGATTTATAGTGGTTCGATCAAGATGATCTACATCCACTTTGGAAGACGACGATAACGATTTCACTATGATTCAAACAAGATTACAAGAGTATAAACCCCCTCTCAAGAACAAGACATTTACTGCCTCTCACTCTCTCTTAGTTCCATATGTTTTTCTCTCTTGTTAGCAAAAGGAGAAGAAGTCTCTCTTTTATACACAAAAAACTCATCTACTTAGCAAACCACTTTTGACTACTAGCACACCCTTTTGGACTCACCTACTAGCACATCCTTTTGGACTTACTAAACTAGCATTCAAAACACATGCTACAAATCTAGAAGAATTATACTTTCTAGAAGCCAACCCTTTTAGAATACTAAACCGTATTCAAGGCACATAAGCTACAAATCTCCACCTTGACTTGAATACCATAACCACTCATCATCACCGTCTTCGCTCAGCCCCTCAAGGGATCTCAACACCTGTTGACACCAACCAAGTCCAAGCAATGCTTGAACTTGATACTTGGAACCGGCTTTGTCAACATGTCTGCAGGGTTATCCGCTGTAGGAACCTTTAGCATCGCTATCCTACCTTCCTCAACTGCATCTTTGATAAAATGATACATGACATCGATATGCTTCGTTCTTACATGATACATCTGGTTCTTCGTCAAGTGAATGACACTTTGACTGTCACAGAACAAAGTTGCAATCTCTTGCTTGAAACCAAATCACCAACCAGACCCATCAACCATATACCTTCCTTCACTGCTTCCGCGGCTGCCATGTACTCTGCCTCAGTTGTAGACAATGCAACTGTGCTTTGCAAAACCGACCTCCAACTTATAGTACTACCACAGTTTGCTTAACTTAACTAGGGAAAGTTACAAGGGTGAAGGGAACAATTTGCTGCTGAGGAATTTTCTTCCATGGTTCTCATTTAGATGCGTGAGATTTCCAAGGCTTATCTTGGTTCTAGCATAAAGAATGCTGTTCTTGCTACTCCTGGTTTACTTTTAAGATTCATGGCTTCAATTTACCCGGAATGCAGTTGCTATTGTTGGTCTTCATGTCATGTGTATTATCAACGAGCTTGGTATTCAGTTTACCCATTCATCCGACAATTCCATTCTCATTTGTTCGATGGAGTTTAAAATTAATGGAAATCCAGGTGTAGCCAGATATGATTTTTTGAGCAGAAATTCTTGTGGGGAGTTCTTATGTGCAGAATCTGTTGGGTTGGGGATAGCAACTAACCTTTTTTGGCTGAGGTGATAGCTGTGATCAAGGCTTTTAGTGTATATGTTAAGGTTTCTGGCTTGGTCTGACAATATGGAATCATATTTGTAATAAAATGCTTTTGCTGCAGTTTAGGCATGGAATTAGCAGTTAATTTAGCTGCTGTCTTGCAAATAGACTCAGATTGTGATGCAAAAGTGTGGTCCAATTGTTAGATTTGCATTGAGTTGTAAATTTGTAATCTTGGTTCACTATGATTAATAAATTTTATTGATGTATGTGGGCTTAGAAAAACAGAGGCCCATTGCAGCAAAGTTTAACTTTCTAAGTAACATTACATTACAATCAAGCAGAACCAATAATGTATAAATTCACCTATCCCACAACATCTTTGCGCCATTGTGCAACGGAGAAAACAAACGCCACCGCCCCAATCTTGTCTGCAGCGTTTCGATCTGTTTCATGTTGCTGCTATTATAATCATCAGTTGAGTCTTCCTTAATCTTACAAGTAACCTCAACTCTAATGACACAAGAATCATCCACAATATATCCCTTTTTCGGGTCATGGAGTTCACGGAGACGCATGAATTTACGCCAACATTGGCCAGTACCAGTCCCCTGCGTGTATTCGTATCTCGCCTCTGCAAAATAAGAAGATTTAGAAAATGTGATTTAGCTAAAACAAATATTGACCAATTAAGGTTACACTGTAATATAATGGAGATGTGACCTACACCTTTTTTTTGCCGCTCTTGCGACCGGATTGACTAGTAATCTCAAAACTGAACTCCACAGATGCTGATTTTGTCGAGTAGACGGGGATTAAGCATAACGATAAGTGACCATACACGCTCCCCTCTCCCTTTGGAAAAATTCGTACTTCCCTGCAGACGAAAAAGTTTTGAGTATCATGCAAAGCAAAACAAAGTGAAGAAGCTAAAGAAAGAGCAGCCAAAAGCAATACCATTTAGAAGTACCAACAGAGAAAACATCAGAGGTGTATCCTAGATCAGAGTTCAACTTTGAAAAGTTTTCGATCTTCCATATCACCTGAGAAGAAGAAGCTTGTACTGTTACAGATGATGACATTGTTTTTTTTTTTTTTTTTGTTAGAATATATATAAAAAGCCTTTAAAGTTCAGATTACAAAAAGTTGGTGGGTAGCCTGGCAACAAGCTAGGCACCAACACAACTTTTTTTTGACAATTTTTTTTTTTTGAATATACAATTTTATTTAGCCTTAGAATATACAATTTTTTTTTTTTTGACACAACTTTGTTTGAACAACAGTAAGGGTATTTATAAGCAGAAGCAGCGACTCAAATTTAGCTACTAGCTAGATTCTTCAAAGATAGGAAATTTGAGGTTACTGATATTCCAAAATAAGTGGTTTCCAAAAACAACTCAAGAGTCAAAATTTGTATCATGACTTGAAAATCTCCATTGCGAACGAAAACTCACTCCATTCATCTTAAACCTGAAAATGGCCCGGAATACCTTGAACGGAAATCTGCCATACCACCGTAACGAATTTGTACAATTCATATTTTACGAACTTCAAGTCAACAACGGTTTCGTGGTGTAGTTGGTTATCACGTCAGTCTAACACACTGAAGGTCTCCAGTTCAAACCTGGGCGAAGCCATATTTAACTTTTTGTATTTTTTTCTTTTAATTCTTTCCTTCTGCTTTTGAAACGCAGAACCCTACATTTAATTCTTCTTCTGCTTTTGGAACGCAGAACCCTACATTTAATTCTTTCCCTCGTGACAAGTGTGTTCATATATAACTAGCGATTTCCTACTAGAGCTTCAGTTGCTTGAAACCAATCGAAATCGACACTTGTAGGATGAGAAAATTGGGGAAGATCAGATGCAAGGTTCGCGTTTCATTCATTGATTAGAGTTTTGCAAGCTTATCTAGCTTCTTATACAATCTTATTCTTCAGCTAGTTTATATATTAATTTTGAAAGAAGGCATCCAATCGCCGTGTGCCTTGGAGGTCTCACCAAGTAATGAATTGAATCAATCCTTGCCGAGCAAATTGTACCATACGGAACTAATTGCTAGGTTCTCTGAAACGTTTGCAGATGCAGCTCCAAATTATTTAGGGACGTATTAATATGCAGTTATATGTTGATGCAGTATTTCTCCATCCCTGTTGTAAAGTTACTGCTTCTCTTTTACACATTGGTTGTCGTATGCTTGTCTGATTTCTGATCAAAGGAAATTACATATAGCACTCACTGTTGGAAAATTGACACTAAAACAAGGTGAAGAAAAGAATGTTGTATTAGGGTTCAAGGATCTTATGAAAGATTTTTTTCGACAATTATTCGACCCTTTCCCAATTGAATTGGCGAGTACAAACATGTCAATGATTATCGTCGTCAAGATACTTGAAGCCCCACAACAGTGTTGGATTCAAAACTTGTACGACCTTGATCCAACCAAGAATACACTGGTTTTGATTTTGATGATGCTTGTTAGAGAGAAAACAGAGAGAGTTTTTTGATGTTCTTCATTTATGAATGAAAACAAATCATCACTATTTATAGGGGACTCATAAGGTGTCTAATGGGAATGGTTGTGTCTTTTGTGAACCATAACACCCATTAGAGGTGCCTCTTGATCTCCGACTAACATCCATTGTGCAATTCAACATAGGACACTCCCCCGTCGTAGCGGCAAACCAAAAACGAAAAAACATTTTATTTTCTATGTAATTGAAAATATCCAACAATCTCCCCCTATTATCAATAACCGAAAAACATGAAGAAAAAAAAGTAAAACTTATAAAAAAGGAATGGTTGCATCACTCAAGTGACTGCCTAGTACCCGAGTGGGATCAAGCCAGCGTAGTTCAAGGGAAGTTGAGACAAAGCATCATCGTTGGAACCAATACATAAATGATAGGTACCTTTTGGGTTTGAACCTTCACTTAGTGTAAATATTCAAAGCTATATCGAGGTCCTACTGTGAATTTAATCTTGAACCAAGTACCCCTTGTGATAAAACCGGAACCTCCACACATATTAATTTCTGATAGTAGTGTGTTCTATAGATCGCACATTAATGGCCATATGCTTTCTCCTGGTGTTTATGGGTAAAAATCGTTTTTGCCGATTTTGGTAAATTCGGTAGGTGAGTGAGAAACGGGTTTAAACACTAAAAAATTGTGTTGAACGTGAGAACTTTCTAGATTCGAGAGATCAATATGTACAAGTCTGGACTAAACCAAGAAATGGTCGTTCCAGACTTGCTTCGGTCACAATGTGGAGTAGAAGGGTTGATTTGGGGAGGGAAGCGAAGAAAGGTGTTGAGACCATAATAGTTCTGGAAGAGTAGTGTCTCAACTTGTATAAGAAAGTAAAAGCTTCGGAAGCTTGCAAGGGATGAAAGATTTTTGGAGAGCTTGCAAAGTTGCCTTTTCTGAGAGTGTTGTGTTTTTCTCCTGACCGAGACCTGTTGTCTGGTGGAAATAGGTAAGACCTATTTATACAAGTCGAGATTGAAACGTACCCTGGCCTCCTGAAGGAAGAGAGTAAAGGGTGAAATAATGGGAGGAGGTGGTAACCGCATGGCGTTTATGGGTGAAAACGTTTTCACCAGTATTTCCTCATTTATTTGACCGCTTTATTCATATTCAGTTTTCTTAAAGTGAGCGTAGTGTACGCTGCATGCTGTGACCGCCAAACCATGACCCTGGAAAGCATCCCTCAGTTTGTGTTGATGTCTTGAGTGTTGGTTGCACCTTGAGTGAAAGTGGCATTTCCAGGCTGCAAGTGGCGCGTGTGGCATATGCGGAATGCCTTTGTTGTAGGTTGCACCTTGAGTGCAAGTGGCAATGCCAGAGATTCTAGTGGCGCATGTGGCATGTGTGGAATGCCTTGGTGGTAGGTTGCACGTTGAGTGCAAGTAGCCATGCCAAAGCTGCCAGTGGCGCGTGTGGCATGTGCGGAATGCCTTGGTGGTAGGTTGCACGGCTTGCAAATTAGGCTACCAGTGAGGGTTTTTGCATGTGCCAATGGCACGTACGGCCAAGTTGGCCTAGGTTGCACGGCTTGCAAGTTAGGCTACCAGCGTGCGTTTTTGGCATGTGCCAATATCATGAACGGCCATTAGGGCCAAGGCTAGGTAATGAAAACTACTAGTGAGCGCATTGTCATGTGACAATGGCACGCTCGGCCATTAGGGCCATGGCTTGGTAAGAAAAGCTGCCAGTGAGCTCGTTGGCATGTAACAATGGCACACACGGCCATTAGGGCCACAACTAAGCAATTAAAGCTACCAATGAGCGTGTTGGCATGTGCCAATGGCACGCTCTGCCATTAGGGCCACGACTTGGTAAGAAAAGCTTCCAGTGAGAGTGTTGGCATGTGCCAATGGCACGCTCGGCCATTAGGGCCACGACTTAGTAAAAAAAGCTGCCAATGAGCGTGTTGGCATGTGCCAATGGAACGCACGGCTATTAGGGCCACAGCTTGGTATGAAAAGCTTCCAGTGAGCATGTTGGAATGTGCCAATGGCATGCGTGGCCAGTTGTTTCTAGATTGCAAGTTTAGGACCAAGGTAAGGGTGTTTGGCTTGGCGTGGTGTGATTAGCATTGCTAGAGCCAAGGCAAAGTGTGTTTGGAAAGGAGCGGCTAGCTTGGGCTAGGTGTGGCTGGCATGATTTTCCATTGGCAAAGAAGTGCGGCTAGCATGGTTTCCATGCTTTGGCGCGTTTGGTGTGGCTGTCATGATTTGCCATTGGCACAAAGGTGCGGCTAGCATGGTTGGCATGCTTTGGCGCGCTTGGTGTGGCTGGCATGATTTGTCATTGGCACAATGGTGCGGCTAGCATGGTTGTCATGCTTTGGCGCGTTTGGTGTGGCTGGCATGATTTGAAATTGGCACAAAGGTGCGGATAACATGGTTGGCATGCTTTGGCGTGGTTGGTGTGACTAGCATATCTAGGGCCAAGGAAGAGTGCGTTTGGCATGGCGCGTCTAGATTGGTCTAGGTGTGGTTGACATGATTTTCCATTGGCATAGAGGTGCGGCTAGCATGGTTGGCATGCTTTGGCGCGGTTGGTGTGGATGGCGTAGCTATGGCCAAGGCAGAGTGCGTTTGGCATGGCACGGCTAGCTTGGGCCAGGTGTGGCTGGCATGATTTTCCATTGGCACAGAGGTGCGGCTAGCATGGTTGGCATGCTTTGGCGCGGTTGGTGTGACTAGCAAAGCTAGGGCCAAGGCATAGTGCGTTTGGCATGGCGCGGCTAGCTTTGGATAGGTGTGGCTGGCATGATTTGCCATTGGAACGGAGGGGAATTAGGGTTTTGATCGTTGTAACCCTAATTTGAAAAAATACCCCCATTAATTAGTGACTACATGCATTAAAAGTTCTAATAAATGTGTCACCGGTGACATTAGGTTATTCGGGGTTTTATAATTTTACCCTTTTTCTAAAAACCACCATCAAAATTAATTCCCCAGCTTAGCTCGGAACAAGAGCTTTGTTGCGAGGTAAGCATAAGATGGTAACAAACTATCAGTAGTGAATCGTAAAGATAATTGAGGAGGCTTGTCTGACCTTTTTAATAGATAGGATTTGGAATCCTTGTCTCTGGCAGTTTTGCACAAATCGGGAGGCTGGCACAATTGCGAAGTCATCATCATTGAGAGACAGGAAGCTGGGCGGCATTGAGAAGTTGATGCGTGCCCTGATTGAGCGTGCTAGCTGGTGGGTCCGGTGCAATTGTGAGATTGGGAAACTGGCGCAAGCTTGGTGGGACCAGTGTAAACAAGGAGGGAGTAGGTGTTTTGACAGATAGCAAAGTTTCCTTATTTTTCCTTCCTTCACACGCGGCCTCAATCAGGGAATCATCCATGCTAAAAATCTGGAAGCGTTATGTCCCTCATTGCTTCCTTTTCTTTTTTAAGGTTCCGTATTCATACCCAGCGTAATTGTACCATCTCCCTTGTTTGAGAAAAGGATCTTCTTGTTGAATTTTTATCTTTGTCATGTTTCCCAGAGACGAATCAACCTCTAACCAGCCAGATTCTCCAAGTGAAGGCGTGAGGTCTGACTCTTGCAAGAGCATCTCGACTAGGGTTATTCGGGAAAAAAAGATCATACTGGTATGCTTTCTTCTTCTTCTCTTTTCATGTTATCCTCTTTTATATGTGTATATATAGGATGGAACTTGATGATTTTCCCTATTTTTTGCAGTGTATGATGGGACCCTCCAGGGATGACCATGCCTTTAACTCTCCGGAGAAGGACTTCAGAATTGGCGGATATCGATCTCCTTCTCTTGAGGAGGCATTTGCTCGGATTGAATCTCTGTTCCATGAAGCTAGTGAAATCATTAAGGACATACCTTCCATATATCCCCATGAAGTACAGGCGCGTGCTTGGACTTTATTGGGTTCAGTGAGCATGGAGGAGGGGCGAGAAAACGAAGAAGAATCTTGGCATATTGAGAATTTCAAGTGCGGCAAAGCCTTTCCTCGGCCCAGATATGGGGCGGATCGAAATGTTTTTAGGTCGAAGCGACGAAAAAACGAACGTGTGAAGCTCTTGGAGGAGATCGCCATGGTTCTTGATTTTGATGCAGATGAATCAAAAAAATATTCTTCGAACTGTCAATGAGAAAACCTTCGAAGGAGCATCTGACAGAAACGAAATATCCTTCGAAGTTGACGCCAGAGGTGTCGTTGGTGATATCGGAGGGGTCATGGTGGCGTATGTTAGACCCGTCGTCGGGGCGGACATTTCTGCTGCTATGGTTTCTTCGGGATGGGATATTGAGGTTGCTGCTGATAACACCGTTGAATGGAACCTTTATTGCCCGAGGGATTGCTGGGGGGAAGTGCTTGAAAATAGCCTTGACCAAGGGGACTTGTACTCCATACTCCGAGGGCTAGTTCCTCCCTTTTGTTATTTCTGCCAGCTGATTAGTTACCATGATGTTTTTTTTTCGTAAACTCATCTTTAACTTCTTCTTCATCAGTCAACATTTTGATTTATATATATATATATATATATTATTTTTTTGAAAGAGGTTGTGGTATGATGGCTCTGTAATGGTTTTCTGGGTTAATCTGATGTATTTCTATGATATCTGGAGAACTTATTTGGAAAGAGATGTATTTATGCCCCATTTTTTTTTTTGCAGAAAAGGGAATCCCCATGGAAGAATACAAATGGTGTATTCATCTTTGGGGAATACAACTACTAAGAGGAATTGTTAAAGGAAATACTAAAAGGGGGAGTGACTGGGAAGTACAACATTTAGGGATTGGAGGCCTAAATCCATCGCGAGTGAATTATCACGCCTTCAGGTGTGTCTGCGTTGATGAGATTGCAATATCCTACCAAAAGGATGTCCGCTACTAGATACAGCTCGTATTCTCTTCCATTGGGCGAATCAGTCTGAATAGCGATTTTTACTGTCATCCTCCCAAATTCAAACGAGTTTACCTTAACCACTACATCTCCGATTGAAAACGGGTTCAGACGTCGTGCAACTATTTGAGTCTTGGATTCGTTGGTTTCAATAGAAGTTTCCAAGCTTTTTGCAAAGTGTTCAAATGGTCCAGCACCCTATTCACATTTCTTGACAGCGTCCGTGCCAGTAATCGCGCCGAGTCCCCATGACGGAATGGGGGAAGGAATGACTGGTTATAGAAAAGGTTGCTCGGTCATACTTACTTGCATTTGAAAACCATGAGCTAGTGCCAACAGGTCCTCTCCAGATGTCTGGGTTCCTTCGATAGTTCGTCTATGCGATAACCAGTTGGATGATTTGTTGGAAATTCCTTCGGGCGTGGACATCGGCATAGGGTTCACATGTAATTTTGCTTTGTTGTCGAGCACCCATAAGTGTCCCAATATCATGTCATGACCCAGTTCTTTGACAGTGTGGAATTTTCTATGCGTTATAGCGTCTCCCACCTTGATCTCTAGGTCTATGTATCCATGCGCTTTCAAATCTTCTCCTCTCGGGTTCTTAATCACGGACGGGGAATAGGTAGCGTCTTGTTTTATAAATCTTGCTAGTGTCTTGAAAGTAATGATGTTTAGGTCAGAGGCCGCGTCGATGAGCGTATTACCAAATTTGACACCTCTTAAATGGGACGTGGTCAGCAGTCCCCAGTTCTCCCTTTTGGTTATGCCTGTTTGGAAAGCTTAGGCCCCTTGTGTGGTTTCCGAGGAGAGAAAAAGTGATTTGCCGGATACAACACGATTGAGAGCTGCGAAAATATCTTGCCACTGCACCTTGGAAAGATAAAGAATTTCGCATACATGCTGCATCATGGATTGTACATTCTCGTGCATGGAGTCCCCAGAGGACCCGCAGTTTCTTATTGGGAGTGGGTATCGATGCACTCCTTCGTCTCCTAGTTGGAGTTCTCCCGCTTCTATCCTTTCTTTGAAAATATGCTTTAGTATATTTCAATCGCTGGTCGGGTGGTGAAAGAACCTGTGGTAATGGCATTACTTGGGGTTCACCATCTCAGCCTCGGTAGGTGGACGTCTGGGAGGTGGAAGTCTGATAACATCATCTTGAACCCAGGCTTCTATGAGGTCAATCACCTCTTCGATGGGAAACGGGAAATCAAGGGTATTTCCTTCGGTCTCATGATGATGCATGGGAGTTTTAGTGACGGTCTTCCGTGGCGGGGTTCCCGTTGCACCGACGCTTCACCTTTTGGATGGTTGCCAATAGTTGGGGCCTTCCTTTTTCCCCTTTCGTTTACTGTGTTCACGGAGGATGAGCCGGCATTAAATTTCTTGCTGATGAGGCGCCTATTCCCGCGAGTTTCACGCATGTCTTCGGTTCGAGTTGGCCTAGTTCTTTCCAGTAATGTTGGTGCTGTCGTTGCAGATCGTCTGGCGGATTCATGGAGTTCGGAGAATGTTTGGAAGCGCAAATTATCTAGCAAGGCACGGTAAATAGGAACCATACCATTGATGCACGCGTTCACCAGCTGTTGCTCGGTCACGTTTGGGTCGTGACAGTCGAGTGCTTGAACCCTGAATCTTTTGACGAAATCATTCGGATGTTCGTTATACCACTGGTACATTCTTCCGAGGTTTGAGAAAGTAACTTGTTCAGACACGAAGAAGTATTTCTTGTAAAACACGGTGACCATGCTACTTCAGTTGGGAATGTTGTTCGGCGGGATGTTGTTGTACCATGTATACGCCCTTCCAGTAAGTGATTTTCAGAATTCCCTTAAACGAATAATGTGATTATATTCATGTTTACCTAGGGATTCCAGGAAACGGGAGACATGCTCAAGTGCATTCCCGGTACCATCGTACAGGGTAAATTGAGGAGAGGAGTACCCCCTTGGGAGAGGGATTCTCTGCATTTCGGATGGGTAAGGGGGTTGGTGATGATGCATGTCTAAATCATCATTCTTGATTCGTCTGCGGAGAAGTTGTTCCAGATCTTCTCGTGTGACGAAGTTGGACGGCTGATTTATTTCCAACGAGATTCTAGAGCAAGTTTCCTCGTCCGCGGAGGCTTGCTCCGCCGAGGTGCTGGTGTCGGGGTTGTTGGAGATGTTCCTAAGCGGCTCTGGAAGACGCGACTCACGTGGTAGTCGCTCTGTTAGGGTCTTGAGAAAGACAAGTACCTCATTCTGTGTTGAAAACATATCCGTCTGGGCTCTGGCGAGCATCTCATGTCATTCTATCAAATCAGCGATGGTGACATAAGTAAGGCTTCCTCTGGTCCCTACAGTCTCTCGTCCCATCTGTGGGGCAGTTGAAACCTTAGTTGTGGTCGAAGGTGCCATGCTAGACGAAGTATTAAGGGCCACAGAGGCGGCTCTATCCCTGGTGACTGGTGGCGTGACACCCGAAAAGGTATTTTCGTTGCCGTGATTAGAGGGTTGTGTAGAGACACTAGAGGAGGCACCGGATCTGGCCCTGCTGATTGGAGGTGTAACGCTTGAGGGAGTGCATTTGAAGTTACTATAGTCATTAGGTGATGCAACAACGTTCTTGGGAGAGACATTAACATCAGGGACGTGCTCTTTGATGGTATTCTCGGCAGCCGCTCCAGACCTGAGTTCCACCATGTTAGGATTGACGTTCGGGAAACAAAATCAGGAGTCGAAGTTGGTATTGTAACCGATAGATCAATCCTCCTGATGTGGTCGCCAATTTTTTATGGGTAAAAATCGTTTCTGCCGATTTTGGTAAATTCTGTAGGTGAGTGAGAAACTGGTTTAAAACCTAAACAAATGTGTTGGACGTGAGAGCTTTCTAGATTCAAGAGATCAATCTGCACAAGTCCGGCCTAAACCAAGAAATGGTTGTTCCATACTTTCCTCGGTCACAACGTGGAGGAGAAGGGTTGATTTAGGGAGGGAGGCGAAGAAAGGTGTTGAGACCAGAATAGTTCTGGAAGAGTAGTGTCTCGACTTGTATCATAAAGTGAAAGATTTGGAAGCTTGCAAGAGATGAAAGCTTTTTGGAGAGCTTTCAAAGTTTCCTTTTCCGAGAGTGTTGTGTTTTTCTCCTGACCGAGAAATGTTATCTGGTGGAAATTGGTAAGACCTATTTATACAAGACGAGATTTAAACGTACCCTTGCCTCATGAAGTAAGAGAGTAAAGGGTGAAGTAATGGGAGGAGGTGGTAACCGCATGGTGTTTATGGGTGAAAACGTTTTCACCATTATTTCCTCATTTATTTGACCGCTTTATTCCTATTCGCGTTTTCTTAAAGTGAGCGTAGTGAACGCTGCATGCTGTGATCGCCAAACCAAGACCCTGGAAAGCATCCCCCAGTTTGTGTTGATGTCTCGAGTATTGGTTTCACCTTGAGGGCAAGTGGCAATGCCAGGCTGCAAGTGGCGCGTGTGGCATGTGACAATGGCATGTGCGGAATGCCTTTGTTGCAGGTTGCACCTTGAGTGAAAGTGGCAATGCCAGAGCTGCTAGTGGCGCGTGTGGCATGTGCGGAATGCCTTGGTGGTAGGTTTCACGTTGAGTGCAAGTGGCCATGCCAAAGCTTCCAGTGGCGCGTGTGGCATGTGACAATGGCATGTGCGGAATGCCTTGGTGGTAGGTTGCACGGCTTGCAAATTAGGCTACCAGCGAGGGTTTTGGCATGTGTCAATGGCATATGTCAATGGCATGTACGGCCAAGTTGGTCTAGGTTGCACGACTTGCAAGTTAGGCTACCAGCGTGCGTGCTTGTTATGTGCTAATGGCATGCACGGTCATTAGGGCCACAACTAGGTAATGAAAGCTACTAGTGAGCGCGTTGGCATGTGCCAATGGCAAGATCGGCCATTAGGTCCATGGCTTGGTAAGAAAAGCTGCCGGTGAGCGCGTTGGCATGTACCAATGGCACGCTCGGCCATTAGGGCCACGACTTGGCAATGAAAGCTACCAATGAGCGGGTTGGCATGTGCCAATGGAACGCTCGGCCATTAGGGCCACGTCTTGGTAAGAAAATATGCCATTGAGCATGTTGGCATGTGCCAATGGAACGCTCGGCCATTAGGGCCACAGCTTAGTAAGAAGATATGCCAGTGAGCATGTTGGCATGTGTCAATGGGATGCATGGCTAGTTTAGCCTAGGTTGCACGGATAGGAACAAGGTAAGGGTGTTTGTCTTGGCGTGGTGTAACTAGCATAGCTAGGGCCAAGGAAAAGTGTGTTTGGCATGGTGCAGCTAGCTTGGGCTTGGTGTGGCTGTCATGATTTTCCATTGGCACAGAGGTGCGGCTAGCATGGTTGTCATTCTTTGGCGCGTTTGGTGTGGCTGGCATGATTTTCCATTGGCACAAAGGTGCGGCTAGCATGGTTGGCATTCTTTGGCGCGCTTGGTGTGGCTGGCATGATTTTCCATTGGCACAAAGGTGCGGCTAGCATGGTTGGCATCCTTTGGCGCATTTGGTATGGCTGGCATGATTTTCCATTGGCACAAAGGTGCGGCTAGCATGGTTGGCATGCTTTGGCGTGGTTGGTGTGACTAGCATAGCTAGGGCCAAGGAAGAGTGCATTTTTCATGGCGCGGATAGCTTGACCTAGGTGTGGATGACATGATTTGCCATTGGCACATAGGTACGGATAGCATGGATGGCATGTATTGGCGCGGTTGGTGTGGCTGGCGTATCTAGTGCCAAGGCAGAGTACGTTTGGCATGGCGCGGCTAGCTTGGGCCAGGTGTGGCTGGCATGATTTGCCATTGGCACAGAGGTGTGGCTAGCATGATTGGCATGTTTTGGCGCGGTTGGTGCGACTAGCATAGCTTGGGCCAAGGCAGAGTGCGTTTGGCATGGCGCGGCTAGCTTTGGCTAGGTGTGGCTGGCATGATTTTCCATTGGCACGGAGTGGAATTAGGGTTTTGCTCGTTGTAACCCTAATTTGAAAAAATACCCCCATTAATTACTGACTACATGCATTAAATGTTCTAATAAATGTGTCACCGGTGACGTTAGGTTATTCGGGGTTTTACAATTTTACCCTTTGTCTAAAAACCACCATCAACACCTGGATTCATGAGTCTTTTTTTAAGAACGATCTTATTCTCATAGGAAACGACCTGGTTTCCAAATACTCATATAGGTAAGTCTCGAAGGTGTTTCTGCGAGACACCTTCTGATAAAAGTTAGACTTATTAAGGAATTTCGTCCATCCCTAAGATCATGCAGAATCACTACACTAGAAGGAAAATGGGAAATTTTAGTTTAGTGTACCATAACCACTGCAATAAGTTGTTAGTACCACATTGATCTTAGTTTATCTTTTTTCAAAATATAACATAAGTTGGGTTGCCGTTATTGGTGATCGAACTTCTTTCACAGACCTGAGTCCCATCTCCTTATACTTCATTGAAAACATTTCCTTTGGAAGACTCTTCATAAACAGGACTGCCAAGCTTTTTCTTTGTTTCAATGGTTAACTGCAATTACTCCTTTCTTGAGTAGTTGACTTACCGTTCAATGTCCAAGACTTGCGCATATCTTGAATTTTTCATTATAACTCTCATTAGAGACATAATAGATTCATATCCTGATTCTCTCAATTATCAAGATCTCTTGAAATGACTTCTTCCAAAATGGGATCTCTACAAGTTAGTTTCCAAGCCATTCCTCCTCATTAATTGCATCTACTCATGCAATCACTTCTGAAAACATTATTAAAAATGTTCCTCTAGTGATCCTAATTAACATTTCCGGTTAATTCACAAGAAGTCATACTTTTTCTGGAACAGAGCGAAAGTATCACTTTTCCCAAAACGGAGCAAAAATATCACTTTTCCCTAAACAGGGCGAAAGTATCACTTTTTCCGAAACAGGGCGAAAGTACCACTTATTCCCGAAACGGGGAGAAAATATCACTTTTCCTGAAACGGAATGTAAAAGTATTATTTTTTTCTGAAATGGAAAATTAGTCGATCCATAAACCAAATATGGTTGCATGATGTGTTATGCATCCTTTGTGGTGGTTTGTATAATGGCTATGCATTTAATTTTTGAGAATTGTGACTAAAATGAAAGTATCAATTTTCTTGAAACGGAGGGAGTACATCGTTTTATTAGTTGTAACAAAAAATTAGCTGATGCATAAACCAAAATATGGTTACATAAAGTATTATGTATCCTTTATTGGTGTTTGGATAATGAATATACATTTAATTTTCTAAAATTATGTCTCAAATGATAAATACCTCCGAATTTTTCGCAAAAACTCAAAATTTGATATTGTTGTTTGTACTTATTGCATAGATTTTTTTATTACCTTTCTATCGAGAAAAAAATTGTGAAATTCCAAGACACGAATTTTTAAATATTTTATATTAAAGTTTGTTTTCCAATTATACCCCTAAAAAATAGGATACATAAAGAGTTATAGTAATTGGACTAAAAAGGAGGGATAATTGTGTCAAGTGAAAAAGATCAACCATGGACACCAAATCCAATCTTTGTATATCAATAGATTTACAAATAAGTGGCCATATAAAGGTCCTCCCTCGCTTTGATCGGCCCAAATATTGGTTTCCTTTCCTAGTTTTGTTTTTGTAAATCTATTGATTTCACATAATTATCTACCGGATCTTTGATCCAAGTTATATACGCTTCCGCAAGAAAGAGTATAGAGAGTGTTTTATTACTGTTGCGAAAGAGGAGTCATGGACGAGGAGCAGGAGTTTCGTGCTAAACAAAAATAATATGAAGATGAACTTATGAGTTTTTATTTAAGCGTATCTGATGATACTGATCATGAAGAAGAGGTAATTCTCTTTTGCCCTTGTTCAATATCCTGCCGCCGGTTTTTTTTTCTTTTTTTTCTTCAAGTTGGATTGATAATTATTCTTAATAAATTTCATTGAAGGTTGCGGGAACAGGTGCATCTTTTCAAGGTATTAGAAGAGAAAAACTGGTGCTTCCTAATGGTAATTCTTCTTTCTGTATACAATAGTCATTTATTTTTTTATTTATTTATTTTTTTTAATATAGTTTTCATGGTTTAGGGAGGTGAGCTAGTTTGGGATCTTCTTGGTTTGATACATGAAACAAAATATCTAAACCCTGGCGTGAGGGTGGTTATGAAATCGGTCTCGGAATTAGTGGATCCGCAGAAAGTCTGCATCTTTGAAGTTGCATTAGTATAGTAATCCTTTTTTTTTCTTCCAAGGAACTAGTTTTGATAGGGCTGTGTCCTATTCTTAGGTGTAAAAAGATGGCCAATCAATAGGTTTAGGTAATTAGGGTTTGCTTTGATTGTACTGGATTTATGTTTTGTTGTCTTTTGTTGTTTGTATATATATATATTAATCAAAGCTAGTTTTATTTTTGTGGTAGAAATCATGAATAATGTGAAGGAATATTTTAAATGGGACACGGCAGAAGATTACTATCTTGATAAATTTGAGACAAAGTATGTTTACTATCTTGATAAATTTGTGACAATTGAAGCTGAATATGAGGATCTCGAACAACAACTGAGGAATTCGCGGGTAATAACTCAAACTCAATAAACTTAAATTGAAATCGGATGGTGTCTTTTGAATTTTCTGTAAAACTGAGAAATGTTTCTTGTCTTCCTGTAGGTGCTATGTTCTCGTCTGGAGGACTATAATCTTGATCATGTCGAAGTTTTTGAATCACTTAATAAGGCTATAAAATATATTGTCCGTGGAATTGTTGAGAAGTTTCCCGACATCTAAAATATGGAAGACTATTACCAATTCCACCCAAATGATAAGTATCTTATTGAAGTAACTCTCCAAGAGAAACTACTGAATGATGAAGTTGACCCGCATTCAGCTTCTGATTCAACTGCTGATGCTGAAGTAATCCTGAAGGTAAACTTGTTGAATCTTGAAAGTACAGAATTTTATTTTTATTGCTTGGGCACTGATTAGGTTCTTTTCTCATTGAAGCAGCGTCCTGATCTGAACGGTGATGCTAAATCTTTTTTTCAGGTAAACTTGTTTAAATTTGTATGTTGGAGGAACTAGACATTCGATATAGGGATGACTTGAGCTTTTTTTAGGGCTTGCTTAAGCGTAAAACTCATACACTAACTATGGCGCAACTTAAAAAAGGCTTTGAAAAAAAGGACTTTTTTTCTTGTTGGGGCTGGCTAAAGCTAGCCCTAGTCACAAGGTAGTTCCGCCCCGTCTGTATTTTATATTTATTGCTTGGATACTGATCAGTTTCTTTTCTCATTGAAGGAATGTTACAGAGAACTAGAGAACAACAGGATGAAGGCGCTCCAAGAAAGCGACCTGTGTGTAGCTTCAGCCCAGAAGCAGTTGGTCGATGCCGTCGCTTTGAGGTCAAGAGACCAAGATTTAAAGGGCCAGCCAAGGAAGGCACCTGCAAAGCTACTTTGGACTGGGAGGTTTCCGAATATTATGGCGACAGGGCTTGTAAGAGACCAAGACTTGAGGGCCCAGCCAAGGAACGTTGGAAGAGCGTGCAAGATGAGGTGATGACATTGGTGCAGGAGGATTTCAAGTGTCTTTGCAAGGTGATGAAGGAAGTGTTGGGCGATAAAGTTGCAGATGTTATTGTCTCTGACCCTTCTGTATCTTCTCTTCGTTGTTTTCTAAGGGACTCCGGCACAGGTGCCAAGGTATTGGTGATCAACCCCTAGGATAAATTCATTAAGGACCTTTGGATTAGGTCTGATGCGAACAAGAATAACTTCAACATGGGTAAAGCAGCTCTCTTGTTGTTTCAGTCTGCTAGCTTTTGTCACGATTTGTTGAAGATGATGAAAGTGGAGGAGGTGGACACGATGCAGGAGCAGATAACAGTTTAGTCTTGTCTGTTCGAAATATTAAGCTTTATTTTGGTGTCCCATGTAATCAAAGACAATGGTTTCTGGTAGATGCATCATCTTTAAATTGCAACATTTAATTTAATCGTCATGTGATGACACACAATGGTTTGGCCTGTCCATCCTCTTTAAATTATAACCTTTATCCCGAGGGTGCTATCCAGTTGTAAACATCGGTTTTTGGTGGCTGTGACTGATGCTTACTGAGAAAGAAAAGTGTTGGTAACTCTTTAATTTCAGGGTGTCTTGTTAGCTGAACATTATCAAGGCTTATGATCCCCTCCTTACGTGCTTTTTGAGAGGCCGCAACTCCTGGCCACGAGTGATAAACACCTTCTGTCTCTTACCTATACCTAATCTTATCCTAATATTTTTCCTTGACAAGCGAATTGAGCTACCAGGTCTCCTGTATTGAGGAATTGTTATCTCTTCCTTCAAAACTGTCAAACGAGCCCCATGTACCGTGACATCGCCTTCACATTGTATGAAATGAGACTGTTGGGTATAAACAATTTTGGGAAAGACACTTGGCAAAACATTACTGGTGCATTTCATGTGGATGGAAACTTTTTATGCGATTGTTGTCCGAATTTATGCACACTCCTTAACGAGTGTGCACATAACATTTCAATCTCCGATTTAATATAGGGAGTTATATAACGAAGGTTGATATTCTAAACATATAGGGAGTTATATGACGAGGGTTGAGATTCTAAACAAAAGGGATGTAGGACCATCAGTTCGATATAACTTCATCCCAAAACTATATGTCATGATTTCTAGATTTAGAATGCATTTAATTTAGAATGCATGTTTGTCAATATATATGTATTATATGTTTGTCAATATGTATGCATTTTGAATTAATTTAGAATGCATTTTATTTGGAATGCATGCTTGTCAATATTAGTGATCAAAACGATATGTCTTAATTTCTAGTTTACTTATGACTAAGTCTCGGTCTAGGATAGTTAAGTGTAGTTGAAGCTCCAGATTCCATGGTGATTATATTACGAAGACGAAGAACTATTCAAGGAACTAGTGGAACTTCATCCGACCAAAAGGTATGTGGAGACTTGAACTTATCTATCACTCAAAAGTCTATTCTATCTCCTACTTTTGAGACAAAATTCGTATAAGTATGATAGTTTTCATACATACACATTTGATATTTCGAGCCAAGTTTACTCGCCTATCTTTTTCTCGAAATATGTGTTGGCAAGCATTCGCTTTAACCACTTTCATCTTTACCCATGACGAAAGTCATGATGACGTTTCAATCTTGAAAATAACTTTGATGACGATAGTCGATTCTTATGTCTTACGACTGTTGTAACATTATACAAGAATGTTTCAATGATCCAAATGTAGAGTTGAGATAACCAACTATGGATATAAGCATATATAGTGTGTTAGCACATTAATGTATAAATGCATGTGCCGGAAACCAAGTGCGTGCATATGTGTGCATGCGGTATGCTGAAGAAGACAGGTTGGGTATGCGTACCCGTACGCGTACTGGCAGAGGTTTTCAAATCGGAAATTTCTGCTGAGTTTTTAAGTTCACAAACTGTTAAACCAGTTATCTTAGGTATGTGTACCCACGGAAGTTTTTGAACCACGGAAGTTTTTGAACCCAAAATTTCTACTGAGTTTGGAAACCATAAACCAACTCAAATCCGGTAGATAAGGTACACGTACCCGTACGCGTACTCAAGCTGGTTATATATCTCAAATCGGTTGTTCGTGAACTTAAACAATAAAATAATAAGGAATGCAATCTTTGCAAACCATGGCTATATTTTTCATGAATTCGAGTGAATCAAACCGATTTTGTTTCAATTATGTCTACGTATAAAGACCTAAGCAAATGGACAACTTTTCAACTAGTTCTTTTGAGTCATTTGATCTAGTTGTGAAGAAGATGAATATGGTTGATATGAACTTGCTCATATGGCTAAGAGCATTTCATATGGGATGAACAAACTTGGAGTTTGTTCATTTTTCTCCCACTATGGAATGAACAAACATGAAAAGTGGATATTCAAATGAACAAATCTAATGGTTTGAACATCGAGTCGGAATATCAAGCGGGCGTCTGTGGTAAAGACGGGCGTCATTTCTACCAACGCTGGCGTTCGATGAAAAATCGCGAGGCTGTACTTAGTTTGCTTCCGTTCAAACTTCAAGCTCCCATTAGTTCTTCATTCAATTTAATATAGATATAACATATATAAAATAATATAATAACATATGATGGGCCCACTAATCATTAAAATGGAAAAAATAGGATAAAAAATTCGAAAAACAAGGGACACCTGTAAAAAAAATTATAAAACTTATTGCTATAAGTTTTATGTACTTTGTACTATAAGTAAATTGAATAATATATAGTTTGTTCTGTTTGGTGAAAGGATGATGCAGTGGGCGACCAATCCACCAACGCCGGTGGCCATTTCTCGAACGTGCGACTATTCTTCCTATGCCCATTACATTTTCCATGGTGGAAAAACGCGTTTGGTCATCCACTTGGCTGAACAATTTTTTTTATTTGTCTATTGCCATAGGAGCTGCTCAAACCATTGGTTAACTATTTGTAAACCAACTAAGTGTACACGTTTAGGTACGGTCACTCAAACCTAAATGAGTACATTTCATTTATGTGTGTGACTAACTAAGTTTCTATCTAACGGTTGAAAGATATTAGCTTGTATCTAATCAGGGCTTTAATCTAACGGTGAATATTGAATGCTTTTTTAACAAGGTAACTTAGATTGCAAACCCTGATTTGATAACTATATAAGGGGAACTCTAGCAACTGGAAAAACTAATCCCCACACCTCCTGTGTGATACTAGTAGGTTTTTCTAGAGTTGTTTGTCATTTAAACGTAGGTTTATTTTTGATACCCTGTCGGTTAACGACTTAAAGACTTCATTGGGATTGTGAAGCCAGACGAAACTACTTCTCTCATAGTTGTTCGATCTGATCTTGCCATTTTCTATCGTACGATTTCAATTGAATAATTGTCTAGAGATTATATCTCTGATAGGGAAACATAAAAAGAAATCACAAACATTTTCTCATCATCATTTGTGATTCCACAATATCTAGTTTCTCTACCCTACGATTTAGATTATTGTGAGGTGATCAATAATTCCTGGTTGTTCTTCGGGAATATAAGTCCGGGTTATTGATTAGTTCCTGTTGACCTTGATTTATCAAAATACGGAACAAAAACTAATAGGTTTATCTGTGGGAGACAGATTTATCTATTATCGTAGACTTTGTTGTGTGATACATATTTCCTGAAATTCCTTACAATCATCAGTTCATACACATCCTATCATCTCATTACCACCAATTCATTGTCACACAACATCTTCATTTCCTCTTTTCATGTATTGCTACATCCATCAATTGCAACACACTCTCTAAACCACTGTTATTCAACCACCTTAAGCTGCAGTTCCAGCTCAACCCATCACTGCAACTCTCTAGGCATTCAACAATCCCTACTCTTCTTCATTTCTCTTTAGCAACAACAACTACCATAATTTCTTTATCTCCAATCACAGCAATCCCATAACTTTTGCAGTGAGAGAAACATCGAACTAGTTCTTTTTAGTTCATTACCACACCACTAGATCCACGGATACTCACAACTAACCAATTACCAACTCAGTTGAATCTTTTCATCTCCTGCATTACTGTCAACATCATCACCACGTGTATTCATCCATTCCATTGTATCAAAGAAATAGGAGCCGCAAAGAAGAAGGAGGAAAAGGAAAATGAGAAACCCATCTATTCTTCAGACCTAATTTCTATATATACCACCGTCAGATTAAATCTCTAAATCTAATGGTCAGTATTATTCGGTACAAACGGGGCGGGACGGGACAGTACAGGACATGAACATGTCCGT